>JANUWF010002153.1:0-600000 GCA_026120185.1 Voacanga thouarsii
TGAGAACAAGATTCGAGAATATTGGAATGCACAGAATCCTTTATTGAGAAGGCATCAAGCTCTCAAACGGGGGGAAGTTTATAAGAGAGGCGGAAGGGGGAAGAAAAATAAGCCAACGGGTGACCATCGGCCTCTTAGCACCTAAGGCGGCCATGACTTCCCAAGACATAGTGTGTGCTTGGAACACCATGTCGGGCTAGCAAGCAATTGGAGTCAAGCTAGCTAAGAGGAAACCAAGGCGGAACCTAGACCCTTGAGACATAACTGATAAGCTGAGGCCCAAGGCTGGCGGACTGAGCCAAGGCCAAGTATTGCATGAGACAGAGATAGGCATGAAGGCTAATGCCTAAGCCGAGAGACCAAACCAAGCTAGCGTGTGGGCTAGTGCTAAGGTCAGATGGATGGAACATGGGCTAGTGCCCAGATGGCCAAGATGCACCTAGACGACTTCTATAACTTTGGGAATGTCATGTGTAGTTGGCACGGATGGTTATGGCAGTTCCGTTAAGTGGTCCAAACCTCTGTGGAAAGCTTGCATGATGATTGGCTCATTCCCTAGTATGAGGTTACCTTAATTACCTATTTGTAGACCTTCTAGGCATATTTGAAAGGGTGTTGAGAGTTTAGGGAGACGATGGATACATGGGTTTTCTCATTGTAATAGCCAGAGATGGGAAGTACGCAAAAGATTCTAGTCTTAGCTTGTGTACTTATGTTCCTTGTAACGTTCTTGTTAATAGTAAAGGACGGTTGGGTAAATTGCATGTAAACACTGTGTCCCTTTACTTTATGTGTTTTGTTATAAACTAAATACTAAAAATGAAATGAAAGGTTGACTAACCAAGTAGGCTTGGTTAGGCCATGCGCGAAGTATCTTGACCCCACGTAAAAGTTGCCTTAAGATTATTGAAAGTGGATGCTCCAAAAAAAAAAAATAATACAAAGAGTAGAGGGAGGAACTCTTGAAGATTAAATCTTGAGACGTATATAACACTTTCCTTAAGGTGTTATTTCCCCCAACTACATGAAGTATTTGCTACAGGGTTAAGGCAGATTACCTCTAGGATACAACAAGAATGTCAAAGAAACAAAACAACAAATATTCTTATGTCTCAAGAAGAATGATCAATACTGATTTATTTGAAACTCTAAAAATGTAAATGTTATGACAAGAAACAAGCTATTTATAAGAATCTTATAGTCGTAACCTTTGAGAATGATCAGTTACGTTTAACATCTTTTGCTAAGTCGCAACTTAACAAATGATCAGTCATAACTATTCACTATTGATTCTTCATGTTCTATAAGTTATAATTCTAGTCATAACATTTTTATTCCGTAAGTCATAACTACAGTCATAACTTTTCATTATGTTAAGATACATTTGTATATGCTACTTCAAAGTAGATTTTTCTGATGAAGAGATGCGAAAACAACTTTGAAACACGAACAATATGGAAATAATGTCTTTACACTACAAGAAAAATGCAGTTTAGCGAGGGAAATTAGCGACGGCATAAAAATCCGTCACTAAGTTACAACGACATTTCAACGAAAAATCAAATTTTGCAAATAAAATTAGTATTTCTATTTTCCAACTATTCATTGCAAATCCATTAGCTAATTAGCAAAGGATTAGTGACAGATTCATCTAATCATAAATTAAAACTAAAGGAAATTCAAATCCATCGCAAATTAGCGAGGGATTTGTGATGGCCATGAATCGGTTGCTAATTAGCAAGGGATTAAAGATGGATTCATCTAATCATAGATTAAAATTAAATCAAATTCTAATTCTTTGCAAATTCCTTGCTAATTAGCAATGGATTTGCAATGACCAAGAATCTATCACTAATTAGTGACACATTTGCGATGGATTCATCTAATCATAAATTAAAACTAAAGCAAATTCAAATCTGTTGCAAATCCCTATCTAATTTGTGAGGGATTTGCAACGGCCATGAGTCTGTTGCTAATTAGTGACGAATTCATCTAATCATAATTTAAAATTACAGGCAATTCAAATCCGTAGCAAATCCCTCGGTAATTAGCGACGAATTTGTGATGGAGTTTCAAATTTCTAAAACTATTTTTTTTTATTTATGCGAGCCTTTGCTAATCTATCGCTAATTGGCAATAGATTTGTGACGAAAAACTAAGTCGTCGCTGATTGGTCGCAAATCCCTTGCTAAACCGTTGCTAATCTGAAAAAGAAATATACTATGAAATTAATATCTACCGCAAAAAATCACAAGAACATCATTAGCCTTGTGGCGGAGCACATGTTCCACCATAACAAGGATGTGGGTTCGAGCCCCATGTCTGATGTAATCTCATAATATTCTTGGTGGGGCAGATCAGGTTCGATCGGGTAGGATTGGGTCGGTCCAGTTAGCCTCGGGCAGGGTTGCCTAATTAATTTTTTTTTTTAAATAAAAGTTTTAGACCATCACAAATCCATCACTAAATTAATTAATTTTTTAAAATAAAATTTTTTGGTCGTCGCTAATCGGTCACAAGCAACCACTTTTAATTACAAACTTAATTATAATGTTAATAATTAAATAACGATTGCAAATCTATCGTTGTTAGCAATGGATATTTATTTTGTCACTAATAGCGACGCCTATTTTAGCGATGATTGTAATCCATCACTAATCTGTCGCTAAGCTCAATTAGTAACGCATTAGTGACGACTATCACTAAATTACTTTTTTCTTGTAGTGCTAGTTACATTTCATTTACAATCTATTTTTATATCAGTAGAGCTCACCTAACACATTCAAAATAAACAAGAAAAATGATATGATTCATTGCGCCATTAACGATTGCTATGGTTGTTGCCATCACTACTGTGTATTACAACTATTAGAAAATTATTTGTGCTACGAAATATAGATAACTAATTTTTCTATTTTGAATTCGATTTACAATACTTTTCCACCATGTTTGACACCATTCATTATGCTATTACTTGTAACTACCATAATGCCCTTACTATTAGTACACTATAACAATTGTTAGAAAATTATTTATAATAATAAACATAATGAAATCAAAGAGAAAATAAAATATAGTACTAAATTTGTGCTTTCTATCCCGTTTGCATTACCCATTTGTTAAATAACATCTTTGTATTAACCTCTGATAGGGCTTAAATTTTACCTATATTTTATTAGCTATTTTGAGATGAATTTGTGTTGTTTTTAATTGTAATGGCTATTCAGTTCCTCTACTTTATGATGTTTTGATGATATCCTATTATAGAAGGTTTTTCTTAGACTTTGATTGAAAATTGCTTAGAAGAAGTTGAAATTGGTATTGTTCTAGTATTGAATTGGCATTGGCCCAGGTAGCCAAATTGGTAGGGATTCAGTTTTGGAAAACAAGGGAATCAAAATAGAGAAAATTTTATCTAGACAGTGGTAAACCGGCACCAGTGCCCCTACTTGAACCAGTGCTAGCTCTACTTTGTTATTAAGACAACGAAAAATCTTTCTTGAAGTAGAATTTGGCAATTCCTCAAGAAGCCTTTTGGAAATTGATTTGAGGATGGCAAAGGACTTCTTTGGACCAAATTTAGCACTGAGAGGAATAAGCAAAGAAAACAAAAATGGATCAACCACTAAGTCTGCTAAGAGGAGGATTGAGTAAAAGTTAGTTCTCTTTCCTACTTAATGTAGGGCTATATAAACATAAAGAACAAGACAAATTAATGAATTCAAGAAGCCAAGATGGAGATTAATCATTGAAAAGGAGAATTCATCAAATAGAAGCATTGGTTTAGAGAAATCTTTATTGGAGAGAAAGAAGGCCTTATCTATGAGTTCTTATCTTTTTTTTTTTTTTTTTGCACAATGTTGAGTTTAATGTTTCAATTATATTTAGAGGGTGATTTAAAGTTTATGATTTTGTATTAAGTTTAGTATTTGATCAATTAATTTGCCAATTTCTAATATTAGATTACTTTGCTTTTATTTGGTGAGTGAATTGATTATTCTTCATTCTAATTAACTTAAGAAAGAGGTTAGAAGAATGTTCAATTTAATTAATTCTATATTTGTTATTTTTTAATTAACTAGAGAGAGAGAGAGAGAAAGAGTTTAAGAAATCAAAGGTTGTTAATGTCACCTATACTACAAGAAATTCGTCAATTTACCATGAGAAAATCTTTAGCAAATGTGTTGCTAAACTAGAATTTTCCATGGACATGCGACGGAAATTGTTCTCAAGTAAAACCCTTTGTTGCTGAGCTTTTTTTGCCATGGAAATGTTTTTCTGTCACAATTTGCGACAAATTTGCCAGCAATTTTTTCAACTGGTAGCACATGATAATTCATATTAAGCCAAAAATATTGCAATGGATTAGCTAGGGATCCATTCTCTTTTATGGCAAATCGTAGCACTCTACCACTGCCATGATTTGCCACAGATTCCTTATTTTCCAACTAGTTTTAGTGGCAAATCTGTGGCAATGGATTGGCCTAAAAAAAATAATTGGAGAATAAGTAATTTGTGGCATAAAAAGGTTTTGTGGCAAATCTATGTTGGAATGTACACCCAAAATGACCTATGTATTTTTGTATTTTGAAAAGTAATAAAAGTATTTCATTCACGATTTTTTGTGTACATATATCCGCACATTAAAAATCTAAGTTTGTTAGTAAGTAATTTACGTGATTGTGTGGTGCTTTCACAGTAGGGTGTAGATTATGGGCTACTAACACATAAGTAAAAAAATATTCTTGATTGATTGATGAAGTTGGACACTTTATCTTAGTTTAGATCATTACACTTTGGTTTTTAAATAGGGAATGGTTTACTTTTAACCAGTGAGTAGTCTACTCACACCAATAATGTAAGTGTATTTGGAGAACGTAGAATTGGACCATGTAATTTTATCAATGTACTAAAATAAATAAAGATTGGTTTATTACAACTACTATGTGGATGAGTACACTAGGACTTGAGTGTAAGTTGGCGGTCTAGTAAAGTTGGACTTGTACACTTTGATGTATGTTTCGTGAGGTCTTATCACAAGGATAATAACCTTGTACGTTCAATGTGTGACTCTAGTTAATTAAGACGAACTTATACAATAGAGTTTCTGAAAGGAATTAGCCCACGCAGTAAGGCATATCAAAAAAAGGGGGATGGGAAGTTAACACATGCTTCAAGGCTCCTTGGGAACATTCAACATTCAACATTCAAGAAGTTTTGAGAAAATTTTTAGGCCATCCAAGCATATAATCCAAGGGCTAAGAAGTTTGTCAAAAGATAGGTAGTAAAGGAAGCTCTAAATGGGACACAAAAAGAACAACATTCCTTGTGAAGAATTAAGCCAACATTGAAACAAGGATTGAAGGGTAAAGAATTATCAAGAGGAGCTTAGAATGATTAACATTTCATTTAGAAGATCAACGGGACATATGGAAAGAAATGGAGGTCAAATGAGTAGGGATAGAAATGCAACAAAATAGGAAAGGGTGTCCCAGAGCTGAACCGACACTGACCAAGAGTGATGGAACTGACGTTGGCCCTAAGCTGGCAAAGTTCTATCTCGGACAGAACCTAGCCACTCCAGCCGCATGACCTAGAGCCGGCGCTAGCCCAAGTCGTGCCAATCCCGAGTTTTTGCTATTTTTCTTGTTTTTAGCCTTTTACATTTGTAAGTTAATTTTCATGACTTTTATTACATTTTAACCTATTTTAAGGCATGTAATAGGGCCTTAAATCTTGTATTAAGGCTATTTAATAGTTAGGATTAGTTTGCTAATTGGTTTAAGGCAAGGCATCTATATATGCCATTATAACTCTTGTAAAGACAACTTTGGATATTTTGAATAGGGAAACCAGATTTCTTCTTGCTAGAGAGAGCTCTTGAGGGTGGTCCTCTTAGGTGATTCTTATATTCATGAAGACCAAATCAAAATACTTAGTCCCATATTTCATCTTATCTCTAAATTTTAAGAGATAATCTTAACTTCTTCTCTATTCTTATATGCTAGGTTGCCTAGTGTTTTTGATAGGATTGAGTGGGGTTCCTTCAATTTCTATCCTTGGTATTCTAATCTCTAGTTGGATTATGGTGTTAAGGTGTATCTGAAGTAGGCTAGATTCACAAAATCACAAGAGTGTTAATTTCCTAAAATTTTAGTGTTCTTGTGTGTGGATTTAGAAGTGTTTTTGTTCTTGAGTTTAATCTCCAAATTTTAGTGCTTCCCAAGATCATATCAAGGAGTTTGGTATTAGAGATTGTATTGTGTTGATTCTAATCAACCAAATTTCTTTGAGCTAAGGTACAATCTTCTTCAAGGAATTGTTGAAAATTTTAATTTTCGTAACATTTTTCTTGTTATTTTGGAAAGCTTAATACTTCAAATTTATCCATGGGTTTGTTGTAAAATTGAGCCTACATGTTTGGCTGATGATTGGATAGCTATTTGAAGTGTTCAAGTGCAAAAAATTTGAAGTATATTAAGTATATTTGCTACAAGAATTTCTGGACAAAATAAATCCCGTACCTTTGAAATTGATCTTTGATATTAGTATAATCACTAGGCATTGATTTTATTGTGAATTTTGAGTTTTTGGAACTGTTATAAAGGTGGAAAATTTGGAGTAGCTTAAGTTACGAGTTTTCCTACAATGTGTTTGATATGTCGCTCCAATGATTTGTGATTGCTCATACTTGAGTACCAAAGCTTCTATTCATGAAGTATAATGATTAATTTGTTCAGCAAATTAGATTTGTGAAGTTAATTAATGTAGTAGTTGAGCATACTAAGAGTTTAATGAAATTTTGTGTTAACTCATAATTTGTACATCAAATGTTGATGACATGTCTCATGTTTAAATTTGTTTGCATTAGTCTTACCAAACTTTCATTCTTGCAACAATAAATTTTCCTTGTTTATTTGATTTTTTCTTAGTTAGAAAATTTTCTTGTTGTTACTTGAAAATTTGTCTCTCTTAGAACAAGTCATTAGATTGAAACATATTTGTTGCTCTTGATTCCTACTACTAGCATTTGACTTTTGAAGAGTTCTTGTTCTACATTTATCTTGTGTTAATTGTGATTGTTAAATTTATTTTCTTGAGGTTGTAGTGACATTTCATTGCCTAGAATTCCTTGATTCCATTTGATTTCCTCTTACATACTAAGTGTTTGATGAAATGCCTAAATGACTTTACATTCGTTGTATGAGTTCTTAGTTTGCATCTTTCACTTGCATTAAATTTTCATATCATAACTCCTGAGGATTGGTGGATTGAAGTCCTAGAATTAAGCTTCCTTAAGACACTTGAGTTGAGAATTAGTTGGCCAACATCTATTCTAAAGTCTTATCTCTTATTGTCTTATGAACTTGATCCCTTGTAGAGTTTGCTTAGTAATCATCATTTTTCAAATTTTTTTGCAACTCTTGAGTTGTGTGGTGTTTCTCTAATTGAAAATCATTGTTAGAAGTGTCCCCTCTAGTGTCACCTACCAAGTGCTTAATAAATTGCCTTTACAAAACCTTTCTTTATTATCCCTTAGAATTTAGTAGACTTGACTAGTAGAACTAATTAATTTGAAGTAGAAAAGAGTTAGGAAGAACTTGAGTATGTAATTGAGAATTGGAGAAAAAGCAAGAGGGTGAACTCATTTTAACAAAAGCCAAAAGGGGAGTATACACGAGCGAAGAATGACCATAAAAAATTTGAGTGATAAACACGTGAGGGAGTGAAGTGAGAAATTTTCTTGTGTTGTATACTTAAATTTTGCAAGTATTTCTCCAGAAAAAAAAAATCATAATGGCTAGTTGGAGTGTAAGTGGAGATAGTGACTATTATGAGGAGTTATGGGGAATATGATGAATATGAACAATAATCTGAGAAGGATTATTACAAGAGCATGGGATATTTGGATGAACATGATGAAAGGCCAAGTACAAGTGGAATGGAGTATGATAGCTATGAAAGAGACTATTGGGAAAATCAAAAAGAATGTGAGGGAGTTTATATGCATGGAGTACAAAAACATTCAAAGGGTAGATTACAAAGAAGGAAGAAGTATGCAAAAAATAGGGAGTTGAAGTACAATGAGAAGTTGATGCCTCCGTTCCATGGGAAGAGAGATTTGAGGGAGTATTACAGATGGGAATGAAGAATGAAAAAACTATTTAAATGGTTTGAGTGTAATGGGAGAAACCAAGTGAATTGGGCATTAATGGGGTTCTCCAAAAATGTTTTAGAATGGTGGGAGCAAATGAATACCTAAAGAAGGCAAAGTGGGTATCAAATGGTGGTTTCTTAGGCAGAGATGAAAGATTTGATGAGGGAGTGGTTTGTACCCAATGAGTGTAACTTATGTGGAAGTTTTGCTCACATGTCCTATAATTTTCCAAGAAGCTCTAAGTATAGTGAGGGAAGTGCAATGCGAAATTTTATAAAAGGAGGAGTGAGAAGAAAACAATGTTATGTATGTTCTACTTGTTGGAAATATGGTTGTAGTATATATATGATTGCCCAATATTGAATGATCAAGGAAGAAGTATTGATTTTTGTGAGCATTGTAGTGGCTATGGACACAATTCATTTGATTGTCATTGGAAGTCCTCTAAGGAACAAAGTGAGATTCATAAATTTGAGAAGAAGAAGAAGCTAGAAAAGGAAGCCAAAGGCTAATAATTGCCTAATCAAAATGATGAGGAATAGCATGAAGAAGTTGAGAAAAATGTTGATGAGATTGATGAGGAGCTTAGTGATAATAAAAAAGAAGAAGTGGATCAATTGAGTCCAACAAATAGGGTGACTAGGGAGTTCGACAATATCTTATTCTTTCTAGATGAAGAGTCATATCCATTAAAAGTGTTAGAGGAGAATGAGCAAGAATAAGTTTAGCAAAATAGAGTATAATTTGTTGAAGAGCAAACATATTCAAGGAATGAGGTAGAAGGGGAGCAAATGCATGCTATAGATAAAGCCCCGAAAATACTTCAAGTACTTATAAAGTAGGAGAAAGCTCACATCAACAAGAGGAGAAAAAAAGGAGTTGGCTAGAGGTGGTGCAAAAGCAAATGAAAATGAGAGAAACTAGTGAAAATGAGCCATCTAGTTCAACTTCACAAAAAAACACCAAATCTAGTGAGAAATTAGAGTGAATAGAAAAAATAGGGATTCACTTGAGAGACCATGTTCGTTGATTGGTGTTATGAAAGAGGTTATGGAAGCTTGTGTGGTTGAAGGAAAAAAGGACTTACAAAGAGAGAATATTTTCTCTTCAATGTGTCAAATTAAACAAAGACCATGTACCTTGATTATTGATGGAGGGAGCTGTAAGAATATGATTAGTGCTACATTGGTAGAAAAATTAGGAATGGAGACCATGAAACATCCTAAGCCTTACAAGCTTCAATGGTTAAACAATTCTGGAGAAGTGAAGGTAAACAAGCAAGTCAATGTTGAATTTGGTTTGGAAAAATATAAGGATGAGGTATTTTATGATGTCTTTCCTATGCATGTTGGGCATCTATTGCTAGTAAGACCTTAGCTATATGATAGAGATGTGGTTCACTATGGGAAGAATAACACTTACACTTTGCATAAGAACGAAAGGAAATTCACACTTTGTCCTATGTCCCCAAGTGAGATTGTAAAAGATCAAAATATTTTGAGGGAGAAAGATAAAAAGAAAAGGGAACAAAAAGAGAGGGAAAAGCAAGAGAAGGTAAAACAAGAGTAAGAAAGAAGAGAAATTGAGAGAAGATTAAAAAAAGAAAATGAGAGTTTAGAGCTCCAAATGTAAGCAAAAATAAGGGGGAGAGAGCTCAAACAATAGAGCATAACGATAAAATAAGAGTGCCAACTTGGGTTAGGACAAGTCAAAACAATAAGAGGGAGGAAAAAGAGAGTGAAGGCAAGGTGAGAATGAAAATTTGGGTTGAGAAGAGAGAAAACAAGGCACGAGTTGTGGAGCAAAAGCCTAAAGTTTTACTGTCACACACAAACTCTTGTTTGAATTCTTATGTAGGGAAATCCATACAAGCAATAAGGCACATCAATTTGAGGACGAATCATCCCAAGGAAGGGAAAAATGAAATGAATCCACCCATGCAACAAGGCACATTGAAAGAAAGGGGATGGGAAGTCAACACTTACTTCAAGGCTCTTTGGGAACACTCAACATTCAAGAATTTTCGAGAGGTCAAGCCACCCAAGCATACAAGCTAAGGGCCAAGAAGTTTGTCAAGAGATGGGGAGTAAAGGAAGCTCTAAATGGGACACAAAAGGAACAACAATCCTTATGGAGAATCAAGCCAATATTGAAATAAGGATTAAAGGCCGAAAGATTATCCAGAGGAGCTCAGAATGAGTAACATTTCATTTGGAAGATTAATGGGACACATGGGAAAGAAATGGAGGTCAAATGAGCAGGGATAAAAGTGCATCAAAAAAGGGGAAGGCATCCAAGAGTCGAACCGGCGTCAGCCAAGAGTGAAGTAATCGGCGCTGGCCCTAAGCAGGCAAAGTTCTATCTTGGACAGAACCCAGACGGCGCCGGCTGCGTCCCAAGTCGGGCCAATCCCGAGTTTTTTCTATTTTTCTTGTTTTCAGCCTTTTACATTTATAATTTAATTTTCACGACTTTTATTATATTTTAACCTATTTTAAGGCATGTAATAGGGTCTCAAAGCTTGTATTAAGGCTATTTAATAGTTAGGATTAGTTTGCTAATTGGTTTTGGGCAAGACATATATATCTATGCCATTATAGCTCTTTTAAAGACAACTTTGGATATTTTAAATAGGGAAATTAGATTTCCTCTCTCTAGAGAGAGTTTTTGAGGATGGTCCTCTTGGGTGATTCCCATATTCATCAAGACCAAATCAAAAGGCTTAATCCCACCTTTGATCTTGTCTCTAAAACTTAAGGGATAATCTTAAATTTTCTCTATTCTTATGTGCTAGGTTTCCTAGTGTGTTTGATAGGATTGAGTGAGATGCCTTCAATTTCAATCCTTGGTGTTCAATATCTAGTTAGATTAGGGTGTTAGGGTATCTTTGAAGTAGGCTAGATTCATAAAATCACAAGAGTATTAATTTTTTAACATTTTAGTGTTCTTGTGTGTGGATTTAGAAAGGTTATTGTTCTTGAGTTTAATCTCCAAATTTTGGTGCTTCCCAAAATCATATCGAAGAGTTTGGTATTAGAGATTATATTGTGTTGATTGTAATCAACCAAATTTCTTTGGGCTAAGGTACAATCTTCTTCAAGGTATTGTTGAAAATTTTCAATTTTCGTAACTATTTTTCTTGTTATTTTTGAAAGCTTAATACTTCAAATTTAGCCATGGGTTTGTTGTGAAATTGAGCCTACATGTTTGCTTGATGATTGGGTAGCTATTTGAAGTGTTAAAGTGCCAAAAATTTGAAGTTTATTGAGAATATTTGCTGCAAGAATTTCTGGACACAACAAATCCCGTAACTCATGTTCATGCTAATTTTGGTAGTTATAAAACTTAAGTTTTTGTTATGTTCTTGCTTTGAAATTGATCCTTGATATTAGTATAATCATTGGGCATTGATTTTATTGTGAATTTTGAGTTCTTGGGGCTGTTATAAAAGTGGAAAATTTGGAGTAGCTTGAGTCACGAGTTTGCCTACAAGGTGTTTGATATGTTGCTCCAATGATTTGTGATTGCTCATACGTGAGCTTCTATTCAAGAAGTATGATGATTAATTTGTTTAGTAGATTGCATTTGTGAAGTTAATTGATGTAGTAGTTGAGCATACTAAGAGTTTAATAAAAGTTTGTGCTGACTCATAACTTGCACATCAAATGTTAATGACATGTCTCATGTTTGAATTTGTTTATATGAGTTTTACCAAACTTTCAACCTTGCAACAATCTTGTTTAGTTTCATCCTAAACCACTTAGCAAACTAATCCTAACTATTAAATGGCCTTAATACAAGCTTTGAGGCTATATTACATGCCTTAAAATATGTTAAAACATAATAAAAATCGTAAAAATTAAATTACAAATGTAAAAGTCTAAGAAAAAAAAAACCAAAAACTCGGGATTGGCCCGACTTGGGCCTACAAGCTTAGGTCCGGTGTCGGTTCCTTCACTCTTAGCCGACACCAGTTCGGCTCTGGGGCGCCCTCCTCTATTTTGTTGCACTCCTATCCCTACTCATTTCACCTCCATTTCTTTTCTATGTGTCCCATTGATCTGCTAAATGAAATGTTGATCATTTTAAGCTCATCTTGATGATCCTTTAGCCTTCAATCCTTATTTCAATGTTGGTTTGATTCTCCACATGGACTGTTGTTCCTTTTGTGTCCCATTTAGAGCTTTCTTTACTACCCATCTATTGACAAACTTCTTGTCCCTTGGCTTGTATACTTGGATGGCATGAAAATCCCCTCGAAACTTCTTGAATGTTGAATGTTCCCAAAGAGTCTTGAAGTAAGTGTTGACTTCCCATCCCTCTTCTTTCGATGTGCCTTATTGCATGGGTAGATTCCTATCAGTTTCTATGCTTCATTATGAGACGAAATCACTCCTTTGTGATTGTCCAGGATAATTTAATAATCCAGGGTCCTGAAAAATGTGACTAAGTATGTATGCTTTATGGGTAACTCCTGAGATAAGTTGGTATATACTGGAAGTTATGGATTATTGGCTAGCTATCAAAGAATGGTTGATGTCATCGAGAAAGGTATTAGTACTATTTTCCCGTCTCAATGACGGGTGCTACGTATAGGGGTATTTTCGTCATTTCACTTGTATGTCAAGGACATTGCGCTTGCAATATTATTCTCGGAGTCAATATTTTCATATGGTGATAAACTAAATATTTAAAATGATTAAAATATTGCTATGTGTTTGCGGGGGTATTTTGATCATTTTAATAGCTAAGAATAATATGTCCTTTTGTCCCCCGAGTAGTTCAAATAACCTTACTAATTTTTTTTTATATGGGCATATTAGGTGAATTTATTATTGGAACAATTATTCTAAGAGTCTAATTAATTATTTATTTGGATTAGAATAATTTATTGAGCCAATTGAATTAATTAGTTTATAAATTAATTATCTTGGATAATTTTATATTGGGCCAAGTAGTTTAATTAATTAATAAAAGAGCTAATTTAATTTATTTATTAATTAATTATCTTGAATAATTTTATATTGGGCCCAATTGGATTAGTTAATTAATATGAGAGCTATTTAATTAGTTTTGAACTAATTAGTAACAACCCTGGCCCGCTAGGGTTTTTAGTTGCTGCTTAGGCAATTAATAAATCCCTAGGTGACGCAACAAACTAAAATGGAAAAAGGAAAAATAAGAAAAGAAATAGGAAAGCCGTATGTTGAGTTTGAAAAGGAAAAGGAAAGCTGAAGTTTTTTTTTTTTTTTTTTTAAAGGCATATCATATTCCTATTGAGAAGTTGACCAAAAATAAAAAAGAAAAAAAAAGCTTTCGGTTTTCCTTATAAAACAAAATAGCTACCATTTGTTTTTCTTGGGTGGTTTTCCTTCGTTTTCATTTAACGTTTAGTCTCTTCTATTTTTCTTCCAATTTTCTTCACCCTAATTCTACTTTCATCGGTAGAGGTTCGTAGTGGTTAGAGAATACTCTAGAAGGTCAGGAGCTAGCAAACGTGATAAGTGTTTGATGCGAAGGAGTCAACGGTTAGCTGGTGTTCCTGCGGAACAAGTAGACGCTCCTAATGAAGTTTTTTTTCCAATCAACAGAAATATCTGGTTTTAGTCCTTTGTCCATTATTCTAAAGGTGAATAAGTTAACTGGACAAAACTATGTGGACTGAAAAAGGAATCTGAACATAGTACTTACTACTGAGGAGTACAAGTATGTTCTGATTGACCCCTGTATTGAAATTGGGAAAGATTCCACGGACCAAGATCATAAGGCAGAGAAGGCATGAAGGAAAGCTGATGAAATGGCACAATGGTATATCCATGTTCAATGTTCTCCAGTCTAAGCACGAAAACATGATAACTACAGACGACATCAATGTATTGTTGCGTACCATGTTTGCTGACAAGAGCCGGCCCGCAAAGTAGGAAATTCTAAGAGCAATTATGAATACTAGGATGGTTGGGGGGCATCGGTTCACGAGCATATACTCAAGATGATTGCTCACTTTGAGGAAACTGAGGTCCTAGGGGCAACAATTAATGCTGAGAGCCAAATTGATATGGTTCTTAAGATTTTGCCAGATTCATATTCTCGGTTCAAGCTTAATTATCTCATGAACAAGTTGAATATGTTTTTGACTGAGTTGATGAAAAAACTCCAGGCTGCTGAGCAAATCATGAAGCCTGTATCAAAGGTTTTGGTTACTCACTCTCGACAATCTTCTAGACCTAGGGCCCAGCCTAAGAAGTTCAAGAAGAAGAAAGCCCAGAACAATGTAGTGGTCTAGCCCGAGGCATCCAAGCCCGGTCCATCCAAGCCTAAAGGTAAATGTTTCAAGTGTGGCAAGAAGGGGCACTTCAAAAAGAATTGTCCGGACTTCTTGGCCAAGTCCTCCTTAGGTATTGCTCTTTACTTAGAGTCTATTTTGATGGTTGGATCATCATCCACTTGGATTGTTGACTCCGGAGCCACTGACCATATCTGTAACTCATTGCAAGGATTCAGCAAGTTAAGACGACTCAGTAGAGGAGAGCACGGACTTAGAGTGGGTAATAGAGCACAAGTGTAGGCCAAAGCAGTTGAAGACTTGGAGCTTTTATTTGATTGCAATAGGATTTTAGTTTTAAAGGATATTTTATATGTTTCTAGTTCTAAACAAAATTTGATTTCAATTTCAAGATTGATTAATCAAGGTTATTACGTTTCTTTCCATTCTGGCATTTCAATAAGTAGAAATGGAAAAATTATTTGCACTAGAAACATGTATAGTAATCTTTTTTACATTAATCCTATAACTTATCAAATAAATAATACTCAGACAAAATCTAATAATAAGAAGAGAAAGGCCACATTAAATAACTTATATTTATGGCACCTAAGATTAGGACATATAAATCCTAATCAAATTCAAAGGTTAATCTAAAATGGGTCTTTGGATTCATTGGAATTGGAGGAATGGCCTCAGTGTGAATCTTGTCTTAAGGATAAAATGACCAGAAGGTCCTTTACTCAAAAAGGCAGAAAGGGCCAAGGAAATATTAAAGTTAGTTTATACTGATGTTTGTGGTCCTATGTCTTCACTGGCTAGATAAGGTTATAATTACTTTATCACGTTCACAGATGATCATTCGCGTTTTGGTTATGTTTACTTCATAAAGTGCAAATCTAATTCCTTTGATATATTCAAGGAGTTTAAGGCTGAGATGGAGCGCCAAACAAGTAAGGTAATAAAAAAGCTAAGATTAGATCGTGATGGAGAATATCTCTTTTGTGAATTCAAGAACTACTTTACACATCAGGGTATAGTATCTCAGTTAACTACATTTGGGACTCCCCAGCAGAATGGAGTAGCTAAGAGAAGAAATAGAACGTTGGTGAAAATGGTCAGAAGTATAATGAGTCATACAACTCTCCCTGTTTCTTTTTGGGGATATACTTTGGAAATAGTAGCATATATTCTGAATTTGGTACCTTCCAAATAAATGCCTAGGACACCCTATAAGATGTGGACTAGATAAAAGCCCAGTATAAATCATCTCATAGCATAGGGTTGTCTAGCTTATCTCAGTTAACTACTTTATAGGGTATCCAAAAGGAACAAGGAATAGATACTTTTATCATCCCCAAGAGCAAAAAGTATTTATTAGTACTTATACTAGGTACATGGAAGATGAACAAAGTGTATCCATTAAGATTTTGAGTAATGTGGAATTAGAAGAGAAGTTGGTTGACATTTCAACTTCAAGTATCCTAATTAAGGAACCAAAAGAGACACGACTATAGATTGTGTCACGGTGTACTAGGAAGATATCTAGGGTTCCTGAGAGATGGACTGGAGAGGCCTTTGAGATAGTCTCCGACCATCAGGAACATGATCCCGCTAGATACGATGAGACCATTGTTGATGTTGATGCAGACAAATAGAAAACAATAATGGATGCTGAGATTGAGCCTATGTACCTTAATCAAGTCTGGGATATTGTCACTGCATCTTAATGGATTAAACTCTTAGGGTGTAAGTGGGTATACAAGAGAAATAAAGGTGCAGATGGAAAGGTCAAAACCTTTAAAGTAAGGTTAGTTGCAAAAGGTTATACTTAGAATGAAGAGAACGATTATGAGGATACATTTTCACCTATGGTCATGCTTAAGTCCATACATATTCTCTTGGCTATTGCATGTCATTACGACTATGAGATATGGCAAATGGAGGACAAGACAGCCTTTCTTAAAGGCTATCTTAGTGAAGACATTTTTATACATCCCAGCCTGAAGGCTTTATTACGAAAGGCCAAGATAATATGGTCTGCAAGATTATGAAGTTCATTTATGGACTTAATCAAGCATCACCAGTATGGAACATATGTTTTGATGAGATTGTAAAGTCTTATAGTTTCATACAAAATGTCAATAAACTATGTATATATAGAAAGTCAGATAGGAACAATGTGTCCTTTATGGTACTTTATGTAGATGACATTCTACTGATTGGAAATGATATAGGGATATTGTTATCTATAATGGTTTTGCTATCAAGTCAATTTAGCATGAAAGATATGGGAGAAGCTAGCTACATTTTTGGTACTAAACTTCTTAGAGATAGGAAGTAAAGAATGTTAGGTTTATCCCAATCTACTTATATTGACAAGATATTAGCTAGATTTAGCATGGATCAAGTATAAAGGAGCAATTATACCCTTTAGGCAGAAATTGACCTTATCTTCCAAGTAGTGTCGTAAGAGACAAAAAGAAAATGAAAGGATTAGTAGGATTCCATTTGCTTCGGAGGAAGAAATCTCATATATGCAATGCTTTGTACTAGGCCAGATATCTGCTTTGCAATAGTCATGGTTAGCAGGTATCAGTCAAACCTTGGGAAGAACATTGGCAAGCTGTAAAGTATATACTTAAGTACCTATTAGAACTAGGGATTATATACTAGTTTACAGAGCCAATGACTTAGTTCTTACCAGTTACACGGACTCAAATTTCCAGGCAGATAAAGATGAAAGAAAATCTACTAGTGGATATGTCTTCACTTTGTCTAGATGGGCTATTTCATGGAGGAGTGTGACGTAATCTTGTATTGCTGATTCTACCATGGAAGCTGAGTATGTGGTAGTTTCAGAAGCTTCTAAAGAAGCGGTTTAGCTCCAGAAGTTCTTCACAGAAGTTGGACTTATGCCACACATAGACAAGCCCATAACAATATATTTGAAGCTGTGTCACAATGTAAGGAGCCAAGAAACCATAGGAAGGGCAAGCACATTGAAAGGAAGTATCACTTGATTCGGGAGTTCATCCAAAAATAAAAGATAGTGGTTGATCAAATTTTCCCAACACATAATTTGGCGGACCCATTTACCAAGCCTTTGACAAAGAAGATGTCCAAAAGACACTTGGACGTTATATGGGTAGGTGCATATGGACTATTATAGTCCATTAGTGCAAGTAGGAAGATGTTGGAATGTATGCCCAAAGTGGCCTAGGTATTTCTGTATTTTGGAAAGTAATAAAAGTATTTCATTGATGAATGTTTGTGTACATATATTCGCACATTAAAGGTCTAAGCGTGTTAGTAAGTAATCTACGTAATCGGGTCGTGCTTTCACAGTAAGGTGTAGATTATAGGCTACTAACACGTAAGCTAAAAATTATTCTTGATTGATCGATGAAGTTGGGTATTTTATCAAGGTTTAGATAATTACACTATGGTTTCTAAATAGAGAATGGTTTACCTTTAACCAGTGAGTAGTCCACTCACTTAAATAGTGTAAGTGTATTTGAAATACGTAGAACTGGACCACGCGATAATAATCTTTATCAAAGTACTAAAATAAATAAAGATTGGTTTATCACAGCTACTGCATCGATGAGTACCCTGGGACTTTAGTGTAAGTTGGTGGTCTGGTGAAGCTGGACTTGTACACTTTGATATATGTTGGGTGAGATCTTATCGCAAAGCCAATAACCTTGTACGTTAGGTGCATGATTCTAGTTAATTAAGACAGACTTATACAATAGAGTTTCTATGCTTCATTACTTGAAGAAATCACTCCCTTGTGATTGTCCGAGATAATCTAATAATCAAGAGCCCTGAAAAACGTGACTAAGTATGTATGCTTTATGAGTAACTCCCTGAGATAAGTTGGTACATGTTGGAAGTCATGGATTATCAGACTACTTATCAAAGGATGGTAGATGTCATTGAGAAAGGTGTTAGTACTATTTTCCTATCTCAATAACGGGTGTTACGTAGATGGGTATTTTCATCATTTCACCTATAGGTCAAGGACACTTCACTTGTAATATTATTCTCGAGGTCAATATTTCCATAAAGTGATAAATGGAATATTAAAAATGATTAAAATACTACTATGTGTTAGAGGGGGTATTTTGGTCATTTTAGTAGCCAAGAATAATACGTCTTTTGGTCCCCAGAGCACTCAAATAGCCTTAGTAAATTTATTTACTATATTGGCTTATTAGGTGAATTTATTACTTGAAGAACTATTCTAGGAGTTCAATTAATTATTTATTTGGACTAGAATAATTTATTGAGCCAATTTAATTAATTAGTTTAGTTATTAATTATCTTGGGTAATTTTATATTAGGCCCAAGTAGTTTAATTAATTAATAAAAGAGCTAATTTAATTAATTAGTTTATTAATTAATTATCTTGGATAATTTTATATTGGGCCCAAGTGGATTAATTAATTAGTATGAGAGTTATTTAATTAGTCTTGGACTAATTAAAAACCTACTAGGGTTTTTAGTTGTAGATTAGGGAATTAATAGATCCCTAGGAGCCACAACATACAAAAAAGGAAAAAGGAAAAAGAAGAAAAAAAATAGGAAAGCCAGCTATTGAGTTTGAAAAAAAAAAGGAAAGCTGAAGTTTTTTTCTTTTTTAAAAGACATATCATATGTCTATTAAGAAGTTGACCAAAAATCAAAAAAGAAAAGAAAAAATAGCTTTCGGTTTTCCTTATAAAGCAAAAGAGCCACTTTTTTTTTTTTCTGGGTGGTTTTCCTTCATTTTCCTTTAATGTTTGGCTCTACCGTTTTTCTTCCAATTTTCTTCACTCTAATTCTACTATTATCGATAGAGGTTCATAGTGGTTGGAGAATACTCTGGATGGTTAGGAGCTAGCAAATGTGGTCGGTGTTTGATGCGAAGGAGTTAACAGTTAGCTAGTGTTCCTGCAGAACAAGTAGACATTCATATTAAACAAGGGCCATTGAACCTGAATGCAACTCTAGTTATTAAAGTTAATTTCCCTAGAAGTAAGTAATCCTAGACTTTGGCTTCGGAAAAAATTTTAATTTGCTCGTCTTCCACTGTGTATTTATTTTTTCTCGCGATCCTTTAATCTGTGGCACTCTGCCACGGAGTCTTTATTTTCTAATTGGGTTCCATCACGAATCACCATAGATTTGCCACAAATTCTTTATTCTCCATGGCAAATTGCCATGAATTTGCAACGAATTCTTTATTTTCTGGCATTTATTAGAAAATAATGAATTCATGGCAAATCGTTGGCAATCTGCTAGGGATTTACCATGAATTATTATTTTGGATATGTTATTTTATTTTATGGCAAATCCACCGCAAATTGTGATGGATTTGCCACTGATTTTTTTTTTCTTTCATGGTAATTCCTTGGCAAACAGCTAGGGATTTACTTCCACTTTTTAAATCACATTCCCTGTCAATTAATATGCACAACGTATAACCCAAAACACATTCACCACAACAAAATATCAATAAATTTTTAATATCCTGGTGCACTAATAATAATATATTATAAAAATATCAAAAATAACAAATACAAATTCATAGTAGTAGTAAATCCATAATTCAAGTGATCCACACAACAAAATATGAAAATATAACCCACTTAACCATTAGCAGCTATTGAAGGGTCAGAAGATGAGTCCTCATTAGAGTCAGGTGGAATGGAGGGCACTTGTAAGTTAAGATGATTCATCATAATATGACTCATATCAATTAATGCAAACATCTTTTTATCCTTCTTTTCGAAAGTCTTCTCATTTTTTCTCTTTTTCTCCATCTTTTTGTCCATCTTGGTCAACTCTAGTTGAAATAGCCGTTGAAGGATTTGCTCAAACTCACTACAAAGCTTCTCTAAATCCACTGATGATGTGGGTAATGAGGCCTCAAACTGACGATACTAGAGTTTCAAGCGTGAAGCCTCAAACACCATACCATAGATCATGCCTTTTTCCAATCCATTTGCTACCAACATAATCATAGCTTTCTCATTTGGCATAGAACTTAAAATAGATGTTGAATCACTGCACTCTATCTATAAGTATTGTGACTTCATTATTGGACTTCTCCTAAAAATTATTTTGAAGGTAAAAACATAAATAAAATATAATGTATTATGCAAATATAACTCTTAAAATTAATACCCAATATCCAATGATCTTGTAGGATCTGTCATCAACAAATTCGACATTATTAGGATCTTGAAACTGGTGCAATTTCCCAAACAAGGTAATACAACTAAAGTCATTTCCTTGCTTTGTACGCTGGAAGAAGTATTCAAAATGCAAGACATCTTTGTCAAAAATTAAAATTCTTTTCAATCAAGATGTTTATAGAGTTCCTAAATTTGCTCTACCTGGCTGCTAATTTGAACGCATTCATCTGTTCAAAATTGCATTTGATATCAAAGCTTCATCTAAGATAACACTTGAAGATTTTTCCTTCAGAAGTACTTTTCCATCTTTAGTTCTACCTTTTCGTGTACATTGCAATAAGGTTCTAACTTGATGTCTGTCTTATGTTGACAAATTTCAATTGTAGAACTTATGCCAAAAGAGATTTTTTTTTCACCCTTCACAAATACTTTATTAAAAAGACAAAAGAAGGAATATGAATATTTCAAGCAAGCAGTTGAATAGAAAGATGTTGAAAATTGTTCAACACATTGCCCCTAAATTGAGTTTTCTATCCAAGAGATTCCCTAAAATAGTCCTACTTCACAAAATCAGCTTGAAAATGTTCATTATTATTTTAGTAGATAGCCTAGTAAGGTGATAAAAAAGGATGACTAGGCTTCATAGTGCTAATTTTGTCGTCTCTTACATTTTCAAGTTCAAAAACATTTCTACTATGTATTGAAGTGATAGATTCTACAAATTGTTCTTTACAGCTTGATAAAATTCATACTGGAAACATTAACCTTAGCACAGTCCAGTTTGCAAAGTCCAATGATTCTCAAGATGCAGTAGAACAAAAGCTAACCAGTGCTATCCTTTTAACAACCTTATATCAATCTAAGGTATATAAGTTACAGATCCTAATCAAAAATGCTACACAGGAACAATAAAAACTTTTACGATCAAGTATCCTACAATACGTAGTGAATGCTAATAGATTCAGAGTAATTCTCTATGAAATGGCACTAATGCTACCATTATGTTTGATCCCTCGTGTTCAACACAATAGATCAATTTGCTATTAAGACGCATTTGATCTAGACCATGGAATAGCCTTTCATTTATCCTTCATCAGCAACTTGAACCAAGTATAAATAGGACATAACCAACTCTACAACCTAGGAAGCACAAAAGTAGCAATCATTCATAATTGCTCCCTGCATTGTTATTGCAACATAAAAATAACTTTACAGTATATTCCAGAAAAAAACTTCATAAGAATTGGGAGAATATGGCCTTTTTTAACATAATGCTTCCCAAGATTAGTATCCCACTATCATAATTGCAGTAGAAAAGACACAATCAACATTCAATCCACCAACCATACAATCCAATCCTAGCAAAGTTAAAGTTCCAAGGTATCATGGAAGCAATAATGTAACTTATATTTAGAACTAATCATCACAACATCCTATACAAAGAAGTAAAACATATAGTGACATCTTGCACTTTTTGAATGTTTAGGTTGGAAGAACACAGTACATCTCAAGTTCTCCATTCATTTGGGAAAAAAAGTTAAAATGACTTATTATGGAATTAACATGCTAGTATGCATTTAGACAAACTGAAGCAATAAGATTGGCAATCATATATTTTTCATTTTTCTTTGTAATAGAAAACTAATTCTCCGATTTATGAAGGAGTGGGTTTGAATCAATCTCTCTGTATTTAATATTGTTCTTTAGAATAAGAGACCTCACTAAGCATAATGAAAGTTCAAATGCACAAATGCAACATCCCACCCTCTCGTACTTTAACTTGTGACTATTGTGTATAGAGTAAGAATTTGTATATAAGCACAGAATAAGAAATGATTATTTGATGACATAGGGGTTTTAGTATAATAAAATTTTCCACAAGTACTATTGGAATTTTAACTATGTATTGTGAAAAACTAAGAAAGAATTTGAAAATTTTGAGAGATACTGTTACCTTTAGTTTATCGTGTAGATCGCATTAGTCAAATAAAAATTTTTTCTGACTAGGATAAATAGTGACTTGAACACGAGTATTCCTAAAGAAATATGATGATTTCCTAAAAGGAATAAATTGATTTAGGCATATGATTGGTTAGGGGAGGCGAGTGTCTTCATGTATTTAGTAGTGCAAGCCAAGTTTTGTGGTGTGATAAGTTGCATGAGATTTCATGCAAGGTTCTAAAAACTTCTACTATTTTCTAAAAGCCACCTAAGTCTACACTTGGACCAATAAGGATTTACCAAATCAACTTGTCCATTTAATACACCATTTGACCATGAGTTGAAATTTACCTATTTAAGAAAGGAAATGGCAGTGGAAAAGGCTGTTTAGTAGCTGGATTTCAACAACAAAAAGGAGAGGAGAAGAAGAGAAAGGAAGGAAAACAAGAGAAAAATAGAAAAAAAATGAGATAAAGAGATTTTGAGAGCTTGGGAAATGAAAAGGAAAGAAAAGCTTGGGCATTTCTTGGTTGGGAGTGAAGGTTGAGAAAAGGAAAACATAGAGCACACAACGGAAGCAAAAATTGAAAAACAGAAAAAAACTGAAGAATAGGAGAACTCCCGAATAGAGCCAGTGCCGGCTCCAGCAGCCCTAGCCGGCGCCGGTTGTGCTCTGTCCAAATTCCGAAGGGAAAAATTTCTAACCTTTTCTCATTGTTCTCAAAGTTAGCTGGATCGAAATGTGTGGTACCGGGGTAGGTGTGCTGGTGAAAACCTCTGGTGCGATTCCTGCAAGCCTCCTACTCTGTCTTTGCATGTAGGTGAACACCAAACTCTTGATCTTCCAGTATATTGCCTGTCTAATCCTGTTTGGTGAACAACTTACAGGGCTAAGGAACTTTCTTAGAGAGAGAGTGAGAGAGGCATCTCTTTTTTCATAGAGAAGAAGTAGTGAAAACAAACAATGTTGTTTTCTATTCTCCTATTTAACCTAAATAAAACCCTAGGTTAAACTAGACTAGCCCATTGGACTCTTAGTTTAGCCTTTTGGACTAAATTAATTATTCTAATTAGAACCAAATAAATGGCCCAACAAATATGTAATTTCCCAGCCCAAAAAAACTAGTCCTATTAACAAGCCTATATTAGTTTAGTCCCAGGTTAATCTTTAATTATTCAAACTGGGCTAAAGCCCAAAACAATTAATTAACCCACCAAACTAATTTAATTAATTCTCTCTCTCTCCATAGACCTTTATTTTATTCTAGCCTAATAATTAAATCATACTACTTAAATAAAATAAATTCTATTTAATTTAATTTAAGACCAATTCCTTAGCCTGTATTTAATTAGGACTCACGGTCTATACTGGGGATCAAAAGAAACACCGCCTTAGCTACTAAAATGACCAAAATACCCTTGCCATAGAAACAACTGTATTTTGCATTTTAAATATTTCCTAATATCACCATATGGAAATATTGACCCCAACAACAGTGCTACACTAGCAAAGTCTTCGACATACAGGTGTAATGACTAAAATACCCCTCTATATATCATCGTACATTTAGAGAGGAAGAAGTGTACTAACACCTCACTAAATGACATCTACTATCCTTAAGCTTCTAGTCCAATAATCCATGACTTCTTGGTTTGTTTCCACTTTCCAAGGGAGTTACCCTAAAGTAAACATCCAAGTCATGTTTGCTAGGGCCTTAGATATTTAGATCATTTAGACAATCATGAGGTGCGATATAGTATAGAAACTATCTTGTAAGTCTGTCTTAACTAACTAGTCACACATACCCAACATGCAAGTATATTGGCCCTACGATAGAACCTCAACTATAGCATATCAAAGTACATGCTTCCAGCTTCGTCAGACCACCAACTCATACTTAAGTCGTAGAGTACTAGTCCATACTATAGCAGTAGTAGTCTAGGTTTCTACCATATAGTACTTTTAGAAAACCACTACTATAGGTCAGGTTCTACGTATTCAAAATATGCTTATGTCATGAACTGAGTGGACTACTCACTGGCTAAAGGTAAGACATTTCCCATTTGGAATTCATAACAAAATAACCTAAATATGACGAGATTCTAATTCTCATCAATCGATTATTAACGAACGTTGATGTGTTAAGTAACCTATGATCCATACCTTACTATGAAAGACATCCACTCACATGGACCAGTTACTTAAACACAACGGGTCTTTTACAAACATAATTGTGCACAAATAAAAATGTAAATTCACAAACAATTTCTGAAAATAAATTCTTTTATTAAAACATTGGATGTTTACATCAGAAACCTAGTCTAAGAGGGCATATTTCCCAATAATCTCCCACTTGTACTCTAAGACTAATTAAGTCCATAGGTGCCTACCCCTATGGCATCTAAGTATCTCTTGAAGACTCTCTCAGCCAAAGGCTTGGTGATTGGATCAGCTAGATTGTTCTCGGAGGCAATCTATTCCACCATGACTTCCCGTTTCTAGATAAAATCCCAAATCAGGTGTTACTTCCTCTCGATGTGCTTCCCCTTCTTGTGGTTCCTGGGTTCTTTGGATTGTGATACTGCTCCAGTATTGTCGCAATACATCACAATCAGCCTGTCCATGTGTGGCACGACTCCAAGTTCTAAAAGGAACTTCTGGAGCTAGACTGTTTCCTTGGATGCCTTCGAAGCTGCCATATACTCAGCTTCCATGGTTGAGTCAGCAATGTAAGATTGCTTGATACTCCTCCATGAAATGGCTCCTCCAGATAAGGTGAAAATATATCCACTAGTGGATTTTCTCTCATCCTTATCCGCTTGAAAGTCTGAGTTTGTGTATTCTGTAGGAACCAAGTCATTAGCCCTGTAAACCAGTATATAATCTTTCGTTCCCTTGAGGTACTTGAGAATATGCTTTACAGCTTGCCAATGAACCTCCCCAGGTTTTGACTGATATATTCTAACCAAGGCTATGGCAAAGCAGATATCTGGCCTAGTACATAGCATGGCATACATGAGATTTCCCACAGCCGAAGCATAGGGAATCCCACTTATTCTGTCATTTTCTTCTTAAGACTTAGGACAGTCTCTTAAAGAAAATAACAACCCATGTCTACAAGGGATCATAGCTCCCTTGCATGAGTCCATACTGTACTTGGCCAACATCTTGTTAATATATGCCACTTGGGATAATCCTAACATTCTCTACTTCCTATTTCTAAGAAGTCTAATCCCAAAAATATAGTTGGCTTCTCCTAAGTCCTTCATACTGAATTGACTAGACAACCAATCCTTTGTAGATGATAATAACCCTACATCATTTCCAATGAGTAGAATATCATCTACATAGAGGACAAGAAAAACCACATTTATGCCTTCATGTTTCTTGTACACGCATGGTTCATTCTCGTTTTAAGTGAAATCGTAAGACTTTACAGTCTCGTCAAAACGAATGTTCCATGTTCTCGATGCCTGCTTAAGTTTATAAATGAACTTCTTAAGCTTACAAACCATATGTTCTTGGCATTTAGCAATAAGGCCTTTTGGTTGGGATATATAGATGTCTTCACTAAGATGGCCATTTAAAAATACCGTCTTGACATTTATTTGTCATATCTCGTAGTCATAATGACATGCGATGATAAGAAGGATACGAATGGACTTAAGCATGGCTACCGGGGAAAAGATTTCCTCATAATCGATACCCTCTTTCTGAGTATACCCTTTTGCCACAAGCTTAGCTTTGAATGTTTCCACCTTCCCATCTACTCCCTTATTCCTCTTGTGTACCCACTTACACCCAATGGGTTTTATCCTTTCAGGTGAAGCTACAAGATTCCAAACATGATTGAAGTATATAGACTCAATCTCAGCTTTCATTGCTTCATGCCATAGATTTGCATCGGCATCAGCAATAGCCTTCTCTTATCTAGTAGGGTCTTGTTTCTGATGGTCAGAGACTAGCTCAAAAGCTTCTCCAGTCCATCTCTCCAGAACCCTAGACATTCTCCCACTACGATGAAGCTCTAATTGTATAGGCTCTTGAGATTGTGCCTCTTCTTGTTCCAGAATCAGGTTAAAAGAAGTTAATTCCAAAGATAACTTCTCCTCAAGTTCCAACCTAATTGAACCTTTCATGGAAGTACTCTAATCATCTTCTAAGTATCTAGTATTGGTACTAACCAGTAATTTCTGCTCCTTAGGATGATAAAAGTAACCACCATTTGTCCCTTTTGGATACCCAACAAAATAGCATAATTCTAATCTTGGTTCCAACTTGTCTCCCTTGACCAGTACATAAGTTGGACAATCCCATATCCTGAGATGATTCAGACTTAGCTTATACCCAGTCCACATCTCATAGGTAGTTCTAGGTACTAACTTGGAAGGCACCAAGTTCAGAATGTATACCGCTGTTTCGAAGGCATATCCCCAAAAAGACACTGAAAGAGTAGCATGAGAAATCATACTTTGGACCATTTCCATTAATGTCGTATTCCTTCTCTCAGTTACTCTATTTTGTTGGGGTGTTCCCGGCACAAAGAGCTGGGATACTATCCCATGATGTACCAAATAGTCCTTGAATTCACCCAGAAGGTACTCTCCACCACGATCCAATCGTAAGGTCTTGATCAATTTACCTGTCCAACGCTCTACTTTAACCTTAAACTCTTCGAATTTGTCAAAAGAGTTAGACTTGCATCTCATTTGGTAAATGTAACTGAACCTTGTACAATCATCTGTGAAAGTGATGAAGTACTCAAAACCCCCTCTAGCTAGTGTAGACAAGGGACCATACACATCAGTGTGAACAAGACTCAATACCTCCTAGGCTCTATCCACCTTATGGGTAAAAGACCTCTTGGTCATCTTTTCCATTAGGCAAGATTTACACTGAGGCCAATTTTCCAATCTCAATGAGCCCAAGGGCCCATCATGGATTAACCTTTGAATCCTGGTTGAGTTGATATGACCCGACCTTAGATGCCAAAGATAAGAGTCATTGACATTATTTTTTCTCTTCTTTATTAAAAGTTTGGATTAAGCGTTATTTAATTGATTGTTATTATGGTTTAAGAAAAATAGATTCCCATACATGTGCCCAGTATATAAAATTTCTCCATATCTATTGATAGAAATACCAGAATGAAAAGATACAGAATATCCTTGATTTATTAGTTTCGCAATTGAAATCAAATTCTGTCGAAATCTAGGTATATATAAAATATCTTTCAAAACCACTATTCTATTACAATAAAAAACAAGATCCAGCTCTCCCACTGCAAGGGCCTAAACTTGTGCTCCATTTCCCACACGTAGCCTATGTTCGCCCTTCTGGAGTCTTCTAATCTTTCTAAACCCCTGCAATAAGTTACAGATGTGATCAGTGGCTCCTGAATCAACAATCCAAGTCGAAGTTGATCCAACCATTAACATAGACTCTAGATAGAAAACATTACCTGTGGGGCTTTTCTTGTTTTGAAGATCTGGACACTCCTTTTTCCAGTGTCCCTTCAGTCTACATTTAAAGCACTTGACCTTGGGTTTATCTTTGGGCTGGGTTTTGGGCTGGGCCATTGTGTTGCCCTTCTTCTTCTTGAACTTTCTGGGCTTGGGCCCAGTTCTAGAAGATGAAGCCTTAGCAATCATAGCCTTTGATTGTGGCTTTATGACCTTCTTCGCCATCTGGAGTTCCTTCATCAACTCAGTTAAACTCATGTTTAACTTGTTCATGTTGTAATTCAACTTGAACTGAGTAAATGAACCCGGTAGAGATTCGAGAACCATGTCCACTTGGCTCTCGGGGTCAATGACAGCCCCTAAGAAAGCAACAGTCATCTTGAGTATATGCTCTCTGATTGATGCTCCCTCAGCCATCTTAGTGTTAATGATAGTTCGAAGAGCCTCCTGCCTTGCAGACCGGCTCTTATCTACGAATATCGTAGCTAATGATTAACTTATGTCATATGCAGAAGCCATATGCTCATGCTTTGACTGGAGTACATTAGACATGGAGGCCAACATAACAAAGAGCCATCTCATTAGCCTTCTTCCATGCCTTCTCAACCTGTCGCTCATCAGCAATGGAATGCTCCCCGATAATAGGGCAAGTTTCATAAAGGACATACTTATACTCTTTCGCTGTAAGTATTATGTCTAGGTTCCTCTTCCAGTCCATATAGTTAGGTCCCGTTAGTTTATTCTCTTGGAGAATACTGGCCAATGGACTAAAAGAACCTCCTACCATTTCTAAAAAATCAAAAGTAAAGGAAAAATATTTAGTTTTTGAAAACAAAACAAATTCGTGCACTTTATCCTTGTCAAAACTGATAATAATTAATTTGGCTCTTAGGAAAATTGACATAGCTTCCTGAGAAGATTAACAGTTCCCTAAGCTAAGTGTGTTAACCACCACAAATTAATTTCCTTCTAGGTAATGATCTAGAAGATAACTCCATCGAGAGGATGATCATTTCCTCTCATTTCCTATGGGCATACCTCGCACTATAATCTCCAACGAGGGGCTGGCCGATCATAGTACGTATCCTAGGTTATTAATTATATCCCTCCATTAGATCTAGATCCTTGTAGTATCCCCATCCTATATGGGTTCACTCCTATGGTGATGCGAGGGACGCGAGGGGACTCACGATCTCTAATGAGGATCGTGATGGAAGCCGTGGGGCCATTTGAACCCCTCTTCCAATTAGTCTTTTAAAATAAAGGTTTTCTGAAAAATATGCTTTTGAAAATTTCCATTAAGTTTTCCCTTAACTCAAAAATAAAATATCTAAATCCATTAAAATATCTATGTTAAGGTATATATCCTTTGAGATATTTTTTCATGGACTAATTTTATTTAAGTTAAAAAACTTAATGATTTCAAAAATTTTCCAATTAAAACTTTCTAGAGACTTTGGTCTCAAGTTTATTTGACAAAATAAATTTTCTTGTGCCAAAATAAAATGAAATGGCTTTCTATTTTAACTTACAAAAATATCTAAATTCAATATATTTTCTATATCAAGGATTAAATCCTTTGAGAAAATATCTAAGGATTAATTTTTGTTCAAGTTAAAATAACCATTTAATTTGTAGAAAAATATTTTCTTTGTCAAAAATATTCCCAAAGACTTTGGTCTTTGAGAAACTGTGCACATAGGTACTTAAAAACAAATAGCATGCTAGAAAACAGTAGACGTTTTCATGCTTTTCTATTTTTTAAACCTAAGTACCCAGATAATAGAATTAAACACATTAATTAATTAATTAATAGTCTTGTTTAATCCTAAAATCCCTTACTAATATTTTTCAAACAAAAATATTCCATGAATATTAACTATTGCAAAAATATTAACTTCGCCAGGTATGGACCCCAAAACCAAAAAGAAAATGCAAGAAAAATTACAAGGAAAAATAAAAATTTCTCCTCAGTCCACTGCACCCACCACACTGGATCGAGCACCCATCTGCACCGCGGTCCACTACACCCGCCGCATAAAACTAGACCCCCGCGAGCGACCAGCGTCAGACCGGATCCTAGACTCGAGCCAGCGCTAGTTCGGGGGGCCTCAGCCGGCGCCGATTGCAGTCTGCCAGGACATCCTTCTGTGATTTTCTTGCAATTTTTTTTGCAACTTTCTTTCTAGTTTCCTGCAACTTTCTTCCTCCATTGATTCTCTGATTTCAACCCAAATACAATGAAATCAACAAAAACCAACAATCGCCTATACCCTTTAATATTGGGCTTACACGATTTGCTAAGGAAAATAGTAAATTACAAATCTCCTATACCTTCATCAAAGAGGTTTAAAAGAGAATCTATCCATGCCAAAAACAGTAAAGAATCACAGTTTAATCACACATATGCATCCAATTTTATTCAACTAGATGCATGCTCTCTATATTTTCACAAAACCTTCATGCTCTAATACCAATTGAAGGCCTAGAAAAGGGGAAAACACAGAGCACGCAGCGGAAGCGAAAACAGAAAAACTGGAAAAAAACTGAAGAACAGGGGAACTCCTGAACAGAGCCGGTGCCGATTGCGCTCTGTCCAAATTCCGAGGGGAAAATTTTCTAACCTTTTCTCCTTATTCTTAAAGTTGGCTAGACCGAAATGTGTGGTACCGGGGTAGGTGTGCTAGTGCAAACCTCTGGTGTGATTCCTGCAAGCCTCCTACTCCGTCTTTGCATGTAGATGAATGCCAAACTCTCGATCTTCCAATATGTGGCCTGCCTAATCCCGTTTGGTGAACAACTTATAGGGCTAAGGAACTTTCTTAGAGAGAGTGTGAGAGGCGTCTCTTTTTTTTAGAAAGAAGAAGCAGTGAAAACAAACAACGTTGTTTTCTATTCTCCTGTTTAACCTAAATAAAACCCTAAGTTAAACTGGATTGGCCCATTGGACTTTTAGTTTAGCCTTTTGGACTAAATTAATTACTCTAATTAGAACTAAATAAATGGCCCAACAAATAATTAATTTCTAGCCTAAAAAAACTAGTCTAATTAACAAGCCTATATTAGTTTAGTCCCAGGTTAATTTTTAATTATTCAAACTGGGTCAAAGTCCTGAACAATTAATTAACCCACCAAACTAATTTAATTAATTCTCTCTCTCCATGGACCTTTATTTTATTCTACCCCAATAATTAAATCAAACTACTTAAATAAAATAAATTTCACTTAATTTAATTTAAGACTAATTCCTTAGTCTGTATTTAATTAGGACTCACAGTCTATACTAGGGACCAAAAGACATACCGCCTTGGCTACTAAAATGATCAAAATACCCTTGCCATATAAATACCTGTATTTTGCATTTTAAATATTTTCTAATATCACCATAAGAAAATATTGACCCCAAGGACAATGCTATGTTAGCAAAGTCTCTGACCTATAAGTGTAATGACTAAAATACCCTTCTATACATCGTCGTACATTTAGAGAGGAATAAGTGTACTAACACGTCGATAAATGACATCTACCATCCTTAAGCTTCTAGTCCAATGATCCACGACTTCGTGGATTGTTTCCACTTTCCAAGGGAGCTACCCTAAAACAAAAATCCAAGTCATGTTTTCTAAGGCCCTAGATATTTAGATTATTTAGACAACTACAAGGGGGGATATAGTATAGAAACTATCTTGTACAAGTCTATCTTAACTATCTAGTCACACATACCCAACATGCAAGTATATTGGCCCTACAATAGAACCTCAACTATAGCATATCAAAGTACATGCATCCAGCTTTGTCAAACCACCAACTCATACTCAAGTCGTAGAGTACTAGTCCACTTTGTAGCAGTAGTAGTCTAGGTTTCTACCATATAGTACTTTTAAGAAACCACTACTATAGGTCATGTTCTATATATTCGAAATACGCTTATGTCATGACATGAGTGAACTACTCACTGGCTAAAGGTAAGACATTCCCCATTTGGAATTCATAACATAATAACCTAAACATGACGAGATTCCCATTTTCATCAATCGGTTAAGAACGAACATTTATGTGTTAAATAACTTATGATCCATACCTTAATGTGAAAAACCTCCATTCATATGGACCACTTACTTAAACACAATGGGTCTTTTCCAAACGTAAATGTGCACAAATAAAAATGTAAATCACAAACAATTTCTAAAAATAAATTCTTTTATTAAAATATTGGATGTTTACATCAGAAACCTAGTCTAAGAGGGCATATTTCCCAACATGGAGATCACAATACACAAAGATAAATTCTTGAGTTAAATATGTTTGGTAGCTTGTGAGGATTATTTTGGTATGTGATTTTCATATAAATATGCTTGAAGTATGAATTATGCATAGTAAAGCTTTATGATATCAAGTTGTGTTTTTTGTGTGATGCGCGGCGATGTAAGTAAGGAGCTATTTCCTTTTTTTTTTCTTGTGTTTGGATGTGTTTTTAAGCTATTGTGAAGGGTGGATCATTGCTGCATATGTAGAAGAAAGAAAGAAGAAAGAACAATAGTAGGAAATGGTTAAATTGTTGAGAAAATTCAAGGTTGTTATGCTTTGTTTCTGACTCCTGGTTTTTTGTTGTTGTGTATAAATGAAATACTGGTCTATGCATGACTGAAAAAAGGAAAATTAATTAATGCTAAAGTAAAGAATGGAATGGATTTAGTGATGTATAGGTACTATAATGGAAAAGGAATAATTGGAGAATGCCTTTTTGTAAGAAAAAAGTGAGGATTCATGAAAAAACTGGACTGATTAGCTCCTAGCTGTTTGGTGTAGGTTCTAAAATTGTTTATCCTAGGATCATATCTTTCTAGCTAACGGTTTTAGGAACATTTTGGCATAAATTTGAAGTCATTTCGACTTGTGGATAGAAAGTTATGATGAAAATGCTAAACCTTGGCAAACCTAAATGTGATTACGATTCTGGAAGCTTGTAATCAAAACTAAACAGAATGGAAAAGGGAATTCGTGTTTCATAAACTAGAAATAATAAAGGGATATCTTGGAGATATTTTGGAACTAGTTTGATATCAATTGAACCCGTGAATCAAAATATATGTTAAAAATAAGAAAATGTGCTAAGCTGTAAAATGCAGAATTTATTTAAGGGAAAATGAATTCGTGTATTGTTTTTCTTTGTAATGATGGGTGGATAAATTGCTAAAGATATGGGATATGAAAGTTGGAAAAATGATGAGAAATAGATACATAGGTTTGAATCAATTCAAAACATTGTGTTACCATTTCTTAAAAGGAATATAATAAATTAGTGCATTAGTATTCTTCATGAGTATGTTTAGTAGCTATATATGTATATGTAGGTCTATGTATGTATACATACATATACATATATATACATACACACACACACACACACACACACACACACACATATGATTGGAGACTGAAAACTCTCCAAAAGAGCACCCCTTCTAATTTTGATATAAGAGCCTTATCTTTCTTTTTCTTTTGATTTCGTACAACTTATTTACTTTTTATGATTTGTTTATATTCTCTCAAAATCCAATTAATAATGTCTATTAGAATTTATAAATTTGTGCTTCGTACTATAAATTTGAATACAATAGAATTTGGTTATTCTAGTTCTCCACATTCTAAGTTTTATAAGTACTCTATTTATATTCTAGAACTAGAACTTGAATATGTTTATGAACAATTAAAATTATTAAGCTCTGCTTAGAAATCGTAGTATTTATGTTGTGTGTTTACCATTTAAGGAATAGAATAAAAATTAACAAAAATCTTATTAAATGATATTCTCTCTTGCTTGTTTTTATTGATGCTTATTCATCTGATTTCTTCCATATAAGTAATATAATATATAGTCTCACTATAGAAAATAGCTTGTTAATAAAAAGATTAGAAATATTAAATTCAGCTTAATGTATGACAAACATCACAAGAATAGAATATTTAAATCTTGAATTAGTAGGAAAAACTAAAAATACAATTTATAGTAATAAACATAGACATAAATGTTATTTTCCTTCTCAGTATTCACATAGCTTGCATGGCGATAATCAGCAGTGTAATAGTCTTACAGACATAGTAATTAGTTTTGGAGAAAGATTAGAAGCCCAATAAAAGAAAATTTGCAATATTTGGGAAATTGTATTAAAACATATTAAAGATAAAAATAAAATATTAGAACAATCAGTAGAAAAATTAGAATATATTAAGGAACAAAACAATACTATAATAAAAAAGTAAAACACTTGGAATATTTAAAAGAAGAAAATAGTCAATATAAAGAAATAGTAGTCAAAATTGAAAAACATTCCCAAGAAATAGAAAAGTCTTATCTAGAAATAGATAAAATATTAAATAATATAGAAAAACTCATTCTTAGTTCATGTCTTTAGAAGATAATCTAGATTATAAAAAGTGCCTTCTAGAATTTAAAAAATATCATCCAGAATCTTTAGGCTTTACTGGTTATTTAGGAACATCTAATTTAGATAAAATATACACAAAACAAAATAATATACAAATAACCATTATTAATAAAAATTTGGGAAAAATTAAAAACAATAGAAAAAAGACTAGCAGCATTAAGCTTAGAAAAAGAGCTACATATACTTACAGATAAATCGAGCATAATGCCAGTAGATAGAAAAAAAAAAAACAAATAACCTATAAATTTGGATATTTATCTTCAAAAAATTCTGGTAGTGAAAATTTAGGAAGTAAAAATTCTGATAGTGAAAAGACTGAAAAATAAGTAATTTATGGAAATCATGAGGAGATTATCATTTATAGGATCCAATAGGACTTTAAATGAGAATACTAGTGTAGAAACATCTATTTTAGGAAGAATTAGGCAATCTAGAGAAAATAGACAAATTCAGTTAGAAGAAGTTATAGATGTAAATAGAGATATAGAAATTTAAAGAAATCATAATATAGATTTATTAAATCCCAGAAGATTATATCAAGTAAGTTGGTTACAATCTCATACAGGTTTATTTAGATCTAGTAGAGAAAAACCTTCGTCAGTAACTACAGATCCGAGAACAATCAATTTAGTCACTAATGAAATCTATAAAAATTTAAAAAATACATATATTTATATGCATTTAGGATTAATATTAATAGGAATTAAAGGTTTAGCAAGATCCAGATTAGGAACTAATGTTTTATTAACAATATTGGATAAAAAATGGAAAGATGTTAAAAAGCACTCATAGTAACTATAAAAGTAGACATGAATGAAAATAGAGGAATCTTCTATTGTAGTCCCAAATTTTAATAACCTTAGAAGATTTAGCTAAAAATACATAAATAGGAATTCAAACAAAAGGTTATGAGGACTTTAGTGGAGAAAATTTAATAATAAGCTTAGGATTTATAGGAAGATTAAACAATGGACCTAGAACAATAAAATAGAAATAAAACCCATTATAGAAGCTATGGCTAGTAAGGAATCTAATTAATAAAGCCAGTAAAAGTTAATCCAGAAATTCTAGTAGGGGAAGAATGGAACCTTAGCAAATTTTTAGAATTAGATACTCCTTTAGTACCCAGAGATAGTGTAATATATCAAAATAGAAGAGAAACTAGTGTTAGATTTTTAAATTTTTCCGATACAAATGTAAGAATAGAAGACGTAGCACCCCATATTTCCATAACGTAGTGGCCTATAATTTTGTGGGATGTTGCCCTATCTGATTGCTCAGACAAGGGGTCTTTATAACAAACTTTACTCAAAAGGTAGCAGAAAATTTTTTTCCAACATAGAAAAGTACAACAATTTGGCTTCTGATAAATACACTCACGGGAATAATAGGTCCAAGATGTAGCATGAGCCTATAGGAGTCCATCGCGCTTTCGCTGCGCCTCTGATCTTGAATTTTTCAGAAGAGATAACACACGTGTGAGCGTAACGCTCAGTGAGTCCCATGTGTGCTAGTGTTTTATGAAGAATCAGAACACATAAAACCTTCGTGGAAAAGCATATCATTTTCCTACTAGAAGTAATTCTTAACCACTCTAAAGAAGAATTTATTCATAACTTAATCATTTTTGGAAAGCTATATTTCAATTTCAAACCAATGCCTTGATTTCCAAATCACAAGCACTTTTTTCAACAGAAGGTCAGCCTGTATGCAATGCTCACAAGACTTTGCCTTCTGTGCCACGTATCATTGTGCTTAGACCGTAGCCTACAACACTCAACCGTGCATTGCTGGAAAGGTATGTACACCATAGCGTACTACCGAGAATCAAGTTAGTGCTTACGCCAAGTATTCAAGTTAGTGCATGCGCCAAGTATTCAAGTTAGCGCATACGCCAAGTATTCAAGTTAATGTATGCGCCAAGTATTCAAGTTAGTGCATACGCCAAGTATTCAAGTTAGTCATGTATTGGATTCAAGGATTGACAAGTTTAGGAAGTCAAGAATTTAGGATTCATATTGTTCATCGTGTTTCCAAATCCCTATAGAAGGGTCACACTTGAGCACATTAGAAAACCATTTTGCATATTAGGAAAAACATTTTGCCAAAATCGAGATTTGGAAATTGAAAAGATCACACGAGAAATTTCGTATTCAAGATATTCAAGAAATCGAGTACTTGGTAATGCTTTCAAATTCAAGTGTAATGTTCATCTCATAATATATTAGGAAAGCATTAAATGTATCAGAAAAGCATATGATCATTTCAATACTCGATCACAAAAGTCATTTTCAAGGGCATTCAAGTTATTTTGCCCATACCCGATTCCAAAAGACTTTCTGAGGATATTCAAGTCATTTTACCCTTACTTGATTTGAAAAGTGTTCATAAAAGTCCCAACAAGGATATTTCGGTCATTTACTTAATACCCGATTCCAATGATTTCCACAAAAACAATCCAATAAGGACATTTGGATTATTTTCCAAACACCCAATTCCAAAAGGGAATCATTTCAAGAAATCCAGAATTCTAATCTAAAAAGAGGACTAAATTCAAAGTTTCTAACAATGTTTCCATAAAATGTTCCAATAAGAGTATTTTAGTCAATTCATGAATACCTAATTCCAAAATTTATCATTTCTCAAAAATCCCAAGTTTTTAATCCAAAAAGAACCAAATTCACAAATTCATGCTTTAATCATCCGTTAAGGTTTCCAAGCTAAATATGAAGTTCATTTGAATAAATCTTACTCAGATAAACCTTAAACATACTCAGGGATTTCCAAACTAGTATAAAATGTAGCATTTCATGGAAAAGTAAAGTACACTAGCTTTTAAGAGGTTTTAGAAATCAAAGGGACTCACCTCGTGTCCTAATTAATTTTTCCCATTCACGGCCGTTCGACCACCGTTTCCTCCATTTTCAACATATCGTTGGCCGTTTACTGATAAACCTATAGCAAACATCATTTTTAGGTTAAATAGTGCTTGGTCAAAAAGTAGCCAATGGTTAGTCAACATCCAGCTGACGTGCCTGACAGGAAGCCGATGTCCAACCGACGTTTAGCCGACGGGGCAACGATTAGCCGACAGAGCCAATGGTTAGCCGACAGTTAAGGAAAATGTTCAGATTCTGTTCATGTTGTTTTTGTTGGGTATCTCAGGCTCGTATCCTATATGGCGCAACGGAAGAATAAAATAAGATACCATCCCAGGACTTACATATATATGGAAAACAAGACATAAATAGATCAAAGGTAATAGCTTTTACCTTTCTTTGATCGTCCGAAGAACAAAAATTTTCTTCTTCAAGTCGAGGCGCGATCTAGCAATCCTCTTAATCAAACTCCGTGAGAGTTGAACGTCTAACCACTATAATCACAGTATGTGATTATCTCTAATAGTAATCCACACAGAGGAATACTCAAGCACCAAAATTTCCTGTGTTAGTAGAAAAAGATGGCGGCTAGAGTTTTTCAAGAACAATTGTGTGTGTGTGTGTGTGAGAGAGAGAGAGAGAGAGAGAGAGAAGAGATAAATCGTGTGCCTTAGGGTTTGGAGTTATTTTCGTGTCTGAAATTCCAGCTAGGGTTTCGTGTATCACATACATATATTTCAAAAAACCCTACTCAAAACTAAGAATTCTAATCCTATTAGAATTTCCTAATTATAATTGGAAACATCAAGTTCTCACAATTACAATTTAGATCATAAATTATAACTAATTATAATTTGGCCACAACACCTTCTCTTTTTTGCAATAACCCCACTATGTTATCAAATAATATCTTGAGTATATAACCATCTATTGTGAGTGACCTATTAGGTTTCCCAGTTAATTGGTAGCGAACATGAATTAATCCAAACGTCTTTGAAATTAATAACCCATAATTAATTAGAATTAATCATATTGATTCTAATCTGGATTGGTTTATTAATTCATCAATTAATAAACCCATATTCCCAGATCATGAGCAGTATCTAGCAACACATCATGACCACCCAAGAGTCCAGGAAGTTAAGTGGCTTGACATGAACCCTTCACTAACAAACTATAGTGCAATTAACTCCTTTCACCATACAATATCTCATTCAGTTTGGAGTATGGAATTAGTGCCAACTCCCTCCAGAATTAATTCTGGCCCGAATACAATAGTACTTGTACCAGGAACCCACTACTCTAGATGTGTATCAATTGGAACTATTTCTAATACACAATCGTCTTGGCCAAGGACTTCTCGAGTAGTAATTCCTACAAGTGGTCGTAAGATATTCGCCCCTACTATTAGGAGTGGTGAATCCTTTATTGATCCTCTCAACTACTTTCATTTACCTCACAATGTACCCAATGTCCATCCCATAGGCGGCCCTCGATTGAGCTCCAGAGATTAAAATCAAAGTACAATGCTCAGCAAACAAAGTACTTTGGAGATCTCAAGTCTAAGAATACTTAAACGTTTGCTATATAGAGATTATATCACTAGCACTAAATAGTTATTCATGTGATTATCTCATAGCTAGGTTATCCAATGAACTCGTTCCATTAACAAGCATCCATGTGTTAACTTTGAGTATTTCAATACTCATGGATATGAGAACCACCGCCTGATCAAATCAGGAAGTCTAACACATGCTAGTCTTAACGCATTAATGATGTCATGTCTCATTAATACTATGACTAGGGACTATTTAAGTACTAACACTATACAGTGTAGTAGGAATCTCATATCATGATCTCTATCGTGATTTTCTTAACATAGTGTTGTATTAGGGACTTTATCGAATAATTATATTACTTAAAAGTAAACAAAAGAAACTGTAAGATAAATAATACATTTTATTAAAATAAAATGTAGCATATACAATGTACAAGTGATTGCCTCTAGGGCACCACACTAACAGTTTTTTCAATTCTTTCTTTTACCTTTTTCCATATCCTTTCTCCCTTCATATACAAGGGATTTATTCCATATTTCTCATCCATTTCATCCAAATTCACACAATTATTCTTCCTTAATTTCATTTACTTTCCATGAAAATCCTGAAATTTTGCTTCTTTGACACACAATTTTGTTTCACACATAACTTTCAATCCACAACTCTGATTTGGCTCTGTGATAGACCAAAATGACCATAAGACTCTTAAATTTACTTCTATGTAAGTTCTTTTCATAGTTTTAGTTCCTATGACATAATACAGGGAAAAAACCATCCCAATAGTTTTGCTTCAATTCTACTAGTCATGCTATCCTTTATTTTCCTTTAGCCTTCAACACCTTGAGAACATTAATTCATTCAGTTTTCCTTCAAATAATCTTTGATTCTATAATTTTTAGATTCTAATAGCTTACAAGAGTCATGCTTATCCAACACAAATTCACTTCTTCTAATAAAAAACTAGTATAATTCATTTTTTCCAACCAAGTAATTTGTATTTTCATTCTACTTTGGTCATCATCTCATCAACCAAAAGCAATCCTTCAAACTACCATGGATATTCAGTTCTTCCTCACAAAAAACAATATCCATAAATCTTCTAGGCAGCTGACACACATAGACACATAAAAAGTTCATCAACAAAGTTTATAAACCTTAGCTTTTGATTTAAAATCAAGACATTAAAATCATGTTTTCATGTTAAAATTGATATCATAATGATCACCATTTACCCAACAACAACAACTTTACCTTGTATTTAGAGCTCTTTGTTGTGATTTTTTCCAAGAACCTCTTAAGAACTCAAGCACTACACCAAGAACACATACTAGCTACCTTTTTCTTTCTTTGTGCTATTTTCTTTTGATTTCTTTTCCTTTATTTCTCTCCCCTTAAGGTTGCCGAATTTTTCTGGCTGTATAACAGCCTTCCCACTGCCATTCTCATCAGATTTTTTGCCAAGAAAATATTTTTTCAATTAATTATCTGGTGGTTAAAGCATAGCTGTGTTCCAATGAAAAACTTACACAGCAACCACTTAATTTACTTCCTCACAAATTTCTCTTCTTTTCTCGATTGAAGCTGCCATTTTTTTGGCTAATTTTCGGCCATTCAACCACCTTCTCTATGTCCAAGTATTGGCTAATCACATTGCACAAGACCTTAATTAAATGGCCCACCAATGATGTATTCCAATCATAAAAATACACATCATTCTTCTATTTATTTTGTAATTCTTTAATTTCATGCATCTTGCATGAATTTTTCATGCAACCTCTTATAAGTTGACACATGTCCAAGGCTACCAATCACAAAATGCCACACGTTCAAAAATTTGATTGCATTTTCTAATTTTTTTTCTCAGAAATGACCAAAATCGAATCTAAAACAGAAAAACATTTTATTTCACCATTCAGCTTCAAAAATTCCACTGAATCCATTGGTAATACTTACATCCTTCAAATCCTCCTTAGTTTGGTCAAATTCAACATCAAAGTTGAGAGCGGAGTCAAAATGATAAAAATGCCCCCGATAACCCGAATAACATCATTCATACCAAAACGTACGACTCATCACACTAATCAATTTTCCTTCTCAGTGCACCCTCAAATTCTCATTTTATTGACAATAATAGCCTTTTGAAGATTTAAGGTACTGGTAGAATAAAACCAATAATTACATCCAGGTCCCGACAAAATATTATTATACCAAAATATTCGTTTCATTACACCGATCATCTTTTGTTCTGGCCATTGATATAAATTCTCATCCTGTTACAAGTAGTAGCTAATCAAAAGTAAAATACGGGGTATTACAGAATAAGATGAAGATACATAATCTCTAAGACAGGGAATAGAAAATGTAAGTATAGAAATTATGGAAACAGAAAATAGAATAATGTATCCTAAAGAATTAGGCTTTGAATTATCAAAAGAAGATCTAATGAGGTTAGAAATAGAAGTAGAACGAAATGGACAAATAAATGGTACTGAATATTTGTATTATGATATTGATAGAGATATTAGAGTAAAAACATAACAATATATTGAAAATATAGAAGAAGAAAATAATAAATGTGTATAATATATGGATACTCCTTCTCCCTCTATTGCATCTAGTTATCTTGTTCTTCCTCTACAACCAGTAGCACCACAACAAGTTGTTAGACATTATGGTCCAAGAAAATTACCTAGAATGACATATAGTGATTATAGAGAAATGTAGTCAGAAACAATACCCAAAGGAAAAAAGACAACCTCGAGAAACAAAAGATAATAAGAATTTAATAGATAATAGTATAATGTTAAATTTAGCAGCTCGTGACCTGGGAAGGAGTAATAGACACTTGGAAATATTTAGTAGTACAACATTATATTCAACAAAATTTTGATCATAGAATAGAAGAAATGTATATTTATTTAAAAACCTTCTTAGGAGAAACAACAAGAGCAACTTGGGAAAGTATAAAGAAAATTTTCCATTAGAATTGGCAAATGATTTAGCTTTAGGACCAAATCCATATAATTTTACAAATAAAATTCAATTAATTTTAACAAACAAAAGCCCTAATTATGGTAGTAAAATTCAACAAGAAGAAGCTAAAAGATGGGATCAAGAAATCCTTACTTTCCAAATCATGGTCTACAAAAACTAAGTTAGCTCTCTTTGAATGGGGTGAAAGGTAGAAATTACCACCATCCTCCAAAGACATCTTATGATGTAGCATTGAAAGATCCAACTCCATGAGGTATGGTAAATTCAACACATCATTAGGCTTTGTGAGTGGAGAGGTACCTATAAATTCATGTGACAAAGAAAAATTAGGAAAATGAGATCATAGAATAGAATAAAAAATTTTCCCTATCACATTGTGCAATTGTTCCTCATATCTTCTCTCCTTTCCATGGGGCTCCCCTTATTCAAGTGTATGAGCCTTTATGGCATCTTCAACAAATTTCCCTAGTTTTGTTCTTTGATGGCTCATTCGTTGGGAAGATTCCTCTTAATACTTAAGGAATGAATTGGTGTGGCGACAAAAGAATTCATTGAGGCTCAAGTGATGTCTCACAAAAAGTGTCAATCTGAGCTTACAAATTGGCCAAAATCTCATCATCGTGGCTCCTTTGAATTTGTGTCCATGTCCACATATATCCCCATAGTTGATTATCCATGATGATGATTGTAACCTCGCACTCAAAGAAAAACAAAGATCAAATCAAAAAGAAAAATAAAACAAGTAAAAATTTAAACAAAAAAACAAAATCATAAAAAAATGCAAATATTCACAAAGTAACTAAAAAACATAAGTTAGTGATATTTACAAATACAACAAAGGCTAAATCAACAAGATTCAAGTGTTTTTTATAGTGCCCATCCTTGGCAACGGCGCCAAAACTTGATGCGTGTATTTTAGTGTAGAAAATATTACCAACAAAGTCCACAATCAATCAAACTTTAAATAAAATATTAACCACTAAAACCATACATACGGGCAAGTATACCTATCATATAGTATACAGGGAATAGCAAGTATCGAACCCACAAGAACTTAGGCTCCCACTTTACTTTACTCAAATATTTATTGTTTAGCCAATAAAATAATGGAAGAGAAATAAATAACCTACTAACCTATTATACTAGAGAATAGGTAAAATTCACATAACACAAGTCAGAAGAATTATCATGGAGTAAGAATAAGGCGAAAAGACATGTAAATAGATAGAAATCCTCAAAGGCATAACAATGATTGATTAGCAGTTATCACAATTAATTATCATCTTGGCACTATGAATGAATAAAATATAGACTTCACTCATTTCCCAATCTAGGGAATTACTATAATCTAGTTAATTTAGCAGATTACCAATCAAACTAAAGTAACCAAAAGATGCATTAAACTCATACCTCATAAACATGAAATTAGCCAATGACCCTATGCACTAGGCGAGATCAATCACTTTAGTTCTTTAACCTTAACTTCATTTTCCAAGTCCATTAAGATCTAACAAATATGAAATCAATGTATTGAGCTCCTAACATCATTTCCCAAGTCAATTAGAAGAAAACGTAGCAACAAATCACTGATAACAAGTAATCAAATACTAAGAATAACAATTATTTGATCAAAGAACTAAATTTAATACAAAGTCATGAATCTAAAAACATCCTCTAAATACTATTAAAATAAGTAAAACTCAAATTGTCAAGAAATTACAAAGAAGAGAAAAGAAACCACTCATAGACTAGTAAGCCTTCTTCTTCTTCTTTGAAGCCTTCTTAAGCAATCTGCTTTCCTTCTCTAAGAATCTCCACGATCCTCATAAATCTTAGTGTTTCTCTAGCTAGGAGTTTTCTAAAGATATTACATTGAAGCATTGTATACTATGAAAACTATTTTGTACAATGTTATTATCTTGTATTTATAAGAGTTCTAATTGGCAAAAAGTGTGTACAAAAGTCCTAAATCGATCCCAAATCAATTGCCAAAAGAATCCTTATAGAATTTGCCAAAATCTGCTAAAAAAATGAAACTTTTCAGCTTACAGATCGGACCTGGCACCGGGTCACTTCGATCCACCTGGCGCCAAGTCCTTCCTAAAATGCTTCTTGATGAATAGTACACACCCGGCGCCAGGTTAGAAAGAACAACCAGTACTGGGTCCTTCCTAAAACGCTTCTGAAACTCCTATGTTCTTCCAGAAGTGACCCCCTGCTGACCCTAGTAGACCACTCGGCATTAGGTCAACATTATCTGGCCCAATTTTGGGCATTTTTCACCATATTCTACATAAAATCATCAAAATACCTTACCAAAGGTAAAATATCAAATAGGAAGGAATATGACTACTTATTACATCAAAATTATCACAAAAGAACCTCAAATAGCTAGGACAATATAGGTGAATTTAGACCTTATCACCACTCATGATCTGCTTAATATGGATTTATTCATTAGAGAAATAATAAATTAATCCTGATTAGAATTATTGGATTAATTCTAATTAACATGGATTAATAATCCTAAAGATGTTTTGGATTACTTCATATTTTGCTACCAATAGACCAGAAAACCTAACAGTCACATACAATAGAGGATTAAGGACTTGTGATGTGATATAAGAAAGGTAGGACTAGCTCCACCAAAAGCTATAACTATCAGTGGGGGTGCATACCCCTCTCATATACACCCGCAGTCATAGGACCATACCCGTACCACCACAGGGGTTGCCCAACATGCAAGCCCTTTCATGAGAAGGTTCGACCTCGAACCTTAGACAATGTTAGCAGGAGTTCCACCTGGGAGTCGAACTCATGACCTAGCTCTGATACTAAATAATATGAGCAAGGCATGACCAACTTCACCAAAAGCAATAGCTATCAGTGGAGGTGCATACCCCTCTTATATACACCTGCAGTAGTAGGACCGGACCCATACAACCATATGGGTGGCATAATATGCCAACTCTTTGATATGATCTTGAGAAGCACCAATTTGGGTTTTGAAGCTCAAAACCAAGAGGCCTAATTGAAGCCTAGAACCCTAGGTAAAATAGCTTCCTAGGACCTAAAATCTAATGAACTATGCAACTCAATCAACACCCAAACACCCCTTATTGAAGAAGGATCAGGAAAAAAAATAGAATGGGAAGATTTAGGCAACCAATTGAACCCCTAAAAGAACCCACTTTAGAAAGGACAATGATCTATCTTAAGAAGATTAGAGACCAGATTGATAGGTTGGACTAAAGTCTAATAGTAGTCTTGATTAATTTAGGAATCACCTAAGAGGAACACCTTCAAGAACTCTCTCTAGAGAGAACAAAAGATTTCTCTATTCAAAATATCAAAAGTTGTCTATATATATATATAGATACCTTGCCCTAAACTAATTAGCAAACTAATCCTAACTATTATGTGGCCTTAATACAATCTTGACGCCTTATTACATGCCTTAAAATAGGTTAGAACATATTAAAAGTAGTGAAAATTAAATTAGAAGTGAAAAGGTTGAAAATACGAAAATAGCCAAAAATCAGGAATGTTACCGAATGGAGTTGGTCCCAGGTCCAAGAAATACACCCGGGTAGGCTCTGGGTGTCCTCTATTTTGTTGCACTTCAAACTTGCTCCTTTAACCTCCATTCCATTTCTCTGTGTCTCCTTGATCTTCTAAATGAAATATTTATCATTTTGAGCCCTTCTTGATACTCATTTGGCCTTCAATCATTGTTTCAATATTGGCTTGATTCTCCATGAGGATTATTTCTTGTGTTGTGCATTCTTTGGCCCTTCCTTTATTATCCATCTTTTCATAATCTTCTTAGCCTTGGGTTTGTTCAATTTGTTGCCTTGAAAATTCTCGTGTTACCCATAGAGCCATGAAATATGATTTTGTCCTTCTTCCCCTTTCTTGAAAATGGCCTTTATGCCTAATTTGATTTCTATCATTTCCTCCTTCTTGAAGATAATTTATCTTTAAATCTAAAATACCTTGGGGGGGGGTGAATAAGGTTTTTGGCAAGTTAAAATTTTTCGACTTGTTTGAAATACAAAATAATGATAATCACCAAGTTGCTTGGACAAACTTTATGGTAACAAAGAAAGTTATCCAAGAACTCTTAGATATATATCCAGATTAAGATAAAAAGAGAAACTCAAAGCAGTAAATGAATAACGAAAAGAAATGAGACAAGGAATATATAGTGGTTCGATCTACCAAGATCTACATCCACTATCTTAAGCTCACACTTAAGGATTTTCACTCCACTTAATGAAATCAAATAGTACCACATACAAGAGAGGATCACCACACTAGGTTTTCCAAAACCTCTCAATCAAGTAATCACATCAAGGATCACCCCAACTAGGTTTTACACAATAACCTTGATACATTCACCAAGCAAGGCTCACCCCAACTGGGTTTTACACCACAACTTTACACTACAATGGAGATTGAATATCAATAGAACAGTAAAAATCTCACTTATTTGAGCAGATGTTCACTCGGATACAAAGCACAAATAATTTTACCTTTAACACAAAATGAATTCACTTTGAAGCTTTTGATAAAAGGAGATTTTTGAAAATGTTGAGCAATAGTATTTCTAAGAGGAATGTTTCAAAAATTTTGTCTCTAATCTTGCTTTAGAGGCTATTTATAGAGCAAAAAAAGTGAAGTGCCAACAGTTATAAAAAAACAATTCTATTTTTCTGTTTAAACTTATCTGTACTTTGGACTCGAGTTTTGGACGATAATGCATCCAAAAGGTAAGTCCAAAATGTCACTTTTTCATACATAAATATTTCAACATAGTTTACAGGATTTTGGATTCAAACTATTCAATCTAAAATTCTGAGATTTTCAAAAACTTTAAAATCTTCTCCTTTGGTGGTTTAGGGTAAAGTCAAATGAATCAAGAGATAAAGAGACGTAGGAATTAATAGAAATACCTTAATAATATTTCCTAGTCTAATATTCTTCTAATAAGGACTTCTTAATATGCAACATCATATACTTCGATCTTCTCTTTTGATCTTCCATACTTGAATTCAATCACGAAAGTGTTGCCAAATAATCAAATCTGAATACCTTTGAAAGATAGAGGTCAAACATGTCCTATCACAATAGATTAACAAGTTAGTCCATATCAATGTTTGTCAAAAGTCAAAACATAGAAGAAAGCCCTTAGGGCTAAAAATCTCCCCCTTTTTGAGTGATGACAAACATAAAACAAATGCCATGTAATGAGTGAACATGTTGAATGAAAGAGATGCATAAAAAAAATGCAATCTCATAGTATAGGTCTCAAAGAGAGCTTATGAACATTAGCTTGTAAACATATCTCAATAAGCCTAAAGCCTTTTATATCTCTATATAAACATTCAAAATGATATGATAAAAAAGAGATAGCAGGCAAATTATACGATAAGATGCTCCCCCAAAATATTTGCTTATATGAATATTTTAACATAAGAGGAAAAAGCATAAATCAAGATTTGTACGTCCAAAATGTGCGTCCAAACCAATTTTGAAAGTATTTATAAAACAAGTCTATTTCAAAAATCCATTTTGGATACCGATTTTAGATGTCCAAAAGGTATATTTTCAATTCAATATGACTTCTTACAAGAACATTTGTTTGGATAAAAAAATATCTGAGTCCAAAACTCCCCTTGACTCAATGCACAAGAATCTATCTGATTAAAATTTTAACTTTTTCACAGAATCTAGTCTTAAAGATAACTTTAACACAGAGAAAATGGTTTTGAATTGAGTAATCATAAACTGAATGTCATAAATGGAAGTTTAGTTAGAAATTATTCCAACAAACCAGGCAGAAGATTTTCAATCATTTGTCAATAATCATATTGATAGGGTCTAAAGTAATCATACATTTCCTAGTTATTTGAGACCATTTTGTGATACATTTTGTGTAATAACTGGTCATATTCCTTCATATTTGAGATTTTACCCTTAGAAATGTATTTTGTGCATTATTTTAGATTTTAGGGGTTAAATAAGGTAAATTTGTCGCTAAACAGACTAGAGACGACACTGGACAGGACAGGAAAGGCGGTGCTGGCCACGTGTTGTTGGCATGCACTTTGAGGTGATAAAAAATTGGAGAAATAGGAGCTGAACAGAACACAGCCAGCGCTAGTTGGGAGCCCAGAGGTAGCGCCGACTACAACTTGGAAAACTTGGGACGAAAATCAAGAAAAAACAGTGAATGAACAGAAAAGCAAAACACAACTGGCGCCGGCCCTAGGTAGGACAGGTGGCGCCGGCTGTGCACTGGTACAGAGGCGGTGCCTCGATTTTTGTGCGTGTTTTTGGTAATTTTTAGAGTTTTAGTATTTTCCTACTTCTATTCAGCCAAAAACCCTAGAGAGACGAATTTAGGCACTTTTAAAGCCTATAAATAGAGGAGAAACACAAGTCAAATGCATGAATTCATGAAGCAAAACATAAGATCACTCAAAATCAAGGAGGAATTCATCAAATCAAGGAGGATTGTACATGAGGGTCTACAAAGGAAGGAGAAAGAGGCTTGTCTATAAGTGCTTTCTTTTAACTTTGTTTTCTTTTCTTGAACAATGATGTATTAATTGTTTTATTATAATTTGACATTGTTTTCGGTATTCATGATTTTTAGAGTTACTTTGATCTTTTGATTAATTGATTGTTATTCTTCGTATTTAATTACTTATACTAATTTTGAGATTAATTTGTTGTTTCTTCTATTAACTTGCTTGGAAAAGGGGTTGATGGTGGTCTCAATTCATTAATTTCATATTTGTTGTCTCTTAACTTGCTTGGAAAATAGGTTAATTGCTAAGAACTGGGTAATTAAAGGTTAATTGATGTCTGCTAAGATATGGATTTATTGGTTAATTCCATGTTTTAAATTTGCCAGGATATGGAAATTTAATCAATGATTGTGTTTAATGCTTCTTTTGGGTGAATTAGTTGAGACAGGATATGTTATGCTAATTTATCTAGAAGATAGTAATTTCATGGATTGGAAAAGAATTGAATCTATCTTAATCCTTCATGATACCAAGAGAATGATTAGTTGTGATAATGATTGGGTACTTTAAGGTTATGGTTGTCAAAATAATAGTTTGAGTTACATAATTATCCATGCTTGACATGTATAAATTCTTTTATTTTATTTTATTTTATTTTATATTTTTTTTCACTTTATTAAGTCGGTTAAACAATGAAAAAAAATTGATTAAGGCATATTTGTTCCTTGAGGATCGACACTCGTTTTAAACCCTATGCTATGCTTAATGATGATTACGCTTGCTCATATGTGTAATTTAGGATTAACGTTTTAATTTAAATTTGATTGGTAATGTGCTTATATTTTTATATGAATTTTTATACCCAAATTCATACACATCAAGTTTTTTGTGCCGTTGCCGGGGAACAATATCATGAAAGCTTGGATTTTGTTGATTTAAACCTGTAAATATGTAAATTTTTATAATTGTTCTTTTTACAAAAAGGTGTCATCTTTTGTATCTTTTGTATCTTTGTAATCTAATTTACTAACTTTGACTGATGTTTAATTAACTAATTTATTCTTTTAATTTTGTTTGAATTGTGAATTCCATTATCTAACTATCTTCTATGTTTAGGTGAAATGGCGAATTAGAACCAGAGGAGTCTTAATGAGGGGCAATACCCCCATTACTCTTCCGAGATAACACTCAAAGCACCAGAATCAGCAGAGCTAGAGACAGTGATTGGAAAATTTGCTGTCCATGTTACAAAATGCTTCTAAGAAATAGATTCCATATTTGAGAAGTTTGCGGAGATGATCCGCAATATGAAAAGACAAATATACTTTTTGACTGACATGGTGTTGAAGTCTCAAGAACTAACACCAGTAGACAAAGAAGAAATAGCTGCTGTCACATTTTGGAGTGGAAATGAGTTGCCAGACTTACAGACTGCAACCGGCGCCGGCTGGTGGAAGAGAACCGGCACCGCTGCACCCTACCCTTCTCTTGGAAATCCCACTAGAAATTCAACTTTTTAGCCTCAAATTCCTTATCCTACCCGTATACAGAAAGCCCGAAAAGATGCCCAATTTGACAAATTCTTTGAGATATTCAAACAGCTGCACATAAATATCCCACTCAGTGAAGCTTTAATCCACATGTCCAAATATGCCAAATTTCTCAAAAGCATGCTCATAAGCAAAAAGTGATTGGAAGAATTGTCCACAGTGGTGTTAAATGAAGAATGTTTAGCTATATTGCAGGATAAACAGAATTTGCCACACAAAGAGAATGATCTAGGGAGTTTATCTATTCCATGTTTAATTGGCACTTTTAATTTTTGTAATGCATTAGCTAACTTAGGTTCTAGCAATAATTTATTGCCATATAAAACATTTAAAAAGCTAGGCCTAGGAGAACCCCAACCCATTTGGATGAGTATTCAACTCATAGATAGATCTATCAAATATCCTAAGGGTATAATAGAATATGTGCTTGTAAAAGTTGATAAATTCATATTTCCAGTGGATTTTGTTATTCTTGACATGGTTGAAGATTTCAAAGTCCCTTTAATCTTAGGTAGACCCTTCCTAGCTACAACAAATGCGTTAATTGATGTTTATGGAAGGAGGTAGACACTTAGGGTCGGGGATGAGGAAGTAGTCATTCAAATCCACAAAAGCATGTAACATCCCTTATCTTCTGATGATTCTTGTTTAAGAATTGAAATTCTTGTCGAACCTATTTTGGATTTTATCTAGGAATCATTTGAGGAGAAGTTGGTGGAAACTTCAGCAGCATATTTGAAGGACTCTATCGATGAGGATAGGATGAAGAGTTTTGAAAAAATTGAGAAAAGCAGTTTGGGAAAAATGAAATCCTCCATAGAGGATCCCCCAGAATTGGATCTAAAAGACCTACTCGAGCACTTGAAATATATGTTCTTGGCTGAAGGACATAAATTGCCTGCGATCAGTGCCAAAGATCTCACTAAAGAATAAAAGACCAAATTGGTAAGTTTGTTGGGGAAATATAAGTGAGTAATAGCATGGAAGATCACTGATATAAAGGGAATTAGTCCATCCTTTTGCACTCATAAGATTTTGATGGAAGAAGGAGCAAAGCCCATAGTACAACCCCAACGTAAGTTGAACCCACATATGAGAGAAGTGGTAAAAGATGAGGTGATTAAGTGATAGGGCCTAAATTAGTCATATATTTTCTAGTTATTTGAGGCTATTATGTGATACATTTTGTTCAATAACTAGTCATATTCCTTCATATTGGAGATTTTAACCTTGGAATGGTACTTTGTGCATTATTTTAGATTTTAGGGGTAAAATAAGATAAAAAAGTGCAAAATAGAATAGAGGTAATGCCGGCCAGGACAGGGAAACTGGCACTGGCCACGTGCTGTTGGCACGCACTTTGAGATGATGAAAAATTTAGTGAAACGAAGCGCAACATAACCAAATCAGCACTGGCTGGGAAGCTAGAGGTGGTGCCGACTGCACTCTGGAAAGGATGGCACAAAAATTAAGAAAAATTAGCGCACAGCTGAAGAAACAGATCACAACCGGCACCGGCCCTAGGCAGGACAGGCGGCGCCGGCTGTACCCTGATATTAAGGCGGTGCCTCGATTTTTGTGCATGATTTTTGGTAATTTGTATATTTTTAATATTTTCCTATTTTTAGTCGGCCAAAAACCCTAGAGGAACGATTTTAAGCACTTCTAAAGCCTATAAATAAAGGAAAAATACAAGAGAAAAGGGAGAATTCGTAGATCATAACATTAAATCATTCAAATCAAGGAGGAATTCTACCAATTCAAGGAAAGTTGGGCAAGAAGGTCTATAAAGGAAGAAGGAGGCTTGTCTATGAGTGCTTTCTTTTACTTTGTTTTCTTTTTCTTGAACAATGATGTATTAATTATTTTATTGTAATTTGACATTGTTTTAGACATTCATGAATTTTAGAGTTATTTTGATCTTTTGATTAATTGATTATTACTCTTGGTATTTAATTACTTATGCTAATTATGAGATTAATTGGTTGTTTTTTTCCGTTAACTCGTTGAGACCAAAGGGGTTGATGGTGGTTTCAATTGATTGATTTCATATTTGTTGTTCATTAACTCGCTGAGACCAAAGGGGTTACTTGCTAAGAACTGAGTAATTAAAGGTTAATTGATGTTTGGCGAGACCAAGGAAATTTAACCAATGATTGTGTTTAATGCATCTTTTGGGTAAATTAGTTGAGACGAGACCAAGTAATGCTAATTTGTCTAGCATATAGTGATTTCATGGATTGACCAAAGAATTGAATCTATCTTAATCTTTCAGATGCCAAGAGAAAGATTAATTATGATAATGATTAGGTTGTTTAAGATCATGTTTGTCAAAACAATGGTTTAAGTTACATAATTCGCCATCCTTGACATGTATATATATTCTTTTATTCTATTTTATTTTATTTTATTTTATTTTTATTCCTTTTCACTTTATTAAGTCAGTTAAACAATGAAAGAAAATGGATTAATGCATACTTGTTCCTTGAGGATCGACACTTATTTGAACCCTATGCTATGCTTAATGATGAGTACGCTCGCTCATATATGTAATTTGGGATTAACGTTTTAATTTAAACTTGATTGGGAATGTACTTATTTTTATATAATTTTTATACCTAAATCTATACACATCATTAAGCTTCTAGATTTAGGCATCATTTACCCTATTTCTGATAGTATTTAGGTGAGTCTTACTTAAGTAGTACCAAAGATGTGAGGAATGATAGTAAGCCCAAATGATTAAAATGAGCTAGTCCCTATGAGATCGGTTACGGGTTGAAGGTTTTGCATTGATTATAGGATGCTAAACAAAGCCACTAGGAAAGACCATTTCCCTCTCCCTTTTATTGACCAAATGTTGGAAAGGTTAGCCGGACATGAATATTATTGTTTCTTGGATGGATTTTCTGGCTATCTACAAATTCGCATAGCTCCTAAGGACTAAGAGAAAACCACTTTCACATGTCCATATGGTACTTTTTCATATCGTCGAATGTCGTTTGGTCTTTGCAATGGTCCCAGAACATTCTAAAAATGCATGACAGCTATATTTGAAAGACTCGTAGGGGATATCATGGAGGTATTTATGGATGATTTCTTAGTTTTTAGTGATTCATTTGACTTATGTTTATCTAATCTTGACAAGGTACTAGCAAGATATGAAGAAACTAACCTCATGCTTAATTGGGAAAATGCCACTTTATGGTGCAAGAAGGTATTGTGTTGGGGCATAAAATTTCAAGGAAGGGTATAGAAGTAAATAGAGAAAAAATTGAAGCAATTGAGAAGCTGCCTCCTCCTACTTCTGTGAAAGCTATAAGGAGCTTTCTTTGTCATGCAGGTTTTTACAGGAGGTTCATCTTAGATTTCTCAAAAATTTCCAAACCACTTACCTTTTTACTTGAAAAGGATGCTGTGTTTGATTTTGATGAAAAATGCCTCAATGCTTTCACCATGCTTAAGGAGAAATTGATTAATTCACCTATTTTGATTGCACCTGATTGGTCTCTTCCATTTAAACTAATGTGTGATGCAAGTGATTTTGCAGTTGGTGCAATACTTGGATAAAGGAGGTTTAAGCACTTCCAACCCATATACTATGCAAGCAAGACTTTAACGGATGCGCAAGAAAATTACACAACAATGGAGAAAGAATTGCTTGCCATAGTGTTTGCTTTCGATAAATTTTGTTCTTATCTTATTTTGTCCAAAGTCATTGTTTATACGGACCATTCTACCCTAAAGTACCTACTGACCAAACATGATTCCAAACTAAGATTGATAAGATGGGTATTATTATTGTAGGAATTTGATTTGGAAATTAGGGACAAAAAATGTGTGGAAAACTTAGCTGCGGATCACTTGTCAAGACTGGATAATCCCAATTTAGAATCATTGGTAGATGAGGACATTAATGACACCTTTTCGGATGAACAACTCTTCCTCATAAAAGGTGAGATTCCAAACACCCCTTGGTTCGCAGACTTTGCTAATTACTTGGTTGCAGGAATTATCCCAAAACATCTCACAATGCAACAAAAGAAGAAATTCCTCTCTGAAGTAAGGCATTACTTTTGGGAAGACCTTTATATGTTTAAGTGTTGTGTGGACCAAATCATTCAAAGATATGTGGACTCTAAGGAAGGAGAGGATATTCTTAGACATTGTCATAAAGGACTTGCTGGAGGCCACTACCAAGCCAACAACACTGCACGAAAGGTGCTTGAGTTTGGATTCTATTAGCCCACATTGTTCAAAGTAGCCCACAGGTTTGTTCAAAGTTGTGATAAGTGTTAATGCACAGGTAACATTTCTAAATCTAATGAGATGCCATTACAAATTTTTCAAGCTTGCAAAGTATTTGATTGTTGGGAGATAGACTTCATGGGACCTTTTCCTAGTTCTTTGGGTAATAAATACTTTTTGGTAGCAGTGGATTACGTTTCTAAGTGGGTAGAAGCACAAGCTTTACCAACTAATGATGCAAAGGTTGTGGTAAAATTTCTGAAAAAATTTTTCACCTGTTTTGGTGTGCCTAAGGTACTTATTAGTAATAGAGGGACTCATTTTTGTAATACTCAAATGGAAAAAGTTCTCAAACAACTAGGACTGAACCATAGGTTTGCCACCCCCTATCATCCCCAAACAAGTGGACAAGTTGAAGTGGTTAATAGGGAAATCAAAAGAATTTGGAAAAAATTGTTAACCCTACTGGAAGGATTGGAGTCTAAAATTAGATGACACTCTTTGGGCATACAGGACAGATTTTAAGACCCCGATTGGCACAATTCCTTTTCGGTTAGTTTATGGAAAAGCATGTCATTTACCTGTTGAGATTGAGCATAAAGCTTATTGGGCTATAAAACTTGTTAAACTTGATCTTGAGTCAGCTGGAAAGTCAAGGTTGCTCCAACTCATAGCCTTGGAAGAGTTGCAAGAGGATGCTTATGATAATTCAATGTGGTATAAAGAGAAGGTCAAAAAATGGCACGATAAGCATACCACTCGACAACACGAATTTGCGAAAGGCGATCAAGTGTTGTTATTCAATTCTTGCTTATAACTTTTTCCAGGTAAGTTGAAATTATGGTGGTCGGGACTATATATGGTAAGTAAAATATTCTGCTTTGGAACCCTTGAAATTACTCACCCCACTGGGCGCACTTTCAAAGTCAATGGCAATCGAGTGAAACGCTATGTTGGTGAAATTCTTCGCAACACAAATCAGGTGGATATGCTCTTTGACACTACAAAATAAAACTTCTTGGGTTATCTTGACTTCTTTCTTTCGTACTATATGTTTTTCTTTTTTATACTATTTTCTTTACTTTTTGCTTATTTTTCTTTTCTAGTTTTTATGCTTTAGTGTGCTTCTTTTGTGTATTTTTCTTTCTAGGTACTTCAACAATGCTCATTTCTGCTAGAATTCGACTTTTTTGTAAGAGAATGCATAATGCACAGGAAGTATTTTCTTTCTTCTCTTTTCCCCTTTATTTTTCTGTCTCATGACAATATTTCCTTGCTCTATTTGTTTGGCCGTTGAGGACAATGTCCAGTTTCAGTATGGGAGAATGGTTAGTATAGGAATTCTTCTCTGCTTCATTCTTCTTGAAATTCTTCTTTGAACCTTTTGAGCAAATTTGCAAATTTTTCAAAATTGTTTCTGATTTTTATTTAGCTTTCAAGATGTATTTTTAATGCATGTCTTTGTACTAGATCATAGGGCATATGTTCTATATCATTTGTGGCTTATGCATGACTTTTTTGCACGCACTTAGACTAAGTAGTTCTTGATCAAATACTTTACATTGTTCTTAAACCTGTTTTTCTACTAAAATTCATTTAGCATTCTAGAACTTACTTGAATCCCCCTCGAGGCGAAATAAGAAAGACATTCATGATTTAATTTAGGGATGACGGTAATAGGCCTTCTTTGGATAGTTTGAGCTTTTCAAGCCTACCTGTTTTATATTATCCCTAGTGCCTATTTGGAGCCTAAATTGTTAATTTCTTTCTTAAACCCCATTATCATGCTTTGTCCATTGCATCTTTCTGAGAGTTTGATTTACCTTCCAAATCTTTGATTGCTCTTGATGGATAAAAGTACAAGTAGAAAAATTATGAAGGAGAATGCTTGTGTAAATGTCAGGACTTGTTACTTTCAATCATGCATCATGTGTTGAGTTGGAGTTGTGAAAGGAGAAAGGAGGAAGAAAAGGAAAGATTGAGATAAAATAAAAAGCTGCTAGAAAATGTTGAAAGAAAAAAATTGAGAAACCAACAAAAGCAGCATTTGAAAAAAAGAGAAAAAGAAAAGAAAAGCTGAAAGAAAAAGAAAATAAGAGCACAGGAAGAATGTGGTTGAGTTGGAATAAGAATTTTTGAAATTTTGATGATCTTATGCAATATGGTTGATGAGTTGAGAACTAATTGCTAAAAAGAATGCAAGATTTGCTTGAATTATAATATGATTTCTATACAAGGTTATGGGTTTTTGATTGGTTTTGTGAAGGAGAGTAAGAAAAGTTTGGAATCTATTGGTACATGTTGTTTACCCTTTTCTTGCAAACTCTCATCTTCTTTGATATTTGATTTTCCTATATCCTTCGTTTGATAGCTTCATTTCAAACCCTTTAGCCTTACATTATAAGCTTAAAAGCCCTACTTGACCTAAGTAGAATCATGATATGTCTCGGATTAGTGGAGAGAGTGTATGAAAAGTAAGCTTATGGAATGCATATTTTTGTTGAACTGAATTCTTTCTAATGGTTTGAGAATGATGTTAAGTGTTGGGATGGTTCTACTAGTCATTCTTCACTTACATAAGTCTTGCATTTGTAATGAAAGGTATAGTAACATATGTTTTGTTGTCTTGAATAAAGAAAGCATTAGAAATATTATTTTGAAATTGATTAAGTGATTTTGTGAAAATTTGTGTTTTTCTACTTGTCTTTGATACTTTGCTTGAGGACAAGCAAAGAGCTAAGTGTGGGGAATGTGATAGGGCCTAAATTAGTCATGTATTTTCTAGTTATTTGAGACCATTTTGTGATACATTTTATGTAATAACTGATCATATTCTATAATATTTGAGATTTTACCCTTGAAAAGGTATTTTGTGCATTATTTCAGATTTTAGGGGTAAAATAAGGCAAATTCGTAGCTAAACAGACTAGAGGCGTGCACTAGCGAGGACAGGAGAGGCGGCGCCGGCCACGGGTTACTGGCACGCACTTCAAAGTATTAAAAATTTAGTGAAACAGGAGCTGAACAATACACTCCCGGTGTCGATTGGTAGCCCAAAGGCTGCGCCGGCTGCAACCTGGAAGACTTGGCACGAAAATCAAGAAAAATCGACGAACGGACAGAGAAGCAGAACACAACCGGCACCGGCCCTAGGTAAGACAGGCGGCACTGAATGTGCACTAGTACAGAGGTGGTGCCTCGATTTTCATGCGCATTTTTGGCAATTTTCTGAGTTTTAGTATTTTCCTACTTCTATTCAGCCAAAAACCCTAAAGGGATGAATTTAGGCACTTCTAAAGCCTATAAAAAGAGGAGAAACACAAGTCAAAGCCATGAATTCATGGAGCAAAACATAAGATCACTCAAAATCAAGGAGGAATTCAACAAATCAAGGAGGATTGTACAAGGGGGTCTACGAAGGAAGGAGAAAGAGGCTTATCTATCAGTGCTTTCTTTTAACTTTGTTTTATTTTCTTGAATAATGATTTATTAATTATTTTATTGTAATTTGACATTATTTTCGGTATTCATGATTTTTAGAGTTACTTTGATCTTTTGATTAATTGATTGTTATTCTTCGTATTTAATTACTTATACTAATTTTGAGATTAATTTGTTGTTTCTTCTATTAACTTGCTTGGAAAAGGGGTTGATGGTGGTCTCAATTCATTAATTTCATATTTGTTGTCTCTTAACTTGCTTGGAAAATAGGTTAATTGCTAAGAACTGGGTAATTAAAGGTTAATTGATGTCTGCTAAGATATGGATTTATTGGTTAATTCCATGTTTTAAATTTGCCAGGATATGGAAATTTAATCAATGATTGTGTTTAATGCACCTTTTAGGTGAATTAGTTGAGACAAGATATGTGATACTAATTTGTCTAGAAGATAGTGATTTCATAGATTGGAAAAGAAGTGAATCTATCTTAATCCTTCATAATGTCAAGAGAATGATTAGTTGTAATAATGATTGGGTACTTTAAGGTCATGTTTGTCAAAATAATGGTTTGAGTTACATAATTCTCCATTCTTGACATGTATATATTCTTTTATTTTATTTTATTATCCTTTTTATCATTTTTTCTTTATTAATGCGGTTAAACAATGAAAGAAAATTGATTAAGGGATACTTGTTCGTTGAGGATCGACACTCGTTTTAAACCCTATGCTATGCTTAATGATGAGTACTATAACACCCCACTACCTAAGCCCAACAGGGCCGGAGATGTCGCCCCGTCCAAAGGACAAGGGGTCTTTATAACTAGGTCACACAATTAGAATAATAGAAATAAAACAATACTTTAAACTTAAAACTTATTACAATCCAAGAGTTTAAAAACAAATCCAAAATAGAACAACTCCCAAAGCGTTACACAAAATAAATATCAGAAAATCTTCCAAGGCAAGCAACAACTAGCTACTCATCCCCACAGCAAGATCGACCTGAAATCATGGTAAAAAGAGTGATGAGATAAAAAAAATCTCAGTAAGTTCGTATGTGCTTTGAGTGTCTAGTGAAAATAGTTCATGAATGCAAGATGTAAAATCTTCATAAGAGAAATACTGGCAAGCAATAAACAATAGTCAAAATCAAGAGTGGTGTTTTGGCTTTTCCAACCATACATGTTCAATAAAATCAACCACTCAAAAGGTGGTCACGGGTTACCACACGTTGGGCCCCATAATCATGCAACGGTCAGAATGTCATACTTTGTACAGACTGACAAAAGTAAGTGATCGGCCTACTGGGTGAGATACTCCTCCTTCTCTGCACCCAAACAAAACCAATTATCCATTCCGGCAACACACAGTCCACCTGACTAAAACTTGCTAGCTCGGACCGACACGACCTACTGAACTGACATCTTATCCGGGGAGGACTTACCCTTCAGAGGTGGCCACCTACTGAGAGACTTACCCTAACCCATCAAAGACTAGTCCTAGCAGTCCACCCTTATTGAGTACTCCACATAATTTATTCCACTTCGTGGAAAATGAATAAAACATAGTTCTACTTGAAAATGGTAATTAAGGATTTCCAAAGTTTGGGGCAAATCTGGCTTTAGAAAGAGCTTTAGGGTTTGAGTAAAACTGCCCCTTAATTTTCAAATAATTTGTTTGCCTGAAATGAAAAAGGAGATAATCCTCAATTGCCTTTACAAAAGTGAGTGTCCACGCACTCTGCATTTGGCTTGCCATAGCAATCATTTTGCATCAAACAGGTTTTATGCAGGAGCTTACCTGATCCTTTGCTCGAGATAAAATAAAGGTCTCCAATAGCTGACCTAACCCTACTTGGGGTAAATATAAGCCATAATTAAACTCAAGCCAAAATTCACTTTCACAAATAATCCTAGCTCAACTTACTACAATTATGATCCTAGAGTCCCAAGCTTTAAGGCTAGAAAATAAATAAAGGGTTTATAAGATAAGTCTAGTTTGGTATTAAAATAATTAGGGTTTTGGGAAATAGGTACTAATAAGTTGAAGGTTTAAATCTTGCTATAAATAAATTAGAGTTTATTTGATGAAGGGTCCTAGGTGGTATTATATAAAATAATAATCTATTAATAATTAATTGTTAGAAAATAATTAGTAACTAAAATTAGTTGTAAGTAAATTTTAATGGTTTCGATTGAAAGATAATAAATAAATTTTAATAGTAGTTTTGAATATAAGACTTACAAAATTAATATTTTACCTATTATGAATATTTATATAAAAGGCTTTATTATTATTTTCTATATATTTTATTTTATATAATATCTATATATTTTATTTCTTAAATAAAAGCTATCATTTATTTGACTAAAATATCATTATTTTATATAAGAGACCAAATCCACATTTTCCTAGGGTTTTCGAAATTCACTAGAAGAAATGATAATAATAATCATTTTATTGATGGAATAAAATTAGCTTAGGGACAACAAGGTCATGATCGTAATTTCTATTGCTAACCATAATATGAACATACACTCTACACCAATCAACAAAATATCCAAATCATGAATAAAGGCATAGATCTAAATTTACCAAGACATGATCCAAACTCTACTAAAATAACCATAATCACGGCCTTAACAAGAATACATGAACATAAACCCTATTCACCAAAGGTGACATAATCTCTAACATGCTTATTCAATCATACTAGTCACGACATGAAGAGCATGCAACAAACCCCTAAAACCCATAAAATTCAACCAAGACAATCAACTCATGCATCAATCCCATCTCCATCATATACACATATTTATTCATGCTTCAATCTCAACTCCATCACAACAACACATGCTCGAGCCCTAATCATAATCCATCTCCTTCCAATATCAACCTAGAGACATGAATCTAGAATTTAAAGAGAAGATTGAAGAGGCTTACTTGATGGATGACTACCTTGGAGTAGTTTCAAAGGAATCCTTACTCTTAGGAGACTTGATCCGCCGAGAGAGAAGAAGGAGATATGGCCATGGTTGAAGTAACCTTTCGGCCGAGAGAGAGAGAGAGAGAGAGAGAGAGAGAGAGAGAGAGAGAGAGAAAAGAGAAAAAGAGAGTTCATTAGTATGTATATATATATACATATATCCGTTAGGAGTTGAAGATGAGTGAAGATGGAGATGATTGATCTTGCTTACCTTAAGGTGTTCTTAAGCCTTCAAGAAAATTTTGGTTTTTGATCCAAAAGAGAGACTTTGATTTCAGTATTTGATGTTAAAAATTGCAGAAGTGGTTTCAAGGGGTTGAGTACGTGTGATCTGGAGTTTTTGGGGAAGATTGGAGAGGTTTGGAGTGGTCTTAGGCGTGAGAATGCTAGTAGGTGTTTTTGGTGTTCTTGGTTTGGAGGGAATGGAGAGAATTTGGTTGATGCTGGCTGAAATTCTATGGGAATAGGGTAGCCAAATTGTTTGAGAGGGTTTTGGCAATTGAATTTTCTGGTTTGAGAGGAAAAGAAAAGCTGGTTGTTTGAAATCCAAAAAGAATATTTTAGGGAATCAATTTTGGAAATAGAATATGGTAAGAAGATCTTGGTCAATGGAGAGCTTTTGGAAGCTTCAATGGCCAGCTGTTTATCTGTGATTTTTGCTGAGATGAATGATGGTTGAAGGAGCTTTAGAGTGGCCGAAAATATGATGTACAAGAGTGAAGGAATTTTATGGTTGTTTGAGGTTTAATTCATGGAAGGTTGCTGAAATAAATTGCTGAAATTTTGGACTTCAATCAATGGTTTGATTGGAGTGATTGATGGAGATATTTTAGGACAGCCATGGGACTGGTTTTTGAGCAGCATGCTGGGGAAGATGATGAAGCTCAGGTCATGGCTGTTCAAGGGGAGTTTGTACAGAAAAATGGTGGAAGTTTCGAACAAGGCTGAAGAAGGAACAAAGTTAGAAAATCCTAAACAGATTTTCGCAAGTTTGCTGGAAATTTCTGGGCAGATTTTGCTGCCATTTTCCAGTCAATTTGCAGAAGATTTAAAGGGCCATTTGGAGGTCCTTCAAGGCTGGTTTCTAGCCTTCTTTATGGATAAAAAAATGAGGTTGAGTTGCTGGGTGAAATACTGGAAGAAACAGCTTGGTTTTAGCCCACCAATGCTGCGAAAATTGTCCAGAAAATTTCCTGGTTTGCACAGTTTTTGTGCAACTCGAGTTTGGCTGGGATTTTTAGTCTTCAAGCTGAGTGAATTGATCATTGTTCTGGCAGAATTTGAGAGGGATAAATGGCTGAAATTTTCAACACTTTGACTGATCAAGAGGCTGGACAAATTTCAGTTTACAACATGAAGAAAATGTACACAGCTAGGTTGGAGTTTTGAAGGTTCAACCATGGGGATTAATTCTATTGGGAACCTTCCAAAACTCCTCCCTATTTTCGGCCAACAAGATAACTCATACGGACGTTTTCGAAACCTTCAAAGCCACAGCACTTTGCTGGAATTTTTCTGGAATAAAATTGGCTTGAATAAATCAAACAACCTAATTGTCTAAGAATTAAGGAAAGCTAGAGCTTAAAAATGGTATGAATTCCTTAGAAGTTTTTGTAGGGCACAAGAGTAGGATTAGGACATTCCTATCATGTCTCCCCTAGGACAATACTCCTACTCTTCCCTAAATCATGCAAGGGCCGAAATATATCCTTCCTACACAAAAATAAAACTTAATCATGCTAAAGCTCCAATGATGGAATTTGAACCCAAGACCTCAAGAATTAATTCTAAAGCTCTAACCACAACAACTCTTGTTCTTATTTTCTCTCCCAAATATTTTTCCTATTTAACCTTCAAGCTATCTCCCTATTCTCACCTCAAGCAAAAATTACCATTTTGCCCTTCTTACTCAACAACCACAATTAAGCCATCTAGACTACAAATCACATATCTAAGGCACATAAAATCATATAAAAATATATTTATGCATGCAAGAAAATATGATATGCATCCCAACCCCCTTACTCTAAGGTTGGCTTTAGCTAGAGTTTCACAAGTACATTTGGTCATATGTGTAATTTAGAGTTAACGTTTTAATTTAAACTTGATTGGGAATGTTCTTATATTTTTATATGATTTTTTATACACATCACATATTCAGTAAATTAATCAGTTATTCATACCGAATATATTAGTTTAACAATTCATGCAGTTATCAGTCATAATAGTTCATATCTATTCATAATAGTTCATGTTATTCAGTGTATGCAATTCAAATCCTAGATAATTCCATATATCATCAGTCTAGATACTTCCATCTTTTTCATACAGTCCATCTTTTTCTTCCCCAAAATAGTTCATCATATTAGATTTCATACAGTTCATCTTTTTTTTCTCCCACCAATCAAAAACAAGAATATCAGAAAGAGAGTAGAACTAACCAGATAGGAAATATGCATAATATAAGAAAGAGAATGAAAATAAACAGGTATCCAGCAATAATTATCCCAAAGCATAATATAAAAATAGAAAAAGTAAATTGTTCAAATTTGCAGAAAGTAAATTGTTTTGAGAGATCATTAGAGGAGTATCATGCCCAGCAGATGAGCTTAGGAGATATTAATCATGTCAGTTTTCAAATCGGCTCCCTTCTTGGAGTGTTGACCACAATTCTGTTTGATTTTCTTTTAACCACAACATACTTCTATCGCTTTCCAGAAGATTTTAGTTTAGGAGAAGTAGGAGGAGCCACTATTTCCTTCATGCGAGATGGTTGCTGAAATGGTTTAGGAGTATAATCCTTTTCTAGAGCAGGCAGATCAGATTCTTCCTCTAAGATAGGTTCATCCATTTCTTAAGCAGATACCGTTGGGGAAGATACTAGAGCAGTAGGTTTAGCAGATATTTCAACTGCAGATATTCTATTTCGAAGACTTTGAATTTCAGAGCTGAGAAGGTCCTATTTCACAGCTAAAGAATTAATTGCACCCAGTATACCCTCGGATAAGCCTGCATCCTGATCTTTTCCTTTGGCATAAGATTCTGCCTGAAGAACATCATCAATTTTCCTTTTTGTTCTTGTACTAGGAACAGACTTTCTTTCACCTTTAATCTTCATCAAATTTTCCCTTTCCTTTCCCACAGTATCTCTCAGCAATTTCCATTCATTATTTTCCCTCACATAACCCATCATATCAAAAGAATCAAAGCTGTAAACATTTGTCTTAGATGAATCACTCGAAGCAGAATTTAAATCAATTTGAAAATAAGTAAACACTTTGGTCAACAAATTTCCATAAGGTAAAGCTTTACTTGAAGTATTCCTTGATTGCAACATCAATTTTGTTGCCAGAAACCCGCAGTTCATCTGCCCACCCTCTGCTAGAGCCAACATAATTATCATTTGCAGAATGCTTATTGAAGTCTTATGCACTATCATGGTAGACACCATGTGATGAAGAATTCGTCCAACTCCATTAAGCCACTTCGTGCTTCTGTTTCTAGAATTTCCAAAGTTCTTCCCACTAGTAAAGATTTTCTCAAAATTTTTTAGAACAAAAATATCATTTCCTTCAGGAAACTTATTCAGCTCAAAGTATTGAATTCCAGCATCTCTCACATGACATATCCTATTCAAAAGTCTATGATCAAACTCAATGTCTTTGTCTTTCACCCTCAACACATACCACCGAATCATGAATCCACCCTCAGTTTCCATAAGTCTACCTTTTCTTAAATTAGCATAAAATTCCCAGACAAGGGGAGTGAACAATTTCTCATCAACAGTTAATATACTACCCCATCCAATGTGATCAAACATATCCAGAATATTTGACAGATTCAGAAAAGCAGAATGATTAACACGGTAACCAGAGATAATTGTCCTGTCCCTCCATACCCAATCATTATACTCAGATTCGCATTTAGAGTCAATAAAGCGAGGTACAAGATTTTTAGAACTCATTTGTTCTAGAGACGACTCTGAGGAATCATAGTGAGAAGCGGAAAAGTCTGGTTGAGGAGAAATTTCTTTCTCTTTTACTTTGCTTGAACCCGAAACCTTCTTCTTCATCTTCAAAGATGATTTTTTGCCCCTTCTTTGGTTTTAGAACCAAAGATTTTGTCTTTGCCATCAGAAAAATTAGCGCTTTTCTTGGGCTATTGGTTTTTGAAGAGGAAGAACACAGATTATTTTTGGAAGAGACGGTTACAAGGGTTTTGAGAGAAAAATCAAGATGCTTTGAATGTTTATTGAGTAACGTGAAATAAATTGCTTTGGAAATATAAGTTTTTCACAGAAGTTTAGAAGGACCTGCAAACTAACTTTTTGAAATTCAAAATTCGAAATAAGGAAAATATTAATGGTGCGTTTTGGAACTTGACCTAATTCGAAAATATCATCCAAAAGAATGTTTTCCTGAAATGCATTTTGGATGAAAGATTTAGATTCAAATACTGCGTCCAAATCAGATGACGGTGCGTTTTAGATGCAAAATACTATTTCCGAAACCTTTTTCTTCACAAATCCTGCAAAAAGAAGACTTATGCCACATGCTTAGTTATCAAATTCTTGTAACTCCTAAACCTTTTCTTAGATTGTTGAATCTTTCCTCAGCTAGAGGTTTAGTGAAGATATCTGCAAGTTATTCATCCGTTGAAATATATTCAACACACACATCGCCTTTGAGAACTTGATCTCGAATGAAGTGATGTTTAACTTCTATGTGCTTTGTTTGAGAATGCTGAACAGGAATTTTTGTCAGATTAATAGCACTTGTATTATCACACAGTATAGGTACGCAATTAAAATTAAGATTAAAATCTAGCAACGTATTCTTCATCCATAAAATTTGAGCACAACAACTCCCGACTGCAATGTTTTCAACCTCAGTGGTGGATAAGGATACACATGCCCACTTTTTACTATGCTATGACATAAGAGAGTCTCCAAGAAATTGACAATGGCCACTAATACTTTTTCTTTCAACTTTACAGCCTGCATAATCTGTATCAGAGTAGCCTATAAGATCAAATGCATTAGTATAAGGATACCATAATCCATAATCATATGTGCCAATTAAATATCGAAGTATGCGTTTTACTACACATAGATGTTATTTCTTTGGACAAGATTGAAAACGAGTACAAAGACACACTGAAAACATAATATCTGGTCAGCTAGCAGTAAGATAGAGTAGACTACCAATCATACCTCTATGTTCATCTACTTTCTTACTTTTTTCATCTTGATCAAGTTTTATAGATGTAGTCATAGGTGTGCTGATTTCTTTTGCTTCATTCATTCCAAACCTTTTGAGTAACTCTTTGGCATACTTTAGCTTGAATTATGAAGATCACATCCTTAGTTTGCTTAATTTGCAATCTGAGGATAAAGTTTAGTTCTCCTATCATGCTCATTTCAAATTCTTGCTGCATAGTCTTAGCAAATTTCTTACACAAAGAGTCATTAGTAGCACAAAAAATGATATCATCAACATAGATTTGAACAATCAGTAAATCACCAGAATTATCAGATTTGACGAAAAATGTATTATCAATTAGCCTCTAGAAAATCCTTTTGAGATCAAGAATCTACTAAGCCTTTCATACCAAGCTCTTGGAGCTTATTTTAATCCATAAAGAGCTTTAGAAAGTTTGAAAACGTGATTTGGAAAGTGCTCATGAATAAAACCAGGAGGTTGTTCAACATATACTTCCTCCTCAATAACGCCATTTAGAAAGGCACTTTTGACATCCATTTGATAGAGCATGAAATTTTTAAAGAATGCAAAAGTAAGAAACATTCGTATGGATTCTAGTCTAGCAACAGGAGTGAATGTCTCATTATAATCAATACCTTCTTCTTGATTAAATGATTGGGTAACTAATCTAGCTTTATTTCTAATCACAGCCCCATTTTCATCAAGTTTATTGCTAATACCAGGACGATCAAGAGGTCTAGGAATAAGTTTCCAAACTTGATTTCTTTCGAATTGATTTAACTCTTCTTACATAGTAATAATCCAAAATTCATCATCCAATGCGACATCAATGCAGCTAGGTTTAATATTTGAAAGAAGAGTAAAGTTGTCAATAAAATACCGTCTAGTTTTAACTCCATAGTTTGGATCTCCAGTAATTTGTTCTTTGGGATGACTTGTTTTGTATTTCTAGTCTTTTAGCAATTGTTGATTCATAGAATCATCAGTTTGTTCTTTTCCTTGTTCAATCTGCAGCTCTTCAATCTCTTCTTCTTTCACATGAATGTCTAACGATGGAGCTTTGACTTGATCTAACTTGACTTCTTTTGAACTCCTTACATCATCGTCATCTCTTTTTGAAGTATGAATGTTAGATTCATCAAACATAACATGCACGAATTCTTCCACATAAAGAGTTCTTTTATTGTATTCTCTATATGCCTTTTTGTTGGAAGAGTAACCAAGAAATATGGCCTCATCGGACTTGCTATCAAATTTTCCAAGATTATCTCAGGTATTTAGGATAAAAGATTTACATCCAAATACTTTAAAATAAGAGATAGATGGAGTTTTGTCAAACATAAGTTCAAACGGAGTTTTTCTCAAAAATGGTCTTAGCATAACTTAGTTTATTATATAGCAAGCGATGTTAATAGCTTCCGCCCAAAAATATTTTGGAATGACATTTTTACAAAGCATTGATCTAGCCATTTCTTGTAAAATGCGATTTTTCCTTTCAACAACACCATTTTGTTAAGGGGTTTTTGTTGCTGAGAAATTGTGAAAGACTCTATTTTCATCACAGAAGTGAGTAAATTCACTGTTGCAAAATTCTTTGTCATTATCACTTCTAATAGAAATTATTTACATCTAATCGAGTTTTGGATGCGTTTAATCAGTTTTGAAAATTTAGAAAATGCTTCATCCTTTTGTCCAAGAAATAAAGTCCAAGTAAATCTAGAAAAATCATCAACAAGTACATATACATATTTCTTACCTCCAAGACTAGCAATCCTCATAGGTCCAAACAAATCCATGTGAATTAATTCGAGTGATTTTGAGGTAGAAATCATTTTCTTCGATTTAAAAGAGGTTTTGATTTTTTTTTTCCCAAACTGACATGCATCACAAATTTTGTGTTTATCATATTTCATTTTTGGTAGTCCCCTAACAAGTTCTTTCGAAGATAATTTATTTAGCAAATCAAAATATACATGACCTAATCTTCTATGCCAAAGGTAACCATCATTGTCTTGTACGAATAAGCATCTAATTCCATTAGCTAGAAGGTCATTAAGATAAAACACATACACATTTTCTATATGTTTGGCAGTAAAGATTATTTTGAGATTTGCACTGTCAAGTATAGAACAAGAATCCTTTTTTAAAAATGACTTTGCAACCATTGTCACAAAGTTGGCTAATGCTAAGCAAATTATATTTCAAATCATCAATAAGTAAAACTTACTTTATAATTGTCAAGGAACCTTTACCAATAATACCAATGCCAAGAATCTTTCCTTTCTTCTTGTCTCCAAATGTAACAAATCATTTATTTGTGGTCTGAATATCTTCTAACAAAGCTGCATTTCCAATCATGTGTCTTGAACAACTATTGTCCAAGAACCACTTGGTGAAGCTCAAAGATTGTGCCTATACATGAGAAGGAGGAATGATTCTTGGTCCCCACACTTTCTTAGGTCCAAGAAAGTTAGTAACATTTTCTTTGATTTTCTAGAATGTAACTCCACCGGATTCTACTTTTCTTTTAATAAGACATCTCGAAACTATATGTCCCGATTTTTCACAATATGTGCAAGCTTTGTGTATACTATAAGATAAGGCAGGTTTAACATATTAAGACTTGTTCTTTTTGTTCTTATTTGCATGTTCATATCCTAAGCCACTTAGATTTCCAACATAAACAAGTCTGGGTTTGTGAATTTTGTCGTTATCCTCATGTCAATATCTTAAGCCACTCTAGTTACCAATTTGATGTTGAGTTCCGAGTAACTTTTCCAGATTATTTTTACCATTTGTGAATTTTTCAATGCAATTTGTAAGATCATTGACTCTAATTTTCATATCACCAAAAGTGTTAACCATACCTTCAAGAGTTTGAATTTTAACACATAAGTTTTTATTTTCCAAAGATGCATGTTGCAAGGCAGTCATGGTCATATCTTTCTCAATGATAGCACACATATATGACTTAAGAGACATTTTACTATCATTTAACAATACTTCATTGTCTTCCATCAAACATTTAATCTTCAACTTCATTTTTTTATTTTTTCTAGACAGTTTTTTTTTAATTCATGAAACATATCACTTAACAATTCATTTAGATTAACATGCTTTTCAATCATGGATATAAGCGAATTAGGCATGTAATTAGATGTAGAAGAGTTTACCTCATTTTCCAATGCCATGAAGCATATGTTGGCATTTTCTTCTTTAGAATCTCCATCTTCAAACTCAGTTTCATTTAAGTCCCAAGTTCACATCAATCCTTTACCTTTCTTTGCCTTCAGATCTTTCTTCTTTTTAAGCATTCTTCCTCACTTACCTTTTGCAACAGGACAGTCAACAATGAAGTGATCAGTGCTTTTACATTCATAACATTGAGGTTTGAATCCAGAAGTTTGTCCTTTCTTTCTCATAAACTTCCTTCCTCTTTTTTAGTTTCTTTTGTTGAACATTCTTTTGAATTTTTTTTCTATCATTGCCAAATCATCATTGTCCATTTCCATGCCCTCACTACTTTCTGACAGGCTTATTTCTTCATCTTCATTTTCAACCTTCAATGCTATCCCTTTTTTGCCTCTATCATGATCATCAGATTCATGAAATCTTTTAAACTTCATCTCATGAGTTAGAAGAGATCTGATCAACTCTTCAGTAGGTAAGGATTTTAAATCCTTGAATTCTTCTACAGCAAGAGTTTTAGGCTGCCAACTTTTTGGTAAAGCATCTAAAATTTTTCAATTTTGTTCCCCAAAGGAATAAACCTTCCCATAAGCTTTAAGACCATTTAAGATATTAGTAAATCTCGTGAACATATCATTGATGCTTTCATTTGGCTTCATAGTAAACAATTCATAGTCATGAATTAGAAGCCCCAGTTTTGATTTTTTGACTTGGTTTGTCCTCTCATGGGTGACTTCAAGTAATCTCCACATTTCATGGGCTGAATCACAACCACTAACACGGTTGTATTCAGTCGCATCTAGTGCACAACATAAAACGTTCATAGCTTGAAAATTTAAAGTCATCTTCGCATTGTCTTCCATACTAAACTCATCATTCTGTTTAGGTATTTTTATGCCACCAATCATCTTTGATGGAATAAAAGGACCATTTTCTATCAAACTCCATAACTCGAAGTTAATAGAACACACATAAATTTTCATTCTATTTTTTCAGAAAGTATAGTTGCTTCCATTGAATAAAGGAGGACCATTCATTAAAGACCCTTCAACATATGGAAAAGAGGATGAGCTTGCCATTAAGATCTTTTCTACAAGGTTGTTATACCAAGAGTATGTAGACCAAGCTCTGATACCAAATGAAAAACCTTAGAAGGGGCGTGAATAAGGTTTTTGGCAAGCAAAATTTTTTCGACTTGTCTGAAATACACAATAATGATGATCACCAAGTTGCTTGGACAAACTTTATGGTAACAAAGAAAGTTATCCAAAAACTCTTAGATATATATCCAGATTCAGACAAAGAGAGAAACTCAAAGTAGTAAATGAATAACGAAAAGAAATGAAACAAGGAATATATGGTGGTTCAATCTACCAAGATTTACATCCACTACCTTAAGCTCACACTTAAGGATTTTCAACCAGATTTCATTTACTCCACTTAATGAAATCAAACAATACCACATACAAGAGAGGATCACCACACTAGGTTTTTCAAAACCTCTCAATCAAGCAATCACATCAAGGATCACCCCAACTAGGTTTTACACAATAACCTTAATACATTCACCAAGCAAGGCTCGCCCCAAATGGGTTTTACACCACAACCTTGCACTACAATGGAGATTGAATATTAATAGAACAGTAAAGATCTCACTTATTTGAGCAGATGTTCACTCGGATACAAAGCACAAATACTTTTACCTTTGACACAAAATGAATTCACTTTGAAGCTTTTGATAAAAGGAGATTTTTGAAAATGTTGAGCAATAGTATTTCTAAGAGGAATGTTTCAAAAATCTTAGCTCTAATCTTTCTTTAGAGACTATTTATAGAGCTAAAAAGTGAAGTGCCAGTGGTCATAAAGAAATGGCTATATTTTTTCTATTTAAACTTATCCGTATTTTGGACTCGGGTTTTGGACGACGATGCATCTAAAAGGTAAGTCCAAAATGGCACTTTTTCAGACAGAAAGATTTCAACATAGTTTACAGGATTTTGGATGAATCTTTTGGATTCAAACTATTCAATCCAAGATTCTGAGATTTTCAAAAACTTTGAAATCTTCTCCTTTGGTGCATCAAGGTAAAGTAAAATGAATCAAGAGATAAAGAGACATAGGAATTAATAGAAATACCTTAATAATATTTCCTAGTCTAATATCCTTCTAATAAGGACTTCTTGATATGCAACATCATATACTTCGATCTTCTCTTTTGATCTTCCATACTTGAATTCAATTACGAAAGTATTGCCAAATAATCAAATCTGAATACCTTAGAAGAATAGAGGTCAAACATGTCCTATCACAATAGATTAACAAGTTTGTCTATATCAATGTTTGTCATAAGTCAAAACATAGAAGAGAGCCCTTAGGGCTAACAGAATCAATACTTGCATTACAATTTAAACAAGATATTTTGTATGAAGGTAAAACTTTTGGTTTTAGATTCTCACCAACTCCCTTGTTTTCTTTTTCAACCTAAGCTCTCAACCTCATTTTACACCAACACATTTTCTTTTCTCCCTCTTGTTGTTTTCACCTCTCCAAACCCAAGTTAGCTCTCTTATTTTATCTTCATGCTCTCTCGTTTGTTCTCTATCCCTCCTTGTTTTTGCTTGGATTTAGATCTCCAAACTCTCTTTTTCGTCTTTTGATATTCTCTCATTTTCTCTTCTCTCTTGCTCTTGTTTTTCCCTCTCTTGCTTTTCCTTCTCTTTTTGTTCTCTTTTCTTTTCATCTTCCTCCCTCAAAATATTTTGATCTTTTACTACATACTTGGGGGCATAGGACGAAATGTGAATTTTCTTCCATCCTTGCACAAAGAGTAAGTGTTTTTCTTTCCATTGTGAAATATCTCTCTATCATATAGCCAAGGCCTTCCTAACAATATCTGCCCCACATGCATAGGAAACACATCACCTCATCTTTATATCCCCTCATGGCAATTGTAATCTTAACTTATTTGTTCATTTATACTTCATCACAATTGTTCAACCATTGAAGCTTATAAGATTTAGGATGTTTCAAGGTCTCCATTCCCAATTCCTTCACCAATGTAGCACTAATCACATTTTTACAACACCCTCCATTAATAATCAAGCTACATGGTTTTTCTTTGATTTGACACCTTAAATAGAAAATATTTTCTCTTTGTAGATCCTATTTTCCTTCAATCACACAAGTTTCAACAATTTCCCTTATAACACCAATCAATGCACATGGTTTCTTATGTGTATCCCCATTTCTTCTATCCAGTTTATCTCTCCCACTAGATTTGGTGTCATTTTGTGAAGTTCAACTAGATGTTTCATTCTTTTTAACTTCATATGTTCTCATTTGCTCTCGCGTAACTTCTAGCCAACTCTTTTTTCCCACCACTTGTGGATGTGAGCTTTCTCCCACTTCATAGGTACTTGAAGCACTTTTGGGACCTTCATCCATAGCACGCATTTGCTCATTCTCCACCTCAATCCTTTAATTCTTTGGCTCTTCAACAAATTCCATACTCTTTTATTCAACTTCTTCTTGTTCATTCTCCTCTATCACGTCTAATTGGTGTGACTCTTCATCTGGAAAGAATAAGATATTGTAGAGCTCTTTAGTCACCCTATTTTTTTGTCTCAATTGATCCACTTCATCTCTTTCTTCTTCATTATCACTAAACTCCTCATCAATCTCATCAATATTTTCCTCAACTTCTCCATGCACTACTTCATCATCTTGGTTGAGCATTCCTTGGCACTTGACCTCATTTTCTAGCTTCTCCTCCTTCTCAAAGTCATGTAATTCATTTTGCTCAACCCTCTCAATTTTTTCTTTATTTCATGCCATTCTTGACTCCTCAACATCTACAACATTTTTCTTGGCCATTTTGGTCTCAAGTCTAGCGGTTTGCTTCTCAAATTTATGAATCTCATTTTGCTCCTTAGAGGACTTCTAATGTCAATCAAAGGATTTGTTCCCATAGCCATTACAATTCTCTCAAGGAATTGCACTACCTTTTTGCAAATCAAAACTTCTTCCTTGATTATTGAATCTTGGGCAATCACATATACTATAACCATATTCCCAACAAATAGAACAAACAAAATCCTATTTTCTTTTCATCCCTCTTTTTGAAACCACTCCCTCATCAATTCTTTCATCTCTTCCCAAGAATCCACCGTTTGATACCCACTTAGCCTTCTTTGTGTGTTCACTTACTTCCACCATTTTAAAACATTTTTAGAAAAATACTTTAGTGCCCATTTCACCTTGTTTCTTCCACTAGGCTCAAATCATTTGAACAATTCTTCCATTCTTCTTTTGCAGTCATTGTACCCCCATTAAATCTCTCTTTCCAAGGAACGGAGGTACCAACTTATCATTGTACTTCAACTCCCTTTCTTTTGGCATAATACTCATTGAATATTTTTGTGTTCCTCTAACACAAACTCCATCAATCCAACAATTTATACTTGCATATTCAACCCGCTCATATTTCCAATTTTCTTCTCTATCAAACCTACAATATCCTTTTTCACTTGTGCTTGGCCTTCATCATAGCTATCCCTAGAAGTCTCATCATAGTCATACCTTTCACTCTTACTCCAACTAGCCATTGTGGATTTTTCTTTTAAGAGAAGTTCCCACCAAACATAAGTAGAAAACACAAGAAAAACTCCTTACTTCACTCCTTCGCGTGTTTACACTCAATTTTTAGGGGTCATTCTTCACTCGTGTTTGCACTTTTCTTGGCTTTTATCATAATGAGCTCACCCTCTTGCCTTTTTCAAACTATCAATTCCTCAAGGATTTCTTCCCAACACAACCTCCCTAATTGCTTAGGAATTAGCCCAACTAGACAAGTCAAGCCAACCCCTCTAAGGAAAATCAACTAGCTAGGGCCCTTAGGGAAATTCAATTCAAAAATTGATGACTATCAAGGTTCAAGGCAAGTTCAAGCAAGAATTTCAAAGAATTAAGGCTCAACAAACTCAGGATTTCAAGAGTTATTTATGAAGGTACTCACTAAGCAAAAATAGCAAGGATTCAAAAGATAGACAAGTTTAAATCACTTCCTAATATCTTAAGATGATTTAAAACTAAGTACAACCCACCAATAATATTAAATAAATCAATAAAGTAATTAGAAGTGGAAGATGCAAGCTAAGAACTCATACAATGAATGTAAAGTCATTTAAGCATTTCATCAAACTCTTGGTAGGCAACTACTCAAATGAAAGATTTTTAAATGTTAGAATGCTATCATAATCCCAAGGATATAATTTTGATGCACAATTAACTCACTCAAGGAAATAATAGCATAAGGAGTTCAAAATTCAAAGACAAGTGATATAACTATGTATGCACCAAAAATTCTCTCAAACTATAGCTAAACACAATGACCAACAATTTTCTCCTAGTAACAAGGGATAGTTCTTATTCAAAACAAGTTACTAAGCAAAAAAAATCATAGGAATTCATCATAGAAAGCATTTTCTAGTCACGTGTGCACAATCACAAGTCATAGAGGCAACATATCAAATAATTTATTTGCAAGCTCGTTACTGAAGCTACTCCAAATTTTTCTTCCTTATAACAGCCCCAAGAATTCAAAAATCACAATAAAAATCATTGCCCAAATGTTATACTAACATCAAGGAACAATTTTAAAGCAAGAACATGGCAAAAAGTTGAGTTTTATAGTTCACAAAAGTAGCATGAACATAAGTTACGGGATTTTCTTGTGTTCAGAATTTTGTAACAAAAAACACCCAAGAAACCTCAAAACTTCTACAATTTTAAACCTCAAATAACTTCCTAATCATCAACCAAACATGTAGGCTCAATTTCATAGCAAACCCATGGCACAATTTGAAGTATTTAACTCTAAAAAATTTCAAGAAAATTATTTGTGGGATTTGAATTTGCAGCAATGGGTTGAATGAGATTTCTACCGTATTTAAGTTCAAAATCAACAAATATTCATGCCAAATTATTCCTCAAACATCATACTAACATATAAAATCAATTTAACATCCAATTCATGGCATAATTTTAAGTTTCAAGCATTCAAAAATAGCACCCAATAGAGCGACGAAAATCTAAAAAAAAATACAAATGCTTGAAGAATTGTACCTTTGTCCAAAAAAAGTTGTGTTAATAAGAATTGACTTAACCATGCTCTAATACCAAACTCTTTGTTATGATCTTGAGAAACACCAATTAGGGTTTTGAAGGTCAAAACCAAGAGACCTAATTCAAGATTAGAACCCTAGGTAGATTAGCTTCCTAGGACCCAAAATCTAATGAACTAAGCCAACTAAATCAACATCCAAACAACCCTAATCCAAGAAGAATCATGAACAAATGGGATGGGAAGATTTAGGTAACCAATTGAACCCCTAAAAGAATCCTAGATTAGCGCTAGGAATGTAAGACCTACTTTAGAAAGGATAATGATCTATCTTAAGAAGATTAGAGACTAAAATCTTAGGTTAGACTAAAGCCTAAGAGTTGTCTTAATTGATTTGGGAATCACACAAAAGGAACACCCTCAAGAAATCTCTCTATTGAGAACAATATATTTCTCTATTCAAAATATCAAAAGTTATCTTTACAATAGTTATAATGGCATATATATAGATGTCTTGCCCTAAACTAATTATCAAACTAATCCTAACTATTAAATGGCCTTAATACAAGCATTGAGACCTTATTACATGCCTTAAAATAGGTTAGAATGTAATAAAAGTTGTGAAAATTAAATTACAATTAAATTACAAGTGAAAAGGCTAAAAATACGAAAAATAGCCAAAGATCCAGAATGTTCCTGGGTAGGCTCTAGGCATCTTCCCCTGTTTTGTTACACTTCAAACTTGCTCCTTTAACCTCCATTCCATTTCTCTGTGCCTCCTTGATCTTCCAAATGAAATATTGGTCGTTTTAAGCGCTTCTTGGTACTCCTTTGGCCTTTAATCCTTGTTTCAATATTGGCTTGATTCTCCACAGGGTTTATTGCTTATGTTGTGCATCCTTTGGCCCTTCCTTTACTATCCATCTCTTTAAAATCTTCTTAGCCCTGGGTTTGTCGAATTTGTTGCCTTGAAAATTCTCTGGAATCTTCTTGAATATTGATCTTACCCATGGAGTCATGAAGTGTGATTCTGTCCTTCTTCCCCTTTCTTGCAAATGTCCTTCATGCCTAATTTGATTCCTACCAGATGCTATTTGATAACATTACAAGGTTATTTGAGAAAAGAAGAAGTTGTTGTGGTCGAATTATAAATAGTTAAATTTGTGGGTCATACTATAATTAAGAAAAATTACAATACTAATTAGGAATTAAGGATTCCTTATTCCTTAAGGTTTCCAGTTACCAAAACATGAATGATATATACTGATATGTGCTACGTCATGTTTTCTCCTCAATATCGAATAGGAAAGGAAAAATTATTCTCCTCAATATCTTCTTGGCATTCATTTTCTTCTCCTAAAAAACCCTAGCGCCTAAAGTTTTCTTGTTAGCCCTAGAACAAGATAGTCCTGGTTTTTGAATCCTTGTGTGGTTTTTGTTGGAGACAATTATATTCTTGAATTGCAGTGGTTGGGATTGGACAACAATCTACTCATTCGTTCAAGTTTGTGGGGTTTACTGGATCGCGCCTTCAACATCTAGAAGGAGAAATTTTTAAATCTCATGAAGCAAAGGTAAACCCTGTACTATTGCCATTCACCCATTTTGATTCACATACATGAGATCTTGGGATTGCAATTCAGTCTTTTTCCGCTGCACTAATCTATTTGTGGTTTAATGGTTTATTATGCTTCTGTGAAATCATTTCATGAACTATCGTTGTGTATTTTCAATACACAGAAAACTGGGTGTTGAAAAACTGCTTCAATTTAAGCTGTGAAAAAAATATTTTCAAAATGGTTTTGGAAATTGTTTCACATTGCTCATGGATTGTTGGGTTACATATTAATAATGGTTATAGTAATATGTTCATCCAGAAAATCTATTTTCTAAAAGGGTTTTACAAAGAGGGGAAAAAATGCTTTTGTAATTTGTTTCTTCGAAGAATTATTTTTCGTTTTGGTTGTATATGTTTTCCAACGAATAGATTGTGGAGATATTGTTTTTCTTAGCATTGAGAGAGGAATTGTCTTCTGTAAATTGCCGAGAAGACAACCGAAAAACTTACAAGGAAAAAAAACTGTTTTGCCTAAGCTCCGGTGGCTTATTGAAGCCAAGCCGTGGCTTGAGGCACAAAACAACCCAAACTACAGCTGGCTTAGGTTGGAATGCTTGCAAAACATGGTTGGCATACTAAATGCTGGCTACGAATGTGTGTGTGTGTGTGTGTGTGTGTGTGTTTTTTTCTTTTCTTTTCTGGTTCTTCACAAAGGCTGACGATTTCTTTTTCCTTCTACTTAGTACCTGAAATTCCACAAATTTTTGTTTTAGGACTAATAGAGTTGTTTTTCCAAAATTTGATTTGGGAAAATAATGTATTTTCTAAAATATTAATTGTATATTATATATTATTTAATTCCTAAAATATAATTTTAGCAATTAAAATATTTTTTAAAAATATTGATTTTAGAATTTATTCTATTTTTCTAAAATAGTGATTTTGGAATTATTTGCTATGTTTAATTTTATTTTGAGCAAAAAATTAGCATGGGAGTTTGGTTATGGACTAAAGACCTAATTAAATCATTCATGCATTTTATTGCTTTGGTTTTGAATTAAATAGGTCTGCGAGTCCTGCCTTCTCTTTTTTTATTGTGTAATTTCTCTTCTCACCTAACTCCCCCCGAATGTAACTCGAGGTTTCTACATTTGAATTTTATATAATTAGATTACATAGGTTAGCTAGGATTAGAATTTATTACATGTCAAGGAGAAGGTGGGCAAGACCAAAAGCAAGATGGTAAGACTTTCTTCCCAGATCATGCATAAATATTTAGGGTTGACCAAATTAATTTCTTTTGTGGCTCAAGGAAATTAATATAGAAAAATTCATAACCAAACAATATTATTATTTTTGTGATGTATGAATTTAATTATATTATTCATGCAGTGTATAAATCACTGAAAATCACAAATCCCTCGAATTAATATTAAACCTAATGTCTTTCATTATAATAGCAAGAATGAGAGTCCTTTTTTGAGACCAGGTTGTTGGGCTAACCCAAGCCTACTTGCATTGGGCATGTTCAAGCTATGAAATTAAATTCCTAATTAATGGGTTAGGTTTAACTAATTTCATTTTCCCAGTTGGGCTAACTCAAGCATAAAGAAAATTAGAGGTAAGGTTGGGTTAGCTTTGAAAGATTTAAGATTAAAAGTTGTTAATCACCTAACGATCCGATAATTACAATCGATGTAATTGGTAGTGAATACCTACCATTAAACTTAAGAGTGGCTTGTTGGGCACATCCAAGGTCAATCTTGAGAAATTTGGATACTAGTCCACTAGAAAAGCTTCTAATGGGCTTTTGCAAATCAATAGTAAGGGCCATTGGTTTGAATAAAATAGTGAAATAATTATGCGCTTAAATAAAGACCTAATTATTTGCATTACATATGCATGTACAATTAGCTAATTTCTCTATCTTTACATCTAGGTCATCTTCATCATGTCGACTAACCTAAATTTACATAGTATATTAGAAACTAACAAACTTACCGAGTTAAACTTTCTAGACTGGTATAGAAACTTGAGAATAGTTCTCAAGTCGAAAAAGTTACTTTACGTGCTAGAAGCTCCTATTCCACCACCAGCAACTCAAGATGCTCATCCTATTGAGCATGCTATTAATAAAAAGCACAAAGAGGATAGTGACACAACATATTGTGTGATGTTGGCGTTAATGACCCTTGAAGTACAAAAATAGCATGAGCATATGGATGCTTACTCGATCATTTTACATCTTCGAGAGCTATTTGATGCCCAATCTAGAATAAAGAGATAGGAGATCTCAAAACAACTGTTCCATGCTAAGATGGCTCAGGGTGCTTTTGTGGCCACTTACAAGTTGAAGATGTTGGGCTTAATTGAGAACCTTGGGTCTCTTAGGTTTGCGATGGATAATGAATTAAGTATTAACTTAATTATGTAATCTTTGTCAAGTAGTTTTTCACAATTTGTGATTAAATACTAGATAAACAAGATTGAGTCCAATATACCTAAACTAATCAATCTTCTCAAGACTACAGAATCCATCATAAAAAAGGAATCCAATGTAGTTGGTAAAATCTTTCTCTTCTAAGAAGAAAGCCCTTAAGAAGAAGAAGAAAAAGACTAAGGCTCTTAATATTCCCAAAGGTGGCATAAAGAAGAAAGAGGCAGCCACCAAAGGCCCATACCATCATTGTGGCAAGATGGGACATTAGAGGTGCAACTACAAAGCCTACCTAGAAACCGTTAAAGATAAGAATGAAAATGAGAAGCTTGCGAGCACTTCTACTTTTACTCGTGGTATGTTTATGATTGAGATATATACTACCTTTAGAAATGAGATATGGGTATTAGATATCGGATGTGGATCTAATTTATACAATAACTTGTTGGGACTAAAGGACAATAGAAGACTTGAGATGGGTGATATGGACCTACGTGCTACAAATGGAGCAAAAGTTGTTGCACTTGCTGTGGGGACTTATGACCTTCACTTGCCTTCTGGATTAGTTTTAGAACTTCAAAATTGTTATTATGTACCAGTTTTTTTGAAAAATATTATTTTAGTTTCTTATTTAGACTTTCATAGATTCCATTTATTTTTTAAGAATAAATGTTGTTCTTTTTCATTGAATGATATCCATTATGGTTCTGCAATGTTGGTTAATGGTTTATATGTTCTAAACATGGAAAATACATTGCTCAATATCAATAATAAGAAACCAAAGTTAGATAACTCAACTTCATCTTACTTATTGTATTGTTGTTTAGGCCACATAAATGAGAATCGAGTTTCTAAGTTACACAAGCTTGGTGACTTAGGGTTATTTGATTATGAATCATATGGTACATTCGAATCTTGTTTACTTGGTGAAATGGCTAAAAATCCTTTTTCTGGAAAATGAGAATGGGAGAAAGAATTATTAGAAATCCTACATACTGATGTATGTGGTCTAATGTGTATACAAACAAATAGAGGTCATCACTATTTCATAATCATTATCGATGATCATTCACGATATAGGCATTTGTATTTAATGAAATACAAATTTGAGGCCTTTGACAAGTTCAAAGACTTCAAGAATGAAGTAGAGAATCAACATGGGAAAAGTATCAAGACTCTAAGATTTTATCGAGGAATTGAATACTTAAGCTAATAGTTTCAAGGTTATCCTGAAGATAATGGGATATTATCTCAATGGACTCCACCAGATACACCTCAATATAATGGTATATCTGAGAGAAGGAATCAAGCCCTTCTAAACGCAGTATGGACCATGATGATTTTTGCAGACCTACCAAAATCATTTTAGGTTACGCACTAGAGAATTTTTTTTATTTCTAAATAGAGTTTCATAAAAAATGGTTGAAACTACCCCATTTGAGGTATTCTTTGGTAAGAGACCAAAGTTATCTCACTCGAGAATATAATGCTACCTTACCTATATCAAAAGGCCACAATCAGACAAACTTGAGAGTAAGCCTGATAAGTGTTTATTTGGTGGATATCTGAAAGTGTCATTCAGATATTACTTCTATCTTCCTTCCAAAAATAAAGTATTTGTTTCAAAGCATGCTGCCTTCTTATAGAAGAAGCACATGCTCAAAGGATATAATGAGAGTAAAATTGAACTTAGTAAAGTTCAACAAGAAGAAACAAACACAGAATAACCATTTGATCTCACATTTATTTAGAGAATAGATGAACTTTTGTCTACAAGAACCGTGTAGGTCGAGTAGGATATGTGTAGCACCTGAGTGTTATGGATTTTTTATAAATAACCACAATGACATATTGGTCATAAATGAAGATAAGCCTACTACTTACAAGAATATTCTGAATAATTCATAATCTGACAAATAGCTTGAAGCCATGAAGTCAAAAATGGATTCTATATATGAGTACCAAGTATGGCTTTTGTTGATCTACCCAAAGAAATCAAACCTAAAGGTGTTTTGAAGAAGAAAATCGATATGGATGGTAACTTAGTTACCTATAAGGCATGACTGGTTGCTAAGAAATATCGTTAACAATATGGTATTGACTATGACAAAACTTTCTCACCAATTACTATGCTGAAATTCATAAGAATTCATAAGTTTACTTATTATGACTATGTGGTCTGCCAAATGGATGAGAAAAAAACTTTCTTAAATAGAAATCTGACAAAGGAAGTGTATATGGCATAACCTAAGGGTTTCATATCCAACGATAGCACAAGCTTGTGCAAGCTTCAAATGTCTATTTATGGACTTAAACAAGCATCTAGGAGTTAGAACATCTATTTTGATAAAATAATCAAAGAGTTTGGTTGCATTCAAAATATGGATGAACTTTGTGTGGTTAGTGGGTGTAACACCCCTACTAAAGGTAACGGCGAAAATATATTAACACCAGGTATCGCCCCGTCTAGTTACCCAGATAAGGGGTCTTTATAACGAAAAACCAACAGAGTATGTAAAGTCCAAATCCATATAACAACCCATACCAATGGTCACATGCATATATATAGAAAAGAATCTCATACATGAAAATTTCCATTCAACATCAGTAATAAGGTACATTATCCAAAAGGGAAATGTTCGGACCTATTCTGCTATTACTGTGGTATCGTCCTCTATCTGTAGGTCTGCTCAACTCCAGATCCTACAAAAGGGTAAGATGAAAGACATGTGTAAGTAAAAAAAAATCACCCAGTGAATCTCGTGTGTGCTAGTGCTTTATCAAAGAGACAAAGTACATAAAACTTTTGTGGCATAACATATCATTTGTTCACTATAAATGATTCCAAAACTCTTTAACGAAGAGTTTATGCAGAACTTAATCATTTTTGGAAAACTGTATTTCAATTTCAAAACTTTACCCCAATGTCCAAATCACAAGCACTTCTCCAACAGAAGGTCGGCATGTATACAAAGCTCACATGGCTTCGCCTTTGGTATCACGATCTTATTGTGCCAGGGACTTCGCCTTACAACACTCAACCTTGCATTGCTAGATAAGTACACCGACTTGCACCGTGTCATCGTACTCAGACTGTAGCCTTCAGTACTAGATTTGTGCATCACCGGATAAGCACACAACTTGCACCGTGTCATCGTACTGAGACCGCAGCCTACAGTACTCGATCTGTGCATCGCTGGGAAATCTTTTACTTGCTACCGTAAGCTAGGGATCCTAATCCTAACGTCAATCATCATCAAGGCAGTAAGGAGTCAAACGCGTCGAGTGTCCTAGCCCAGCCTCTAGCAAATGACTTAAAATTAAGAAGTGCCCGCAAACGCGGCAATTGCCAGGTGCTAAACGGCTAGCCAGGATGATTCATCTCAATGTCCTGTCGTCCTATTTGGAGTAAGACAATCCCCAGAACTGATCGGGTTACTTGGAGTCTTCTATCTCTAACATAAGCTAGTACAAAAATCAAAGTCCTTGCTGAGTACTTAACGTTAACAATACCAACCCTGTCTGACTGATCAGGTCAGAGGGTTATCTGATCCAACAGGTTTTTCAAATCAAAACATTTTTAGGGCAAAATCGCATTTTCCAGAATTTGATCCCACTGACTCGCAAGTCAAATAATCATTCACATAGGCTCCGCAGAGCTAAGCAATTCATTCCATAGCATACCAAGCTAATAAAATAATTACAAGGATCAAAAGGTCATTTTCCAAAAGCCTATCTCATCATGAGAGATCATTTTTCAAAATCATGTTAAAATAGGATAAAGAGTTTTGTTTACACATCAAAACATGTTTCCACGAGTACTCGGGTCGTTTTCCCCATACTCGATCACAAAAGTCATTTTTCATGGGCTTTCGAGTCATTTTACCCATGCTTGATTTCAAAATACTTTTCGAGAGTATTCGGGTCATTTTATCCTTACCCGATTTAAAAAATATTCACAAGAGTTCCAATGAGGATATTTCGGTCATTTACTGAATACCTAATTCCAAAAGTTTTCATAAACATTCCAATAAGGATATTTGGATCATTTTCTAAATATTCGATTCCAAAAGGAACTCATTTTAAGAAGTTTAGAACCCAATTCCAAAAGAGGGTTAAATTCAAAGATTCCAAACACAATTCCAGAAAATGTTCCAATAAGGGCATTCTAGTTAATTTATAAATATCTGATTCCAAAATTTACCATTTCTCGATAATCCCAAGTTTTTAATCCAAAAAGGATTAAATTCACGAATTCATGCTTTAATCATCCATTAAGGTTTCCAAGCCAAATATGAAGTTCATTCGAGCACAAAATGGCATAAGAATAATTCTTACTCAGATAAACCTTAAGCATATTTAGGGATTTCCAAAATGGTATAAAACATAGAATTTTATGGAAAAGTGAGGCACACTAGCTTTCAAAAGATTTTAGAAATAAAAGGGACTCACCTCGTGTCCTAACTAAACTCTTTCCGTTTATGGCCGTTCAACCATCGTTTCCACCATTTTCAACGTTCCGTTGGTCGTTTACTGACAAACCTACACCAAACATCATTTTCGGGTCAAATTGTGTTCGGCTGAAAAATAGCCGACGGGTAGCCGACGTGCCCGACGGTTCACCGACATCCAACCGACGTTTAGCCGACGGGGCCGACGGTTAAGGAAAATGTTCAACTTTCGTTAATATCATTTTTTCATCATTTGATCAATTCTTTCATTTTTCTTCTCCCACATCCTTCCTCCCTTCATAAACAAGGGATTCACTTCATATTTCACATTTATTTCATCCAAAATCACACAATTAATCATTCTTAAATTCATCCATTTTTGGACTCATTTTTCTGGAATTTCACAAATTGACACATGATTTTACTTTGCACATAACTCTCAATGCACAACTCCCTTTTGGCTCTATGATATACCAAAATGACCGTAAGACTCTTAACTTTAATTGTGTATTATCCTTTTCTGAATCCTAGTTCATGTGAAATTTTACTGGGTGAAATCAGCCCCAATAGTTTTGTCTCAATTTCACTATTCATGCTTTCCTTTGTTTTCCTTTAGCCTTTAGCACCTTGGAACCATTAATTCATTCAATCCTCCTTCAAATCATCTTTAATTCTGAATTTCCAGATTTCTAGTAGCTCACAAAAGTCACACTTATTTAACACAAATTCATCTCTTCTAATCAAAGGCTAGTTTGAACCATTTTTCCAACCAAGTAAATTCCATTTTTAGTCTACTTTGATCATCACCTCTTCAATAGAAAATAAGCCTTCAAGCTACCATAATTATTCAGTTCTTCCTCACACAAAACATCATTCAAAGGCCCTTAGGCAGCTAGCACTTATATAAGCATAGATAAAGTTCATACACAAAAGTTCACAAACCCGAGCTTTGATCCGAAATCAGTACATGAATGTCATGTTTTAATGTTAAAAATAATATCAATATAATCACCGTAATGAGATCTATGACTTTAATTCTTGAAGTATAGACTTTTACCGTGTATGTGGGATCTATTGGCTTGATTTTGCTCCAAGAACACACACACTTCTTTCTTTCTCTCTCCTTTTTCTTTTTCTCCCTATTTTTCTCTAGCTTTTGCTTCCTTGTTTTCTCTTGTTTGATCTCTTTTTCTCTTGGTTTTTCCTTCTCTTGGCTGCCAAAATTCAAGCTGTTTAACAGCCCTTTACCACCACCATTCACCCCTAAAGTAATGGGCCTTCATTTCTTGTTTTGGTTTAATTGAAAGGTGGATATATTTAAGTGTGTTCCAATAAGATTTTTACACACCAACCACTTTTTCCTCCACAAAATTTTCCTTTATTTATCCTTGAATGGCCATCGAAATTCTTGGCCAATTCTTGGTCTAAATATTAGTCAATTATATTGCTTAAGACCTTAATCTAGTGGGCCCACAAGTGATGTGTTCCAATCGCAAAATTACACATCATTCTTCATTTATTTTGTAAAGCTTATTTAAGAGGTCTTGCATGCATGGATCTTTCATGCATCCTCTTATTATTTGACACTTTTCCTTGGCCACCAATCACAAGAAGCCACACGTCCTATTTTCAACCGCATTTTTCTATTTTCTTCAGAAATGACTAAAATCGGGTCTATAATGGGAAAATATTTTATTTCACCAATCAATTCCAAAAATTACACTGAACTCATTGGTAACACTTAAATTCTTCAATTCCTTCTCTACTTGATCAAATTTGCGGTCAAAGTCGCGGGCGTGGCCAAAATGACAAAAATACCCTCGATACCCCGGGTAGCATAATTCATACCAAAATGTGCGTTTCATCGCACTAATCAATTTCTCGTTTCAAAGTACACTACAATTCTTTTTTTTTTTTAATAATAATAATATCCTTTCAAAAATTTAGGGAACGGGTAGAACAAATCCAATAATTATATCCAGGTCCCAACAAAATATTATTATACCAAAATATTCGTCTCATTATACCGATCATTTTTTGTTCTGGCCATTGATATAAATTCTCATCTTATGACAAATAGTAGCCAATTGAAAGTAAAAGGTGGGATGTTACAGTAGGAGTGTAGTTATTTTCTTATTATTTCATGAAGATGACATATTGCTAATAGGAAACGATGTACCTATCCTTCAATTAGTAAAAGTTTGGTTGTCCAAGAAATTCTCCATGAAAGATGTTGGAGAAGTAACCTATACTCTTGGAATTAGGATCTATAGAGAAAGATAAAAAAAGTTTGCTAGGTCTTTTGCAATTTACATACATAGACAAAGTGCTAAAGAGGTTTAGCATAGATCAATCAAAAAAGAAATTCTTGCCAATGTCTTATGGGGTAAGCCTTTCAAAGTTAATGTCTTTAAAGACACAAATTGAAGGGGATCACATGAGTAGGATTCCATATACCTCAGTAATTGGGTCTATTATGTATGCTATGATATGTACTAGGCTCAATGTATCCCGTGCTCTCAACTTAATGAGCAAATACCAATCTAACCCTGGTAAGGGTCATTAGGCTGTTGTGAAAAATATCCTTGAGTACTTGCCAAGAACTAAGGATGTATTCTTAGTTTATAGAGGAGATGATTTGAAATTAAACAGGTATACTCATGCCAGTTTCTAATCTGATAAAGATGATTTTAAATCATAGTCTAGTTACGTATTTACATTGTGTAGAAGGGTAATAAGTTGAAAAATTTTAAAACAAGATACTATTGCCAACTCAACGGCTGAAGCTGAGTGCACAATTGCTTCAAAAGTAGTTAAGGAAGGAGTTTGGATCAAAAAGTTCATGACGGATCTTGGAGTGGTTCCTAGTATTGCTCAACCAATATCTCTATATGAGACAACAAAAGAGCTATTGCAGAAGCAAAGGAGCCAAGATCTCACCAGTGATCTGAGCATGTACTCAGACATTTTCATTTGATTAGGGAAATCTTAGATGGACAAGATGTAAAGATAGAGAGAGTTCCTATTGATGAGAACATCGCTGACCCACTTAGTAAAGCACTATCCCAAAAGAAACATGATAGATATGTTGAGTCATTCCGTATTAGATACATGAGTGATTGGCTCTAGTGCAAGTGGGAGTTTGTTAGTATTATGCTCTAGAAGCAATCACATGTATACTGTATTTTGTACATTTATTTAATAATACAAGGGAATCTTTATCCTTCAATTTATTTTATTTATACTTTTATGTGAATATATAACTGTTAGATAAAGTTCTAATACAATACCGTGTTAAGAAAATCATGATAGAGATCATGATGTGAGGTTCCTACTACACTGTTGGGTGTTCGTACGTAAATCATCCCTAGTCATAGTATTAATGTGATAGGACATCATTAACGCATCAAGACTAGAACTAGTTATACTTCTTGATTTGATTAGGCAATGGTTCTCATATCCATGAGTATTGTAATATTTAAAGTTAACACATGGATGCTTGTGAAGGAAGAAACGACTGAAAACATGCACACAGAAGCATATAAAATTGATGCACAGTGGAAGAAATTCTGCGTCTATAATTTACTGAATGCTTAGGCTGTGACAACGAAATTAGTATTGGTTGAATAGTGCTTGGTTTACTCAAGCTTGCCTCTAGATTAATGCTAGCAAGTTGTCAACTTCATCTTGGCATGAACACTAGGCTCTCCAGCTCACGGAATATTCCTCAGCCTAAATACTGCCAATGAAAGCAATTAAGATGAGGGATTAGTCTCGTACTCTTGAACCACTTCTATTAAGATTAGCAGTATCAAGAAGAGTGAATCACTGTGTTCTAGTTTCTAGAATAAACAAAGACACACACCGAGAAGAATCGAAGTGATCAAGTGTGAGAAGAGAGAAAAATTGATTTGGCTCTATCTTTTCATAGAGGGGAAAAAAGACTCTAATAGTAATCTATTGGAGATCACTAAATTATTCAAAAGAGCCCGGATATCATCAACATCTTTTTTCACTGAAGACGTTTTGCTAGGGTAAAAAGAACTAAAACCATACCGTTCTTTGAAGACTTGGTCTAGGCTATTGGGCCATGGAAATTATTATTTATTCTTAGACTTAATAAGCTCATAAATGATAAACCTCAATTATTTATTTTCCAGACTTATAAAAAAATCCCAATAAATAATTAATAAACCCAAATAGATCAAGCATATTTACCTAGTTTAAGCCCAGGACAAATTATTCAATCTGAGTTTAGGCCCTAAATAATTAATTAACTAACTAAACTAGATAATTAATTTTAATTTCCCTCAACCCTTTTTTTTTATTCCAGTCCAACAATAAATTAGACTTCCTGAATAAAATAAAATCTCTTTAATCAAGACCATTCCTCAACCCAAAAATAATTAGGACTTATGGGCTATTCCGAGGACCAAAAAGACATATCGCCTTAGCTATTAAAATGACCAAAATACCCCTACTATAAAAATAGTTGTACTTTGAATTTTATATATTTTCTAATATCACCATAAGAAAATATTGACCCTAAGGACATTGTTAGGTTAGCAATATATCCGACCTACAAGTGTAATAACTAAAATACCCCCCTTCGTATCACCATGCATTTAAAGAGGAAAAAGTGTACTAACACCTCTCTAAAAAACATCTACCATCCACGACTCTTTAGAATGTTCCACTTTACTAGGGAGCTACCTTAAAGCAAATATCCCAGTCTTGTTTCTCAGAGTACTGGATTATTAGATCATTTGAACAGTCACAATGGGTGATATAGTATAGAAGCTATATTGTACAAGTCTGTCATAACTAATTAGTCACATATACGTAGCATACAAGTATATTAGTCCTACGATAGAATCTCAATTATAGTATATCAAAACATATGCTTCTATCTTCGTCAGACCACAAACTCATACTCAAACCGTAGAGTATAAGTCCACACTATAGCAGTAGTAGTCTGGGCTTCTACTATATAGTACTTTTAGAAACCACAACTACAGGTCTAGTTCTAAGTATTCAAAATACAGTTATGCTATGAAGTGAGAAGACTACTCACTGGCTAAAAGTAAGCCATTTTTCACTTGGAATTCATAACACAATAACCTTACCATGATGAGATTCTCATTCTCATTATTCAGTGAAGAATAATCGTTTAGCTGTTAAGAAACCCGTGATCCATACCTTACTATGAAAGACCACCATTCACATGGACCACTTACTTAAATACAATAGGTCTTTTCCAACATAATTGTGCACAAATAATAATGTAAATTCATATACAAATTTTGAGAATAAATATTTTATTAATATTAATCAAAATTACATTAGAAACCTAGTCTAAGAGAGGTATATATTCCAATAATCTCCCACTTTCACTCTAAGACTAAGTAAGTCCATAGATGTCCACCCCTATGGCATTTAAGTGTCTTTTAAAGACTCTCTCAGCTAAAGGCTTGGTGAATTGATTAGGTAGATTGTTCTCTGAGGCTATCTGTTCCACTCCAATTTCCCGTCTCTAAATAAAATCGCAGATCATGTGGTACTTCCTCTCTATGTGCTTCCTCTTCTTATCGTTCCTAGGTTCTTTGGATTGCGAGAATGCGTCAGTGTTGTCACAATATAGTGCAACTATCTTATCCATTTATGGTATGAATTTAAGTTCTAAAAGGAACTTTCGGAGCCAGACTACTTCCTTTGATGCCTCCGAAGCTGCCTCATACTCAGCATCCATACTTAAGTTAGTAATGCAAGATTACTTAATATTCATCCATGAAATAGCCCCTCTAGATAAGGTGAAACATATCCAGCAGTGGATTTTCTTTCATCCTCATCTGCTTGGAAGTCTGAATCTGTGTATCTTGTAGGAATCAAGTCATCAACCCTATAAACTGGTATATAATCTCCCATTCGCTTGAGGTACTTGGGAGTATGCTTTACATCTTGCCAATGAACCTCCCAAGGGTTTGATTTGATATCTGCTAACAAAGCCGATGGCAAAGTAAATTTCTAGCCTAGTGCACAGCATAGTGGACACGAGACTTCCTACAGCCGAAGCGTAGGGAAATCCTACTCGTCATGTCTTTTTCTTCTTCTGTCTTATGACAATCCTTAAAATAAAAAGACAATCTATGTCTGCAAGGGATTAAAGCTCCTTTGCATGGGTCCATGTTGAACTTGGCTAGCATATTGTCAATGTATGTAGCTTGGGATAATCCTAATATTCTCTGCTTTCTATTTCTAAGAAGTTTAATCCTAAGAATATAACTGGTTTCTCCTAAGTCTTTTATACTAAATTAACTTGACAGCTAAACCTTAGTAGATGGCAATGTTCTTACATCATTCCTAATGATTAGAATGTCATCCACATACAGTATAAGAAAAACCACATTTATGCCTTCCAATTTCCTATACAAAGCATGGTTCAGCCTAATTTTGAATAAAACCATAAAACTTTACATGCTCATCAAAACAAATGTTCCAAGTTCTCAATGCCTACTTAAGTGCATAGATGGACTTCTTAAACTTACAAACCATATGTTCCTAGCCTTTAGCAATAAAACCTTCCAGTTGGGATATATACATGTCTTCACTAAGATGGACATTAAGAAAGGCCCTCTTGACATCCATTTACCATATCTCATAGTCAAAATGATATGCAATAGCTAGAAGGATACAGATGGACTTAAGCATGGCTACTAGGGAAAAGGTTTCCTTGTAGTCGATTTCCTCTTTTTGAGTGTACCCACTCGTCACAAGCTTAGTTTTGAAGGTTTCCACCTTTCTATCTGCTCCCCTCTTCCTCGTGTATACCCACTTGTAGCCAATGGGTTTTATCCCTTTAGGTGAAACTACAAGATCCTAAACCTAATTAAAGTAGATTGACTCAATCTCGGCATTAATTACTTCATGCCATAAGTCTATATCGACATCAGCAATAGCCTCCTCGTTTCTAGTGAGATCTTATTCCTGGTGATTAGAGACTTTGGTCAAAGACTTGTCCAATCCACCTTTCTGAAACCCTTGATACAATCCCACTACGACAAGGCTCCCATTGTACAAGTTCATGAGGTTGTGCCTCTTCTTGTTCAACAATTAGATTAGAAGAAGTTGAGTCAGAAGATAACTTCTCCTTGAGTTCCAAACTAGTTGAACCTTTCGTAGATGTACTTTTATCATCTTCCAAGTATCTAGCATTAGTACTTACAAGTACTTTTTGCCCCTTAAGTACCAATAAAATAGCATATTTTAACCTTAGTTCTAACTTGTCTCCCTTGATCAGTACATAAGCTGGATAGCTCCATATCTTGGGATGGTTCAGACTTGGCTTATGCCCAATCCATATCTCATATAGTATCCTAGGTACTGACTTAGAAGGCACCAAGCTCAGAATATATGTTGTTGTTTCCATGGCATATTCCTAAAAAGACACTAGAAGAGTAGTATGAGGCATTAGGATTCAGACTATTTCCATCAATGTGTATTCCTTCTCTTAACTACTCCGTTCTACCAAGGTGTTTTCGGTGTAAAGAGCTGAGATACTATCCTATGATGTACCGTGTAATCCTTAAATTCACATAAGTGGCGCTCTCTACCACGATCCAATCATAAGGTCTTTATCAGTTTACTAATCTAACGCACCACTTCAGCTTTAAACTCTTTGAACTTGTCAAATTAGACTTGCACCTCATCAGGTAAAATAATCGAACCTTATACAATTAGCTATGAAAGTGATAAAGTACTCAAACCTTCCTTTCTTTGGTGTAGATAATGGACCACACACATTAGTATGAACAAGACATAATATCTCATTGGCTCTATCCGCCTTTTGGGAAAAAAGACTTTTTGGTAATCTTTCTCGCAAGGCAAGATTCATATTGAGACCAACATTCCAATCCTAATAAGCCCAAAGGCCTATCATGGATTAACCCTTGAATCCTAGTTGAGTTAATATGACCCAATCTTAGATGCCAAAGATATGAGTCATTAACATTGGTCTCTCTATTCCTACTTAAAGGTTCACTTTGAGCATTATTTAATTGATTGTTAATAGGGTTAATGAAGAATAAAATTTTATACATGTGCCTAGTACATAAAACTTCTCCATTTCTATTGATCATGATACCAGAATGGAAAGAAATAGAATATTCTTGATTTATTACTTTTGCAACTAAAACCAAATTCTATTTATAATCATGTACATATAAAATATCCTTCAAAATAACTATTCTATTACAATAAAAAATATGTTCTAGCTCTCTTACTGCTAGGGCCCATACTTGTGCTCCATTTCCCATGCGTAGTCTATGTTCGTCCTTTTGGAGTCTTCTTATCTTTCTAAACCCCTGCAATGAGCTACAATATGATTAGTGGTCCTAAATCAACAATCCAAGTGAAAGTTGATCCATCCATTGAAATAGACTCTAGATAGTAAATAATACACGTGGGGTTTTCTTGGCTTGAAGATCTGGACACTTCTTTTTCCAATGTTCCTTTTTTTCCCACATTTACACTTGCCCTTAGGAGTGTTGGGTTGGGACTTAGGTTGGGCAACTACGTTTCCTTTCTTCTTTTTGAACTTGTTGCGCTTAGGCCTAGTTCTTGAAGAAGAAGCCCTAGTAATCATAACCTTAGACTATGGCTTCATGACCTTTTCCACCATCTAGAGCTCTTTTATTAACTCAGCTAAACTCATGTTTAACTTGTTCATGTAGTAGTTCAACTTGAACTGAGTAAAAGAGCCGAATAGATATTCAAGAACCATACCCACATAGCTCTTGCAAACAATCACAACATCCAAGACTTTTACTTCTTTGAATGTAGCAATTATTTAGAGTATGATAGGGCCTAAATTAGTCATATATTTCCTAGTTATTTGAGGCCATTTTGCAATACATTTTGTGTAATAACTGGTCATATTCTTTCATATTTGAGATTTTACCCTTGGAAAGATATTTTGTGCATTATTTCAGATTTTAGGGGTAAAATAAGGCAAAATTGTAGCAGAATAGAATAGAGCCAGCACCAACTACACCTTGGAAGAATTGACATGAAAATAAAAAAAAAATCGACAAATGACCAGATAGGCAGAACACAACCAATGCCGGCCCTAGGCCAGACAAGTGGCACCGACTGTGCACTGGTATAGAGGCGGTGCCTCAATTTTCATGCGCGTTTTTGGTAATTTTCAGAGTTTTAGTACTTTCCTACTTCTATTCGACCAGAAACCCAAGAGGGACGAATTTAGGCACTTCTAAAGCCTATAAATAGAGGGAAAACACAAGGTTAAACAATGAATTCATAGGGTAAAACATAAAATCAAGAAGGAATTCATCAAATCAAGAAGGATTGTACAAGAAGGTCTACGAAGGAAGAAGAAGGACGCTTGTCTATGAGTGCTTTCTTTTAACTTTGTTTTCTATTCTTGAACAATGATGTATTAATTATTTTATTGTAATTTGACATTGTTTTTTGTATTTATGATTTTTAGAGTTAATCTGATCTTTTGATTAATTGATTGTTATTCTTGGTATTTAATTACTTATGTTGATTACGAGATTAATTTGTTGTTTCTTCTATTAACTTGCTTGGAAAGGGGGTTGATGGTAGTCTCAATTCATTAATTTTGTATTTGTTGTCTATTAACTTGCTTAGAAAATGGGTTAATTGCTAAGAACTGTGTAATTAAAGGTTAATTGATGTCTTCCAGGATATGGATTCATTAGTTAATTTCATGTTTTAAATTTTCTAGGATATGGAAATTTAATCAAGGATTATGTTTAATGCATCTTATGGGTGAATTAGTTGAGACAGGATATGTTATGCTAATTTGTCTAGAAGATAGTGATTTCATGGACTGAAAAAGAAGTGAATCTATTTTAAGCCTTCATGATGTCAAGAGAATGATTAGTTATGATAATGATTGGGTACTTTAAGATCGTGTTTGTCAAAATAATAGTTTGAGTTACATAATTCTCCATCATTGACATGTATATATTCTTTTATTTTATTTTATTTTATTTTATTTTATATTCTTTTTCACTTTATTGAGTCGGTTAAACAATGAAAGAAAAGTGATTAAGGCATACTAGTTTCTTAAGGATCGACACTCGTTTTAAATCCTATGCTATACTTAATGATGAGTACGCTTGCTCATATGTGTAATTTAGGGTTAACGTTTTAATTTAAACTTGATTGAGAATGTGCTTATTTTTATATGATTTTTATACCCAAATTCATACACATCAAGTTTTTGGCGCCGTTGCCGAGGAACAATATCATGAAAGCTTGGATTTTGTTGATTTAACCATATAAATATGTAAATACGTAAATATGTAAATTTGTACAATTATTCTTTTTACACAAAGGTGCTATCTTTTGTATCTTTTGTATCTTTGTAATCTATTTAAATAACTTTAACTGATGTTTTAATTGACTAATTTGTTCTTTTAATTTTGTTTGAATTGTGAATTCTATTATCTAACTATCTTCTATATTTAGGTGGAATGGTGAATTGGAACCAGAGGAGGCTTAATGAGGGGCAGTACCCTCATTACTCTTCCGAGATAACACTCAAAGCACCAGAATCAGTAGAGCTAGAGTCAGTGATTGGGAAATTTGTTGTCCATGTCACAAAACATTTCCAAGAAATAGATTTCACATTTGAAAAGTTTGAGAAGATGATCCGCAATATGGAAAGACAAATCTAATTTTTGACTGACATGGTGTTGAAGTCTCAAGAACTAACACCAATAGACAAAGAGGAAACAGCTGCTGTCACATTATGGAGTGGAAAGGAGTTGCCAGACATTGCAGACTGCAACCGGTGCCAGCTGGAGGAAGAGAACCAGCATCGGCTGCCCGGTACACCCGAGAATAAAGAGTCTAGCATGCAACCGGTGCTGGTTAGAGGAAGAGAAGCGGCACTGGCTGTACCCTGCCCTTCTCCCAGAAATTCCACAAGAAATTCAACTTTTCAACCTTAAATTCCTTATCCTACTCGTATACACAAAGCCTAAAAAGATGCCCAATTTGACAAATTTCTTGAGATATTCAAATAGCTGCACATAAACATCCCACTCAGCCTATCCCTCTTGCCCCATTGATCATACAATCCATTAGGGATATGGTTCATCATCGTCTCTCAACCAAAGCCTTTGTCTTTCCTCTCGTAATCATGAAAATTCGGAGAGAGTTTGGTATTTGTACTGAGGGGGAATTTACTGAGACTACCACTAAGCATGACCTGGTTACGGAGCAAATGTTAATGAGCTGTGGGTACAAATATAGCCAGGAGATGAAGAAATGGCTAACTCCCTATGAGGTACAGTATCCTGGACAAGTTCGGCCACCACCTGTGGAGGAGCAGAACCCACCACCACCATCGCGAGCACGAGCCTGTGGTTCATAGTCTCAACCAAGGACTGACTTTGAGACCGCTATGATGGGATAGTTAGCTCAGCAGACGGAGATGTTACTACACACGCAAAACGCCATTGGTGACATTACCCGAAGGCAGACTATTCAGGAACAGTAATAGGCTCAGTGGATGAGCGTTTTCCAGGACTGCATGGAGGTGACGGAACTTCAGCATATGATGATCATGATGGGGAGGATTGAGATGATTTTTTTGCACTTGTTCATACTTGTCACTCTCTTTTTCCTTTATATTTTCATGACTTTTCTAGTTATTTCTTGTACTTTTCTTTTTCGTACTATCTTCTTTACTTTTTGCTTATTTTTCTTTTCTAGTTTTTATGCTTTTCTGTGTTTCTTTTGTGTATTTTTCTTTCTAGGTACTTTAACAATTCTTCTTTCTACTGAAATTCGACTCTTTTGTAGGAGAATGCATAATGCACAAGAAGTATTTTCTTTCTTCTCTTTTTCCCTTTATTTTTGGTCTCGTGGCAATATTTTCTTACTCTATTTGTTTGGCCATTGAGGACAATATCCAGTTTAAGTGTGGGGGGGTGGTTAGAATAAGTATTCTTTTATGCTTCATTCTTCTTGAAATTCTTCTTTAAACCTTTTGAGCAAATTTTTCAAAATTTTTTCTGATTTTTTTTTTAGCTTTCAAGATGTATTTTTAATGCATGTCTTTATGCTAGATCATAGGGCATATGTTCTATATCATTTGTGGCTTATGCATGACTTTTTTTGCACGCACTTGGACTAAGTAGTTCTTGATCAAATACTTTACATTGTTCTTAAACCTGTTTTTCTACTAAAATTCATTTAGCATTCTAGAACTTACTTGAATCTCCCTCGAGGTGAAATAAGAAAGACATTCATGATTTAATTTAGGGATGACGGTAATAGGCCTTCTTTGGATAGTTTGAGCTTTTCAAGCCTACCTATTTTATATTATCCCTAGTGTCTATTTGGAGCCTAAATTGTTAATTTCTTTCTTAAAACCCATTATCATGCTTTGTCCATTACTTCTTTCTAAGAGTTTGATTTACCTTCCAAATCTTTGATTACTCTTGATGAATAAAAGTACAAGTAGAAGAATTATAAGGGAGAATGCTTGTGTAAATATCATGACTTGTTACTTTCGGTCATGCATCATGTGTTGAGTTGGAGTTGTGATAGGAGAAAGGAGAAAGAAAAAGAAAGATGGAGAAAAACAAAAAGCTGCTAGAAAATGTTGAAAGGAAAAACTGAGAAACAAACCATAGGAAGAATGTGGTTGAGTTGGAATAAGAATTGCTGAAATTTGATGATCTTTTGCAGTATGATTGATCAGTTGAGAACTGATTGATGAAAAGAATGCAAGATTTGCTTGAACTGTGATATGATTAGTATACAAGGTTATGGGTTTTTGATTGGTTTTGTGATAAGAGTGCAAGAAGACTTTGGAATCTATTGGTACATTTTGTTTATCATTTTCTTGCAAACTCTCATCTTCTTTTATATTTGATTTTCCTATATCCTTCGTTTGACAGCTATATTACAAACCCTTTAGCCTTACATTACAAGCTTAAAAGTCCTACTTGACCTAGTAGAATCATGATATGTCTCGGATTAGTGGAGAGTGTGTATGAAAAGTAAGCTTATGGAATGCATATTTTTGTTGAGCTAAGTTCTTTCCAATGGTTTGAGAATGATGTTAAGTGTTGGGATGGTTCTGCTAGTCATTCTTCACTTACACAAGTCTTGCATTTGTTGTGAAAGGTATAGTAGCATATGTTTTGTGGTCTTGAATAAAGAAAGCATTGGAAATATTATTTTGAAATTGATTGAGTGATTTTGTGAAAACTTATGTTTTTCTACTTATCTTTGATACTTTGCTTAAGGACAAGCAAAGAGCTATGTGCGGAGGAATATGATAGGGCCTAAATTAGTCATATATTTCCTAGTTATTTGAGGCCATTTTGCGATACATTTTGTGCAATAACTGGTCATATTTCTTCATATTTGAGATTTTACCCTTGAAAAGATATTTTGTGCATTATTTCAGAATTTAGGAGTAAAATAAGGCAAAATCGTCACGAAAAAGAATAGAGCCGGCACCAGCTGCACCCGGGAAGAATTGACACGAAAATCAAGAAAAATCAGTGAACGAATAGATAGGCAGAACACAATCAATGCAAGCCCTAGGCAAGACAGGCGGCTCCAACTGTGCACTGGTACGGAGGCGGTGCCTCGATTTTCATGCACGTTTTTGGCAATTTTCAGAGTTTTAGTGCTTTCCTACTTCTATTCAGCCAGAAACCCAAGAAGGACAAATTTATGCACTTCTAAAGCCTATAAATAGAGGGAAAACACAAGGTTAAACAATGAATTCATAGAGCAAAACATAAAATCAAGGAGGAATTCATCAAATCAAGGAGGATTGTACAAAAGGGTCTACGAAGGAAGAAGAATGGCGCTTGTCTATGAGTGCTATCTTTTAACTTTATTTTCTATTCTTGAAAAATGATGTATTAATTGTTTTATTATAATTTGACATTGTTTTCGATATTTATGATTTTTAGAGTTACTTTGATCTTTGATTAATTGATTGTTATTCTTGGTATTTAATTACTTATGCTGATTACGAGATTAATTTGTTGTCTATTAACTTACTTGAAAAATGGGTTAATTACTAAGAACTGGGTAATTAAAGGTTAATTAATATCTGCCAGGATATGGATTTAGTGGTTAATTTCATGTTTTAAATTTTTCAGGATATGGAGATTTAATCAAGGATTATGTTTAATTCATCTTTTGGGTGAATTAGTTGAGATTGGATATGTGATGCTAATTTGTCTAGAAGATAGTGATTTCATGGACTGGAAAAGAAGTGAATCTACCTTAATCCTTCATGATGCCAAGAGAATGATTAGTTATGATAATGATTGGGTATTTTAAGATCGTGTTTGTCAAAATAATGGTTTGAGTTATATAATTCTCCATCATTGACATGTATATATTCTTTTATTTAATTTTATTTTCCTTTTTATTCTGTTTCACTTTATTGAGTCGGTTAAACAATGAAAGGAAAGTGATTAAGGTACACTTGTTTCTTGAGGATCGACACTCGTTTTAAATCCTATGCTATGCTTAATGATGAGTACGCTTGCTCATATGTGTAATTTGGGGTTAACGTTTTAATTTAAACTTGATTGAGAATGTGCTTATTTTTATATGATTTTTATACCCAAATTCATACACATCAGAGTATATGATCCCTGACTAATGCTCTCTTAGCCATTTTGGTGTAAATGATCGTTCTAAGAGTCTCCTGTTGTGCGGGTCAACTCTTATCATCGAATATTGTGGCAAATGACGTGCTGATATCGTAAGCAGTGGCTATGTGTTGGTGTTTGACAAAAGCACATTAAACATGGAGAACAACATGTAACAACGAGTCATTTCGTCAGCCTTTTTCCACACCTTTTTAGCCTCACGCTCCTCACCAGTGCAACCCTCTCCCTCTCCGATAATAGGACAGGTTTCATAAATGACGTACTTATACTCCTCGATTTTGAGTATTATGTCGAGGTTTCTTTTCTAGTCAACACAATTTAGATCCATAAGCTTATTCTCACAGAGAATGATGGCCAAAGGAATGAAAGAACCTCTACCAACTATTTTTGAACACAAAAAATGTAAAAGAAATTCTCAATTTGTGGAAAATTAAATAATTTTGTGCACTTTATCCTCATATTAAAACTGATAATAGTTAACCATATCACTATTATCTTTAATATGATTAATTTGGCTCTTAGGAGAACTAACATAGCTTCTTAGGAAGATTAATAGTTTTCTAAGCTAAGTCTGTTAACCATCACAAATAAACTTATTCCCTTTTAGGTAACAATCTAAAAGATAACTCCATCGATGAGATGGTTGTTTCTTCTCATTTCCTATGGATAATCCTTACACTATAACCTCCAACGTGGGCTGGCCGATCATAGTATGTGCCCTGGGTTATTAATTACATCTTTTTATTAGTTCTAAATCCTTATGGTATCTCCATCATATACGGGTTCACTCCCAAGGTGATGCGAAGAGATCCACAATTTGTAATGAGGACTGTGGTGGAAGCCATGTGGCTATTGTAACCCCTCTCTAACTTATGCTTTTAAAACAAGGGTTTTTACTTGGAAAATTATCTATTTTGAAAATATACCATTAAGTGTCCCTTAACCTTTGTAAAATATATAAATCCATGAATCTCTATGTCAAGGTAAAATCCTTTAGTAGATTTTCTATGGATTAATTTTACCTTGTTAAGAACAAAATGATTTCAAAAATTTTATGTTAAAACTTTCTAGAGACATTGGTCTCAAGTTTTATTTGACAAAAACTAATTTTTCTTGTAAAAAAAAATTTGAAATGGTTTTCCATTTTCACTTACAAAAACATTTAAATCTAATCTATTCTCTATGTCAATGATAAAATCCTTTAAGAGAATAACCAAGGATTATTTTTTGTTTAATTTAAAATTAACCATTTAACTAAAAAATGTGTATTTTTCTTGTCAAAAATTCCCAAAGACTTTAGTTTTTGAGAAACGTGCACATAGGTTCTCAAAAGAAAATAACATGCTAGAAAACTATAAATGTTTTCATGCCTTTCTATTCTTTTAACCTTAGTGTACAAACAATAGAATTAAACACATTAATTAATTTAATTAATTGTCTTTTTTAATACTAAATCCTTTATAATTATTTTTCATGAAAATATTCTAATAATATTATCTATGCAAAAATAATAACTTTGCCTGGTATAGGGCCTAAAACGAAAAAGAAAATTACTTGAAAATTCACAAAGAAAATAATAAAATTCTCCTCGATCTTCATGTACCCGTCACACTAGATAAAAACCCTTGAACTGTTGACCCACAACCGGACTGAACTGTGACCTGAGACCAGCCCACAACCTAAGTTCCCAACTACCCGCAACCCGGTTAACCATTGACCAAGTCATAGGAAGCTTAGGCCCTACCACGGCCATTATGGGTGCCAAGCCATAGCTCAGCTTGGGCCTCTCTGGTGGCTTGTGCCTCAAAAAAAAGATGGTGGCTCGGCTGCACCATGGTACATCCAGAACAGTGTTATCTTCTTCGTCTCGCCAGTGGCATTACAGTCTGATTTAATTATAGTTTTCCATGTTAATCAACCAAAACAACAAACAAACACCTATGCCTTTAGTTATAGGCCTACACGATCAATAGGAAAGCCATTAAAACATTACAAAAGTCCCTATACCTCCACCCAAAAGGTTTATAAATAGTTCTACCCATACTAGAAACTTGAAGGATCTCAAAACAAACCACCAAATTTGCTGATTTTATTAATCTAGCTTTCACTCTAAGTCATAAGAACGAACATGCTCTGATACCAATTGAAGGAAGAACGGCTGAAAACAGGAACATAGAAGCATATAAAATTGAAGCACAACGAAAGAAATATCATACCTATTCGTCTATGATTTGCGGAATGCTTAGGCTAAAACAACGAAATTGACATTGTAAAACTCCACCTAAACCTACCCTGGTGTAAGAAGGATAGAGTGCATATCATATCATCTTGCATAAAATATATTCCTAGAATGATTTTGTGTACCTTCGAATTGTGGTATATGTGTTAAATGATTTATTTGTGCTTGTTGAGTAGAAAGGGTAAAAAGAAAATTTTACTTGAGGTCGAAATAGGGAGATGGCTTGAGGCTTAGATAAGAAGAGAATTTGGTTGGGAAAATAAGAGTAAGAGTAGTCGTGGTTAAGTGGTTAGAGCTTTGTGATTAATCTCTAAGGTCTTGAGTTCAAATCCAGTCACCTAAGTTTAAATCCCGTCACCTAAGTTTTATTCATAGTTATTTTAACTAATGTTTGAATTTTTAAATCTAGGAATGTTGTCTTAAGGAAGACACAATGGTAATGTCTTGACCATGTGATCTTGTTCTAAAAGGAATTCTAGAAGAATTTTTGTCTCAATTATTTTTGCAAGCCTTGTCCTAACCTCTTCGAATTTAAACTACTTATATTTCTTCAATTCATTTCTGTATCTATAAAATGCCCTAACCTCTTTTGAATTTAAACGAATCCTATTTCTTCAATTCATTTCCATATCTATAAAAAGTCTTGGATAATTCCTTACTTGAAGCTTTGAAAATTCTAGCTCTTGGGGGATAAGAGGATGACCAAAATTGAGGAAGAAAAGTAGGAAGAAGTTTTCAATTAAATCACCATAGTTATTCTTCCAAGAACTTCATCTCCTTCTTGTTCTAGTTTTGGTAAAAATCTGGAAAATTTTCTAGATTTTCTTCTTGGCTGGTTTTCAAAATTTGCAGCAACCATTACCTTCATAATTCTTGCTAACAACCAACCATCTTGTGTAGTATGAAAGCTAAAAACACCTTGGAATTTTGCAGCTTGTACAAGCTTCACCAAACCAGAAATTTTTCCAGCAAACAATCAAGCTTTGAACATGAACATTGAGCCATTCATTTGTGCCCAAGAACACCTGAAACTTTCCGCTTTCTTCTCCAAGATGGTGGCTGTAAAACCACCATTAATGGACCTTCAAACACCCTAAATCCCAGCTGCAAATCCATTCCAAAGAAGTCTAAAAATTCTGCTCAAAATGATTTCAAATCCTAAGAGTTTTTTAACTAAAATCCCAGAATTTTTTGCAGCTTTGCCAATCCAATGAAATGTCCGATTTCTTCATCAAACTTCTTCATATTTTTGGCCACTTGCAGCCAAGGAGAGAACACCTTGGATTCTCCATCTACCATGACCATAAGGACTCTATTAACACACCTTAAAATACTTCTATCTTCACCCCATTCGAAATTATTCAAACTTCAAAAATTAAAATCCAGATTTTCCTCCATTAAACACTCATCTTGCTAAAGGATTAAACCAGAATTTCCTCTGCTATTTCACAACCATTTTTGGCCAGCTACAAAGCTGAATAATCCTTCATTTCATGATCAAGACATAGCTAGTTCAGCCATTCACCATTAAAGGACAAGAAACCTTCAAGGAGCAGACACATTACCCAATCATCTACCTTAAACATCTCCACATTTCTCTCAATTTGAAATTTGAAAAAGATGAAACTCTCTCTCTCTTTCTTGGATAACCAAAATCCTTTCCTCTAGCTAGGCCATTCGGCCATCATTTACAAGACACAGACGAAACACTGTCTCTCAAATTCCCGTCAAAAACACCAAGAACACCAAGAATACATACTAAGCATCATCAACCTTCAATTGCTTCTATTAATCCAAAATCACTCCAAGAACCCACAAACCAACTAGGATTCGGTCCATACCTATTCATAGGCCACTCTACAACACAAAAAACACCAAAGTTGATCTTCCATTCGAATCAAACACACTTTTCAGTTAAGAACAAGAAGAACATCAAGAGGGTAAATTCAAACATCTTGGGCCTTCTTTACCTCATCATCACCATTTCATTATCATTCTAATCTCTCTCTCTCTCTCTCTCTCTCTCTCTCTCTCTCTCTCTCTCTCTCTCTCTCTCTCTCTCTCTCTCTCTCTCTCTCTCTCTCTCTCTCTCTCTCGGCCGAACCAATAGTGGCCATTCTTGGACAAACTTCAACCAAGGAAGGACTCTCAAGCACTCAAGGACCTTCATTGAACAAGGCAATATCTTCAACTAACAATCATCAAAATAAGTATTTCTTTCTTAATCTTCTCTTCAAATTCTCAAACTCAAAGCTCTTAGATGATGGATTTGATAGGTTAATTGAATAATGTGGAGTTGGAGATATGTATATGGGTGAAGGGAATGGATTTAAGACGCGAAGATTGGAATGAATGTTGTGACTTATGAAGTATGGATTATGCTTTAAGATCATTGTATGTTCATTATGATTATGGGCTTTATGGATGTTTGATGAATGATAGACATTATACCACTATTGTTGAGTATGCCTTCATGATGTTGTTTTTCAATAAATCCATAGATAATATTATGGCTAGTAGAATATCACCCTTGTTGTGATGTATGTTAATACAAGTCTATTTTTGGATAAATTGATATGTTATTTGTTGGATCCATGTTTGTATGAATATGTATATGAATTTTCTCTAGTAATTCACTATGGTCATTAAAAATTAATGCAAGAACTACTTTTATTATTTTTAGTATTATTCTTTCTATCATTATTATTATCAATATAGTTAATATTATTATTTAATTTAATTGACTAATTTCGGTATACACAAATATTTTTTAAATTAATAATTAGTTGAAATATTGCTATTTTATTAGTTGAATAAATAATAAGATTATTTAGATAAATAAATAATAATTTTTTAAAACATAAATAATAATATATAGGAATTAATAAATATAATATTAATACCCTTTTAAATTTATATTTTTTGTAATAATGAATGTTATTGGTAATTATTATAAAAATTATTTATTTATTATTAAAATTGGTTATTATATATTAATAGAAATTATTTATAATTTATTATTAATAGTACTTATTATTTTATCTGTTATTAACATTACTCATTATTTATTATTCGTTAATAAACAGTTAATATTATAATTTATTATTTATTTATTATTCATAACACCTATTTATTTTAACTTATCGAATTAATCTTATTCTATAAAATACTTTATCAACTAGTGTTAAAGTTTAAGGCATTGTTGTCATAGCTAGATGTTGTTGTATCTAGTTGAGCTTAAACATGTTTAGCTAAGAGTTATTTATTTAAGGCAACTGTTGTCTGCATGTTGGACTTATACCCTATATTTTCCACAGGCAGGATTAAGTTATCTTGAACTATATTGGAAGGCTATTGTACCCAGGAAAAGCAAGAGATCAGTTAAGTTCCTGTATAAAACTATTTGAAGATCAAAGTCATCTTGGTAAGTCAAACCTGTTGTATACGCGAAAATGTACTATAGATGCAATTATGGGCAATTTTCCGTTTCTTTTCTGTCAAACCAACAATTTTACGATGAATAAGCAATTTTACACAAAATGCTGAATTTTTTCCTAAAAACCAACTTTGATAGAGAATTTTGGAAACCATAATTGCTATTTCAAAGGAAACACATTGAATAATCTTTCTTTTCCCCAAGAGGGACAAACATAATGTTGAGTACTCAATAAGGGAAGACTACTAAGACTAGTCTTTAAAGGGTTAGAATAAGTCTCAGTAGGTGGCTACCTGTGAGGGATGATTCCTTCCTGGATTAGATGCCAATCCTGTAGGTCATACTGGACTGAGCTAGCAAATACAGTCAAGTAGACTGTGTATTTCTAGAATGGACAACCAGTTAGTTTGGGTGTAGAGATGGAGGAGTATCTCACCCGGTAGGTCGTACACCTATCTTATGTCAGTATGCACAAAGTGTGGCATCCTGAACCTTCTTTTGCCATAGTGCACAAAGCGTGGTGTCATGGTTACTTCTTTTGAGTGGTTGCTTTTATTGTATACATGTATGGATTGAAAGAAAAACACCACTCCTCATTTATAAAATCTATTTGAAACTTGCCAGCACATACTTTTATGAAAATTTCTCAATTTGCATACATGAACTGTTTTACTTGAAGCACTTCAAGCACACACGGGCTTACTGAAATTTATGTCTCGCCACCTTTTATACTATGCTTTCAGGTTGATCCTACTGTGAAGGTTATTGATTAGATATTGCCTTTATTTTGAAGACTTATTTCTTTTCCCATGTATTTCATTTTGAGAGACTTTAGTAGACATTTGTTTATTTTTGTGAGTTGTTCATGTATTATTCGAATACATGAACAATCTTGCATAGAGGAGCCATTTTATGGAGGAGTATCAAGCAATCTTGCATTGCTAACTCAACCATGGAAGCTGAGTATGTGGTAGCTTCGGAGGCATCCAAGGAAGCAGTCTGGCTCTGAAAGTTCCTTTCAGAACTTGGAGTCGTGCCACACATGGACAGGCCAATTGTGATGTATTGCGACAACACCGGAGCAGTATCACAATCAAAAGAACCCAGGAACCATAAGAAAGGGAAGCATATCGAGAGGAAGTAGCACTTGATCCGGGATTTCATCCAGAGACGGGAAGTCGTGGGGGAATAGATTGCCTTTGAGAACAATCTAGCTAATCCATTCACCAAGCCTTTGATTAAAAGAGTCTTCAAGAAACACTTAGATGCCATAGGGGTGGGCACCTATGGACTTACCTAGTCTTAGAGTGCAAGTGGGAGATTGTTAGGAAATATACCCTCTTAGACTAGGTTTCTGATGTAACAATCGAATGTTTTAGTAAAAGAATTTATTTTCAGAAATTGTTTGTGAATTTATAATTTTATTTGTGCACAATCACATTTTGAAAAGACCCATTGTGTTTAAGTAAGTGGTCCATGTGAATAGAGGTCTTTCACAGTAAGGTATAGATCACGGGTTACTTAACACATAAACATTCGTTCTTAACTGATTGATGAGAATGGGAATCTCATCATATCTAGGTTATTATGTTATGAATTCCAAATGGGGAATGGCTTACCTTTAGCCAGTGAGTAGTCCACTCACTTCATGACATAATCGTATTTCGAATACGTAGAATAGGACATGTAGTAGTGGTTTCTAAAAGTATTATATGATAGAAACCTAGACTACTATCGTGCAGCATGGACTAGTACTCTATGACTTGAGTATGAATTGGTAGTCTGACGAAGCTGGAAGCATATACTTTGATATACTATAGTTGAGGTTCTATAGTAGGGCTAATATACTAGCATATTGGGTATGTGTGACTAGTTAGTTAAGACAAACTTGTACAAGATAGTTTCTATACTATATTGCCCCTTATGGTTATCTGAATGATCTAAATATCCAGGGCCCTAGGAAACATGACTTGGATGTTTGCTTTTAGGGTAGCTCCCTTGGAAAGCGGAAACAATCCAGAAGGTCGTGGATCATTGGACTAGAGGTCTAAGGATGGTAGATGTCATTTAGAGAGGTGTTAGTACACTTCTTCCTCTCTAAATGTACGGCGATGTATAGAGGGGTATTTAGTCATTACACCTGTTGGTCGGAGACTTTGCTAACGCAGCATTATCCTTGGGGTCAATATTTCCTTATGGTGATATTAAAAAATATTTAAAATGCAAAATACAGTTATTTATATGGCAAGGGTATTTTAGTCATTTTAGTAGCCAATGTGGTGTGTCTTTTGGTCCCCAGTATAGACCGTGAGTCCTATAAATATGGGGCTAAGGAATTGATTTTAAATTAAATGGAATTTATTTTATTTAAGTAGCCTATTTAATTGTTGTGATAGAATAAAATAAAAGTCCATGGAGAGAGAGAATTAATTAAATTAGTTTGGTGGGTTAATTAATTATTCAGGGCTTTAGCCCAGTTTGAATAATTAAATATTAACCTGGGACTAAACTAATAGAGCTTATTTATTGGACTAATTTATTTGGGGCTGAAAAATTAATTATTTGTTGGGCCAATTATTTGGTTCTAATTAGAATAATTAATTAAAAAAATATTTTATTACTTTTATTGATTACTTCTCACGCTATGAATATATCTATCTCATTAACAAAAATCTAATACTTCAAATATATTCAAAAAATTCAATGTCTTTAGGAAAATAAAATTATTACCCAATATACAATGTCAGGTACTATCAGCAAAATAGTATAGTTGAAAGGTCTAATCATATATTATTGGATATGACTCATAGTATGATTAGTAATTCAATTTTTCCAAAATTTTTGTAAAGTAAAATTCTTAAGACAAAGCTATGCATATATTAAATAGAGTTCCTATCAAGGCTATGTCTAAAACGCCTTTTTAATTTGGGGCTAATAGAAAATCTATTTTAAATCATATACATATTTGGGTCGTCTTGTCAAAAGTAAAATTTTATAATCCACATAAAAAGAAATTAGATTCAAAATCTATAAGTTGTTTTTTATTGATTATCCATAAAGATTAAAAGGTTATCAATTTTATTATCCTAATAATCATATTAGAATAATAGAAACAAATACTATTAAATTTTTAGAAATTAGATATTTTAGAGAGAGTCCAGAAAAAGAAGAAATGGAATTAATTCCTAAAAGTTGAGAACTATTAGATTTTTCTAGTTCATCCATCTCCATTAGTCATGTTTTTTAAGTTTATTCAAAGTGTACAACCTCCATCTAAGCATACCGTCCAAAATATTGACTATAATATACTAATTAAAGATTCATTTCAACATCGTATTTGAACTTTGCAGTATATTTATTATTATAATTTATCTAAAATATAACTCTATTACAAAACACAAAACTATTGCTTATTGATAATGTAACTTGCAATCTTCTCCAAACTCTATTAGCGATACCATCATTATCTTATACATAACAGGAATAAAAATATGAATTTATGAACTACTGACAAGAAAAACAAATTTAGAATTAGAGACAAAAATTTTAGTAAAAGAAATAATTGCAAATAATGGGATTGCACAACATGTGCTAACATCAAATTAATCCTCAATGTTTACACAATTCTAATACAAATTTATCAAATAAAAATTATAGAAAATTAGATAAAATAAATTTTTTATTTTCATAATATTTATATTTTCTATTCCATGTATTTTTACTTTGATGTTTTTAGTTAGTATAATTTTTAAAATCTATATCCATTGCACACACAAATTATCTTATTTTACCTAAGATTCTCTCTAAAGACATAATTCAAAATAAATAGAAATACAAAACTCTAATTATAATATGAGCTTCTTTATTTTTATTAATTAGTATTTATTATTCATATATTATATATTGAAATTAAATAAATTGATTAAAATAAATATAAAAATAGAATTTAAATCCAAGCATATATTATTTATTGAAATCAAGTCAAATAGAATACGTATACATGTATTTATGCACATATTAATTTATGTATAGATTTTAAGATCACACACATATATCATTTTGAAGTTGAAATATTTTGACCAATAAATTAAATGAGCTTGTCTTTTATTTTAGGAAAATATTTATTTATGATTTAAAATTTTAATATATATAAAATGTATGCTTTAAAACTAAAACCACATTTATATGGAAATTATTTTAAACAATAAACTAAAAAATCTTTGCAGTTCATCTTTCAAAAACCCTTTTACTTAAAGTTTCATACTTTTGTACTAAAAAAAAGCCCAAATAAATTAAATTTTACTGACAAAATAAGATGATTGATAAATATTTTTGCACTAAATTACAAACCAAATACATTATCTACTCTAGTAAAATTTTGCAATCATTTTACCAATTGATTACCTACATAAATTATTACCAACGAAAAAATCAATTGATAATTGATTGGTATATGGCTTTTCTACTAAATTACTAATGAATTACAAATTATATACATTACCAACAAATGAATTTTAATGAGTAATCAAATGGCAATTTTTTTAATCAAGTTACTAACTAATCACCAACTAAAATTATTACCAATAGAAGAAGTCGGTTAGTAATTAGTTAGTAAATTCTTTTCCAGCCAAATTATCATCATATCATCAGCTGATGAATTTCAATTGGTAACAAGTTGATAATAATATTCCCACCAAATTACTAACTATTTATTAACAAATTACCAATAGAATATTATCAACCACTCATACATGGTTGATAATCATTTGAAATTTTTTTAATTTATTTATTTTTCTTTTTAATTAGTTAGCAATTTATTGATATTTAGTTGATAATTATCAATCGAATACTATCGATCGATAATAATAATTTAGTAATAGTCATTTTTCTTATCGTGATATCTTCTCTTTTATTTATATACTACTTATTTTATTACACTCACTTTCATTCTTATTATACTCAACAAGTTGCAACGTCACTTTATTAACCCTTAATGCAGTAAAAGCAGGTTTCTCACTTTTCTTTCTTCTAAACTCTTGTACACATGCTTTAAAATTTTAAAAAGCCTTTTATAGTATGTCTACAAAACGATATAGTCTTTGCAACTTTCATCACCAATTGTGTATAAAGTTAACACAATTTTTTTTGGTAACGAAAACTTGTCATTGCATTTGGCTCTATCTTGTATATGCTTTGACTATTAACTTCTATCATTTCCTTCTTTGCCTTTATTGTCATCTCTTCAAGAAATATTGATAAGAAATTTTAACAACAACTTTTAATGACAAAACTTTTAAAGTACGTGAACACACAAATTCTAATAATTCAAATTTCTTGCAACTATATTAAATAGACTCATCCAACAAATTAAATACCAAAAAAAAAAAAACCACAATCCATTCCATAAGGTGTAATTTTATACTCAAAAATAGTTTTCTTTCACTTCAAAATCTACATTAAATCATAAGATTTATGTATCGCATATTTAATTTGCTTTAAAACATATATTGTATACACACGTACAGTATGTTTCATTATTTATAAAGTATATTAAATGATAATATAGGACACTTTGATTTGCTTTAAAATTTAATAATATCAATTCTTCAAACCAATAACAATCATTAAGACTGCTAAAAACGTTTGAAAACATTGAAGCAAACGATGTTTGCAATTAGAATATTTTTTCAAAATATTATTCATAGACTCACTTTTTTTAATAATATTCATATCTATGCAAAAAGATACTTTGCCCGTATATTAATGCTCACTTCTCTTTTATTTCAAACATCTACTGTAACCATTCATTGTCATTAAGGCAGTATTTATTCAATATTCCATTCCATATATCTACAAAATCGTTTTTCTCTTCATAATTGTGTACAAAATTACTAAAATCATTTGCAAAATCTTTAAATTTTGAAAAACCTCCATTAAATTTGAAGTTGCATTTCGGTAAATATGTCAAATGCAAATATAATGACAGGTTTTTGGCCATTTAGAATATAACGCTTTTGACATTGATATGCCCTGATCAGTAAGTATATATATTGGTACTTTTTTTAAAGTATATATTTTGGTTTTTTTTTCCATTGGCTTAGCAAAAGTCTTGACTAATAATTCGAAATTAGGTAATTTCATCGTACAATAAAGTAGTCCCAAATATAGTATTTTACATATGATAATTTACGCCAATAAATAATGTAATTGGTCGACCAACTTTGTTTCAATAAATTGTATTAAAAAAATTTCACCAAAATTAGTATACACTAAAAAAAATGACTTTTAACGACCATGAAATTATGGTAAAAACATAGTACTATTTGTCACGAAAATTTCTTGATGCATAATTGGCAATGTTTGAATAAAACTAATTGGAGTTGGATTAGGAAAGTAAATTTCAAAAGATATTGAGGAATATACTCCTTATGAGATTGAGTAAAGGAATTGGAGTTAACTTAGGAAATTAATTCTAGAAAATCTTGGAGAATATTGAGTATTATTTATTTGGACTTTTTATGAAGATCATGTTGTGAAGTTATAGAATATTTCTAGAATTAGACTATGAAGATATAGAATATCTTAATCAGTATCTTTTAGGCAATATCTTAATTTAACAAACAAACAATGTGCTTCATTGTCATTGTCAAAGTTAGCATCTTATAGGCATCTTCGACAGGAATTTTTGATAGAACCAAAGTTGTTTTAGAAATTGTAATATTGGTAAAGGTTTAATAATGTAATAATTTAGTTTTAGTAGGAAATAGATTCCAGAGGATCTTAGACGAATTTTAGTAGAGATCTAATGAAGATTTTGTAAGTGAAAGATTCTGAATCTAAATGGGATTGGAGTTGCAAAGAATTAGGAAGGTGCAAGGCTAACACAGATTTCTAATTTGATAAAGAAACTATTACTCTATTGCAGTATATAATAGCCACCAAAGAAAAAGAGAAAACACAAGATAGAGGCATGAAATTTGAAGAGAGATCCTCATAGTTTGGTCATAAAAAACAAGAGAGGAAATTCATGAAAATAATCTGAGGGTTGAGAAGCATACGTCATTAATGAGGAGTGCTGAATTCTTCTGTTAAAGTATGTTTTCGGTTCAAGTTATCAACAATAACAATATACAATCTTCTTGAAGGACTTGAATTAATCTATTTCATCTACAAAATCAAATACCCTTATGATAGGAAGGTTTCTGAAATCAAATGAAGTACCAGGCTACTGTAGCAAGGAAGATTAAAAGGTGTTCAATTGTGGAGTTGGGTCCAGCAAAGGGTCTTCTGGAAGTTTGACTGAAAGAACATTGTATTATGCTTTATTAGAGTCTAGTAGGGATCACTTGGTGATTGAAATAAGTGTTATCCTTATAACTTTGATTAAATTTTTTAGTAGATTTCTTTACTGGTCTAAGACCCGCAAATGTAGACTTGTTGATAGCCGAACTATGTTACCAATTTGTTGTATTTGTTGAACTTTTTATTTTATAATTTGTCAAACTAACATCATTGCAACAAGAAAGTTTAACAAAATTATAGAAGATTGACAAACCAAACCTAACACTATTAACTACAATTATAACCACTATAGAAAAAAATAACTTTTTATATTAGTTTTTTTTACCACGACTTGAATTCTATGGGCAAAACTTTTTTTGCTATAATTTTAAACTAGTTATTGGGAAAAGTAATTATTTGCCAAAATTTTGATGTCTATAGTTTGTTAATTTTATTAAAACTCACGCACATACTAACATTATAACTCATTGGAGAAAAAGCTAAACACATCTTTATTGTCACTTGTTAAAATCAAAGGTTATTTTGTAATTTATAACTCCATCTGTTTCCAAATAAATGCCTATAAATCTTTTTTGTTTTATTTCAAAATAAATATCCATGTGCATATTTCTAGACATTAATGATTAATTTATTTCTATTTTACCCTTATTTATTTTAAGTCAACTACATAACATCTCAAAACAATTTTTTCTTTTTGCTTCTCGAGAATTTCTACCAACCAATAGTTATCATATATTTAATAGGGATAAAATAAAAATTTTATCTAAATTATAGTATTATTTTTAACTCTCTTAATCTATATATAAAAGGTTTCATAGACATATATTTTGAAATGAATGGAGAAATATAAATCAATCAAAGTCTAGTTAATTGTGTTTGACCTTCTGCACTTTCATTATTTTTTCATATTCTCTTACAATCTAAATGCATTAATCACATTAAATGAGAGTCTTATTAAATAATTTGAATTATAAAATCCTCTCTAATTTAAATGAATGGCAATAAATATACACTCCATTAATCACATTAAACGATAGCCGTGTTAAATAATTTGAATTATAAAATCATCCCTAATTTTAATAAATGGCAATAAATATACACTTTGTTTTTTTCTCCTTTGTACATTTAAACTACTCCCTTCATCCCAAATTATCAATTCACTTTCTAACTTAATCTTTATCCCAAATTATCTGTCCCTTTAGAAAATTAAGATTTAATATTCCAAACTTAATCTTATTTAATAATATTCTATTTCTCAAACATATTAAAATATAATCAAAAATTTATTTTATGAGTCATGATATTCATACTCATCTTATTAATTCCCAAAAAAATATCAATAACAACTTGGAGAGAGAATTAATTATTATCAATATTTTGACTCATTTTCTAGCAAGAATTAAATACTTATGAGAGAGCAATAATTTAAAGTTTTGGAGTTGCGTACTTCTTAATATAAAGAGAGATACTAATTATTGAATTATAAGGGTCAAAATGGAAGAGGATGTTTAATTAATTAAAAAACTTATTTTTCTTAATCTCCGTTTAATCGGTTAAAGTGCACAGATAATTTGGAATGGAGGAAGTACCAAATTTGGTCCTTTGAAAAAAAAAAAATCAAATTCTTTCCCCTACAAGTTAGCATAGTCTTATAAGTACGGTTCATTGTTAACCGTGAAAACTTTGTTTAGGAAAGGAAGCTTTTTTTCGATAATTTCGCTCTTCCTCATATTTTGAATTTGGAAGAACTCTTGTTATTGGTCCTCCAATTGACAAAGTTTGTATCCATACTTGAAATCTGTTCGGTTGTGTTGCATTCCTAATTAGATTAGGAGAATATAGTTTGATTAAAAAAGTATTTCTATATTTAAAATTAAAAAAATTATTATTGTCTTATGTATATTAAAATTAGTAAATTACTCTTATTATATCCTATATTCATTATAAGTCTTATAATTTGATATCTATATATAGGGAGAGTTATGAGATTTTTAGGATGTCGTAATTTGTTTTGGTATTCCAGTGTTTTGGAATATGTGGATGTAGATTAGGTGAGTGTATGAGACATACTAGAGAGGGTGTATATAAAAGGATTAGGTAAAATACTAAGAATACACTTGTGTAAATATCTTGATGCCTATTAATAAATGTATTTCATTTTAAAAACTATTATTGTCCTATGTATGTTAAAATTAGTAAGTTACTCTTACTACATCCTATATTGATTAGGAGTCTTATGATTTGATTCCTATATACAGGAGGAGTTTATGAGTTTTTTAGGATGACCTAATTTGTTTTGGCATTCCAGTATTTTGGGATGTGTGGATGTAGATTAGGTGAGTATATTAACAATATTAGATAGCGTGTATATAAAAGGTTTGGGTTAAATACTAATAATACTCCTGTGTAGATCTCCCGATGGCTATTATTAAAGTATTTGGGAATCACGTAATTCTTTTATATCTTACTTTATTCATTATATTCATTTTTCTATTCTATGAAAATCGATGAGAAGAATAGTTTAGGAAGTAAAATATAGACAAACATAAATCTCTCTTAGGAAGAGCATATTGGTCAATATGTTTTTATTGACAGGATTATATTTGGAGAGAGGTTGTTAAACACTAATAAAAATTATTCATGCAATTATATACCCTACTTGAATTGGACAGGTTGTGGAACAAAAGTATCTGATAGTGGATATAAGATAGGTAGATCCAGATTATACAATAAGAGGAAAGAATAAACAATTATAGTTGTCATGAATGTTCATATACTTATTAGAAAAGGAAAGATGAGGGTTAGCCATGGCGGTATGATAATTGGCATATGCGAATAGATATTCACAGTCTTCAAGCATGTGGATACTTCTTCTTGAGTGAATTTTAAATTTCGGATGTTATTTTCAAGGGATTAATTGACTTCAATATGAAAGTAAGTATTTTTATCATTTTGTGATGGTTATATTTATGATGTTTTTCTAGTATTGGAGTGTTAGGAATAAAAATAATAACAAAAAAAAAGTCTTGAAGTGGAATGCATGCACTTTGGATAATATGATAAATGTCCTAAAGATGCACAATATCTAGTTTCTTTGAGGCAATAGGATTCTAATAGTTGTGGTTATTAATTGAAATGGAGTCCTAAAATTACAAATAGTTAGAATATTTTAGTGTAATGAGAGAAGTTTGCACAATAGTATTCATTTGTAAGTAAGGAAATACTTCAACGACTTGTAAAGGGAATGCACACATGACTTTCACGGGCATATGACGGTGAATGGAGAAATCCTATAAAAATGAAAAAGATCGAGGCTTTCTCAGTGAATTGTGTTGGACTTAGAATAACTACACATGTTCATTGACTATGTTGAATCAAGTTGTGTTAATACAAGCGTGTAGTAGGGCATTAAAAAAATTTCGGTAGTTGTGTAGGTCAATGTAGTCAAAAGAAGTGCGGACTTTAATGTTGTTTCACATTTTGGAGGCTGGCAAAGCAAAATACAAGTCAAAATAGAGAATGTTGGGTCATCTTATATTCCTAATTAGATTAGGATAAGGTAATTTGATTAAAAATATATTTCTAATGTATTTAAAATTAGGAAGTTATTATTGTTCTATGTATATTAGAATTAAGAAGTTACTTTTATTATATCTCATGTTAGTTATGAGTCTTATAACTTGGTAATGATATATAGGTGGTGTCATGAGTTTTTCAAGGTATCCTAGTTTGTTTTGGTGTGACCGATATTTTGAAGCATGTGAGTGTACCTTAAGGGCATGTTTGGTAACATAATTAAACACTTAAAATTAATTAATTGAATACTTAATTCAATAAATATGCTTGATAATGGATAATATTAAGTATTTAATTAATTAAATGCATTTGATAATAGATTTTTGTTATTACTTAATTAATTAAAATATACTAAAATCTTGTTATAAATTTTAAGTGATTTGAAAGTTACTTAAGTCTGAAGTCTGAATATGTTAAATATTGATATAATTATTAATATTTTTATATTTAACCTAAATTACAATAAAATATAGTGTAAAAATAAATTATAATTAATTTAGACTTCAATTTTCAAAATTCAATACTTAAATATTCAAATTCAGTCTTTAGATTTCAATTTTTTCAAATGAGCCCTAAGTAAGTGTCAGAGTGGTAGTAAATAGGGTGTGTACAAAGGGTGTGGGTAAATATAAAGAATACTTTTATGTAAATCTCTTAGTGGTTATTAATGAAATGTTTCGTGATTTTTGTCGTGGACGTAGGATTAATTAAATAAACCGAATAACGTAAATTTTTGTATATTATTTTATTTTTATGTTCATTTTTCTATTCTATTAACTATTTTGGTTTAGATTTCCTAACAAAACCCATTACCTAAATTGATATAATAAGCTAAATTCAAAAGTTCTATTGTGTATGCGGATTTTTTTTTTTTAAATATAGCCTTTTTGGGTTCAACTTCTTGTTTGATATTTTTTGAAAAATTAAAATTAAGGTAATTTGAAGAAATGATTTTGGTAAGCATTGGAAAGTCATCGAGGAAAGTATTAATCACGTTTAATGAGAATCTTATTAAATAATTTGAATTATAAAACTATCTTTAATTTTAATAAGTGGTAATAAAAATATGTTTGGATACAATGCTAACATACTCCCTTTCTCCCTTCACTGCCCTCCCCCACCCCACCCCCCCACCCACCAAACACACAGATATATCTACATATGTGTATGCATATGCATGCCTATATGTATAAATTTTCGTCCATTTTTGACAATGGTAACGATTAGTTTGGCCAATACAGTAAAACAAAAGTATTATAGAAAAAAAAAAAAAAAACTTGAGTTTGGACTTAATATGGATTTTAAGTCATTAAATGAAAGAATTAACTGAAAACAACTCCAATGTCTGTGGGCATATTAATCTGGATAAATTAAAAAATCAATAGTAAAAGTGTGTGTATATTCACTCTAGGTATATCCGTACATGTGAGAGTGAGAGAGAGAGAGAGCCTTAGTAGTCATATGCAATTATTTATTTTCGTTATTGATTCCATTTTTAGTGGATGAAATCCATTCACTATATAATCAAAATTTTATAATTATCTTCAACACTTTAATCATATATATATATATATATATATATATATATATATATAGATATGTATATATGTAAATATTTATATATTCGTGTGTATAAAAATTATGTAAAAAATCATACAAAATTGACACAATATAAAACAATTATAAAATAATAACTTAGTCACATGTACATTATTAAAGATTTTATAATTTATACGTTTTATGAATTAAATTTAATATACTTGTACATATATATACATATAACTAAATATATTTTGTAGTACGTATTCAGTTTTTTGCAGTTCGTTTTGTTTAATGACTATTTATATTGCTTTTTCTTTATTAATATTATTAAGTTAATAAATTATATTAAAAAGTTTGTAATTTTTTATTTTATTTAAGTTGAAGAGAACATAGGGTAATACAAGCGAACTAAATGGAGTAGCAGAGTCTAGCATTGCAACGCAAATAGAGAGGCGTTGGTTCGATTCTCACTGAAATATTCTATGATTGAGCTAGTCTGGAGCGTTCAACTTCTTTTTTATTTTTTAAAAAATCCATTAAATTCTTTTTATTTTGTTCCTGCAGTTCTAAAACCATGGGAAAAGTGTTGGAAAAAAATCCATCTTTTTAAATTCTTTTTTGAAACTTTTTTAAAAAATTAAATTCTTTATTTTTTATTTTTCCCGAGTTTAATTTTTTATTTATTATTTTTTCCCACAGTGGGAAAAAGTGGGGCAAAATGTCCGTCTTTTAAAACTTTTTAAAAAAAATTAAATTCTTTAATTTTATTTTTCCCCACAGCTTTAAATCTGCGGGCATAAGTTGGGGGGAAAAAATATATACGGTTTAAAAATTTTGCGGTTTGATGCAGTGGTTTCAAAATTATGGTAAATTTATGGGCAATAATTTTGCCAACCATTTCGAAATTTTGGCAATTATTTATTAACAACTGCAATACCCAATACTACTCCAACTGCGATAAAAGTATGAGTAATAGTTATTTGCCAGGGTTTCACTACACTCGCAAAAGCCATTTTTTTAGTGATTTTAGGCTTCATCTTTCCATCAAACAAAAGAATATTATTATTAAGTCGTCTTCATTTAATTGTATAGTAGAAAAGAAATTAGAATCTTTCAATTGCATTTTTTGGACAATACTCTAGTACACATTCTTTATCACTTAATCTCATTTGTCTAATTCATTTTTACTTTAGATAATTACCGTAATCAACACAAATGAATATATGATTTTCATGATCACCAGCTCATTTTGCCATAAATTTCAGTCTCTTTTGAGTAATTCTCCAATTAATAGTCATATCTATTTAACCTTCTTGAACATTTGTTACTTTCTGATGAAACCTGAATAAATGGATTTTACTTGGACTTGAAAACCTATGATGATTATCCGTAATAAAATAAACAATATGATATTTACCACAATGTCAACAACTAATTCATTGTAGCAGTATAACAACACCATTCTCAGCTTGATGCTTTTTAATCTCATAGTCTCGCTTATTCTTTTTGCCGCTTTCCTTTAAAAGAATAATAAAAATTTATCCAATATGATGCCACTATATCAATCATTGTGGCCTCTTTTCTAGTATCAATACTAATTGTCATTGCATATTGCTAACAAAATGTGTAAGCTGCATCATCACTTTTAAACTCCATACTTCACTCTGGTATCATTTCTTTGCAAATAAGACGAGGAACAATAATTTTATTTCCAGCAATTTTCAAAAGACTATATTGCTTAGATCATTTTCTTCCTTCTGAACAGAATTTATCAACGTTAGTGTATTGATAAAGGTCAATTATATGCATATTTTGTGGTCATTTGTGGTGAATTTATATTGATTTTTAGTTTAAATGGCTATTTATTCTCCTCACTTTGGTATACTTTTGTGTAGGATTAATGCCGGATGAACATTGGTGAAACATTGCACAAAAGCTTGTGAAAATGAGCTAAAACATAGATGAAGCCGATCAAGGCTTTTGAGACATTGAAATAGAGCAATTCAAAGTCAAGCATGATTGGAGCCAGAGGAGAACCAAGGCTTGGACAAAATAAAACCAAGGCCAGCTAGAGGCAATCCATGGACCGGCTAATAAAGAAACGACAAGGAGAAGCTAGCCTAGAACAAAGCAAAGCCAGGCCTGGCTTGGAGATCAAGCCATGGCCAGCTAAGACTAAGCCAAGGCCTGCTTCAAGATGTGAAACAAAGAAGAAAGCCAGCCTTGGCTTTGATTGCAAGCCATGGCCGGCATTGGTGAAGAAAAGAACAAAAACAGGCTCAGCAAGAAGAAAAACAAGAAACCAAGGACCAACTATAGAACAAGCCAAGGGCTGGCTAGGAACATCCAAAGGCCGGTTGGGAGCAGCTAAGAACTGGCTATGAAAAGTCAAGGACTAGCTTCACGCAAAAACAAAGACAACGTGCTTTCCAGAACAAGGCCGGCGAAAAATTCCTATAGCAAGCTATGGTCGGCTTCTTGGAAAGCATAGCTCGTTAAGACAACAAAAGAAAAACTAGCTCATATGAATAAACCAAAATAAAGCTGGATTTAAAAAGGAAATTGCAAGAACCGGCTCATATAAAGACAACAAATCCAACAGCTGACTAAGACCAATCCATGGCCAGCTCATGAAGAAAAATAAAGAATCGACACCGGTTGTCACACTCTAACAAGCACCGGTTCAATGCAGAGAGTAGAAGAAAATCAAATTATTGGAAATAACAGGCGCCAATTCTCACACTCCAATAGGCACTAGATAGTGTCGCAGATCAAATTGCTATTTTGTTTTAGCCACGATTTGAGGGTTTCTTTAGGCCTATAAATAGAATAGAACAGAACTAGAGTGGTGGCCAACATTGAGGAAAAACACTCTCACACACGAGAGAAGAGATTTGAGAGATTAGGGTGTTGATTCAAGGAAGAATTGAAGATTCAAGATGAAGAGCCCTTATTTATAAGTTATATTTATCTCTTTCTTTTGTTTTCTATTATCAATTATTATTATTTTTTTTTTTTTGCTCGAATTGTATTTTGAATAGATAACCCTAATTTGCTCTTGTACTTTACTTTTTCTTGATTTATTGAATTACAATCTCTAATAAATGATTACTTGAGCTTATTTGTATCGGTTAACTCTCCTTTAATGAATTCAAGAGATGAGGTTAGAAGTTGAGTGCCAAGCTAATGGGTTCAATGTTTGTTTTTCCTTTATTAATTTGGGAGAGAGGTTGAGGAATGGAATTTGGTAATCATTGGGAGTTTGATATTGCCTAAAGATAAGGATATTGTGTTCTTCCAAATTTACCTTTGGTGATTAGGGGGTTTGCACTTAATCCTTCTTAGATTCAATTAGGGAGGTAGATATACCTTTTGATTTGCTAAGAATTGGAAATCCATAATTAGAGAGAGTTTAGGTTTTGTATTTGTGACCCTTATTGGTATTAAGATTGAGATTTAATGTTTTTGTGTTGTATTTGGTATGGGGGATTCTTGACAAGTACATGTCTTTTACTCTTTTTCTTATACTTGATATTCTAATGGCCAATCTTGTGGGGATTGTATTGATTTTTCATGTTCATCTATTATAGCTAGTTTATTCCATTAATTTATTAGGCTAAACAATAGAAGAAGAGTTAGTAATGGTACATTTATCCTTTTCGAAGGATCTTCGATACTTGCCATTAAAATTCTGTACTACATAATGTGTATACTTGTCCAATTGTGTGGTTTAAGTATTTGTCATTCTAATTTAAAACTTGAATAATTGTTTGTGGATTTGTTGACAATATTTTCTAGACTCAAAATCACGCACAAAGTTTTTGGTGATGTTGCCAGGGAATAAGGATAATATTTAGAAAGTTTAAATTTTATTGCTTTAGCCATGTGTATATTTGTGAATATTACTAACATTTTTGTATAAATACTTTTGTACATATTGTGCATGGTACTAATCATCATATGGACTTCTTTTCATTTTATTACTTTATTCGTAGTGTTTTTATTCTTTGTTTGTAATTATTAAGATAAATTGTATTAGGTTCTACTGTTTTGTCTCATTATACTTTATTGTATTCTTGTTTCTAATATCATTGTATATTGTTTTGGGTAATTGTATATGTATTGGATTCTATTGATTTAGTTTTTATTCTTGTAATTAGCTTTGTTGTTGGGGATTATTGTTGTTTGGAGAATTTGGAATTTGGTGTTATGTTAATGTTTGTAGGATGAAAATCACTACAATAAAGGCAGGAATTAGCGAGGGATTAATCCCTCGCTAACTCTGTAAGGGATTAGCGAGGGAAAAAGGAGATGGCACACCCATTGACCTTCCCTCTCTAATCCCTAACTGATTAGCTACGGATTAGCGTTATATAAAATCCCTTTCAAATTAGAAAGGGATCAGAAAATCCAATTCTAATTCGTCGCAAATTTGATACAAATTTGCGATGAATTTTTAATTTTTACTTAATATTCGCTGTAAAATTTTAGCTTCGGATTTGCGACTAATGGTAGGTGCTCAAGCTAATCCTATGCTAATTTGCGAGTGAATAGCGATGGAATTCTTAAAAAATCCTTTGCAACTTTTATGGGGATTAGGGAAGGAAAGTAATTCTAAATTATAATAAAATAATAATCCCTAGCTAATCACTCACAATTTTGCGATGGATTAGAATGGGATTATGTTCCGTCACAATTCGTTGGCTGATTTGCGATAGATTTGAGTTGTATTAGTGAGGGATAATTAGTATCCCTCGCTAATCCGTCGCTGAAATTATTCGTCACAAATCCCTTAGTAAGGGATTTGTGAGGGATTCCCCATTTTAGGGATTCTCAATTTTTTTTTCCTCACGATACTTTTGCGTGTGGTAAATTTTTTTAGTAATATCCTTACAAATATTAAATTCTTTATTATTTGTTAAATTGTAACCAATGTATATGCATTCAATATATGTGTAATTACCATCGATAATTTACGAAGTATAGATTATAATTAAATGATATGCGTGTATTATACTTCTGTACAAATTCATCATGTGTAGTATATAATACATTGGTCACTTTACACACACACACACACACACACACACACACACACATACTATATATATATATATATATATATGTATGTATGTATATATTTGATACATCATATGGTCAATGTAATGCAAATATGAACTAGAATTATTATGAGAGTTATGTGTACAATCAAAGTTCTATATATTACGTTGTATTATATTTTGTTTGGATAATAAATACAATTTTGTGATTTTGGGATATGAAAGCACGTCAATACAAATTAAACCTCTCATATTAGTAAGCAAAATAGAATCGATGTTAATTAAACCTAAACAAACACCATGACGATTATTTAGAATTTTTCACTGGCGAAATATTTCATGTTATTAATCCGTAGCTAATAAGGAAGTAGCTAAGTATTGATAGAAATAAATATGTTTTCTTAGCAGAGTATTGTAAAAAATTAAGGAAAATGGCATATCCGTCGCTAATATCCGTCTCTGAATAGCTACGGATTAGCGACGGATAAAATACAGCGAGGGATTAGAGAGGGATCAGTGAGGGATTCAAAATTTATAACTTACAACCATGTAGACATTTTTGGCGAAATCTGAAATTCAAAAAATCCCTCACTAATGCCTTTCTAATATAACGCAATTAGCGAGGGATCAGAGAGGCAGTTAAAATCTCTGTTAACAGTGACCCTCGCTAATCACATGCTATTTTGAGAGGGAATAGCAAGGGATTATATTTATTTTATTTTTTATTTCCATCGCAAATCCCTCATTAATAGCGAGGGATTAGCGACGGATTTTTTCCCTTGCAAAACCCAACAACTATAACACCCATGTTCCTCTCTTCCCTTTCGTTGTTTTCTTTTCCCTTTTCTCTGGCTCTTCTGTCAATTCCCTCCCATCCCGCCAGCGACCTTCCCTCTTCCTTGCCTGAACTATCGTCGATCCACCACCTAAGCAAAGCCGCAATTCCATCCCACCACCAGTGACCTTCATCTGGCAAGGACTGTCACCGCAGATAGCACTCTCAATTGCTGTCGCCGGAGCTTGGGCACTGGATCGGCCCCAACCGCAATTGCTATTGATATCACTTCCTACACCACCAGTGCTATCCAATGCTACCTTAACCAGAGTGTACAGCCTACACCACCAGTGCCACTTGCTCAAGGTATGTTGAACTACTGTCACTCCTATTACTGATTTTGTAAGACTGTAAATTCAAACTATGTTTCCGCATTAAACTTGGAATTTCCAAAATAATTTGTTTTTCACCCTATTCTTATCTTAGGTATTGAATAATGAGTGCAATAAAGACAGATCCCTACAATTTAGTTTAAAGAAGTATAGTGAAAAGAATAATGTGTATACAACTAGACTAAGAACCTGACTCAGAGTTAATTCATTGCACTTAAGTAATCGCGAAATCTACTTCTTGGCTATCCAATTTATTAAATTGGGAACTATGATCCTCATCTTTTGAAACTTATACGAGAACAAAAGCTCCATGTTCACATCACACTTAAGATAATCTTAATTTCAAAATACGATACAGAAGCCAATCAAACATGAAGTTTCCAATCATAATCAATATATGATTAACAATAAGGGGCAGCCCTGATATTATCACTTACCATCATCACTTTTCTAGCCCTTTCAATTACTAGATTTAAGACTATAGGAGTTCACGTTGAAAGACTAATCTGGGCATCATAGAACCAGCCATACCTTGTTAGCATTTATTTTTCCCCTGTTTTTCATTTTCCATAGAAAAGCAGAATCAACTGGTTGTATGTTAGTGTTGATGCAAAAGATCCTTGACTGCATTCTTAAAGCTACGAAGCAATTTTGCATTCTTGAATTTTTTTAAGGGAATTTAGTTGAATAAATTATATGACTACTTTTCATGGTATTTGTTTTTACTTCAAATATTTGTGTAGAAAATTGGTGCATAATTGTGTGATTATATTGGGATTCTTGATAGTGAATAATTTTATGTTAAAAATAAGGAATTATTTATTTGAAAGTAATATATTCATTTATTTAGTGAAAAACTATGTTTTTAGAGTATACCTTAGAAACCAGTTTTATAAAGGACTCATGTTGATTTTTTATTAAATGTGAGTACTATTTCAATATTTTGACTATTTTAATTATAGACTTATGGCTTTTTCTATTGATTTTTTTTAAATTAAACTCTAGTGTACCAAAATCATGTAAAATTCCCTTTATACCTCTCATTAATGCTAGCACCTATATGCATTGTGGACCCTTGGATTGATTTAATCTTAGCCATTTATTTCTTATAAAATCCTAGATTTCATTTTATAACTTATCCAAGTGTTTTAATCTCCATCATCCATTTGTTTTAATCTTACCCATACACTTGAAAATGATCTCCACCTTATATCTTGTTAAATCTAAGACACACATTTGTACACCTTATCCAAATTAATTAAATTTAAACCCTGCAAGTGTTTTAATCTTAAACTTACACTTGATTTAATCTCAACCCTTCACTATATTAAATTCTAACATTTGAATTTACTTCTTGTGCAAGTAAAAGAATCTAGACCCTTGATTTTATCACCTAGAATGAAATTTCCCAGACCTAGAATGCTAGAATTTTTGGCCACTCACTCTCTCATCACAAGAAAATTTCATTTCCCCTTCCCTCTTTCTCTCTAATCGATTTCCCCTTCCTCCCTCTTGTTCTTTTTATTTTTAGTAAGTTGAAAAACTCTTGCTTGATTATTGAAATTTGAAGCCCCTAATTGCTGTAGATTAAAGAGATCAAGTGGTTTCTTCAAGAAGGTAAAACTTTTAAACCATTTCTTCTTTGAAATTTTAAGTTGTGTGAAAATGAGTTTTGCTTGACAGATTTTTGTTTTGTTGAGAAAATCATTTTTGGTTATTTTGATGATGGAGAAATAATGAGAAATTGCTTATAACATGTGGAGTTAAGATTGTATGATTGATTTGGGATGATTTGTGGAGTATTGATGTTGATTTGGTGGTTAAACTTTACTTGGGAAGCAAGATGTTATGTTGGAAGTATTGTTTATGTTAACTTTTAGCTTCAGTATTGAAAAATTTCACTGGGGATCTTATTGTAATTTTATTCTATGTGAAACTACTATGTTTTAAGAGTATTTCACTACTAGAATTACTTAAAAATCATATCTAATTTATTTTATATTGATTTTTGAATATACTCTATTCTCTGACTGATGAGGTTGAACCCCCCCCCTTTTCCTTTTTTTGATTTGAATTTTTTACATAGGAAACTACATTGTCTTAGGAGAAAATATCGACTATTTGAATTGTATATTATTCTCAATTTTTTTTTTCTTTCAAAATTGCTGTCAAAGCAGATTTTCAGAACCACCATATTGTTGTACTCACTTTGAACCTTAAAATAACACATTTAGAAATATGATCTTTCAATAAAATTTTTACAATATCTTCCCTATATATTGAAGTTTTATTCTAAAAAATTTAATTGGATTTTGAGCTCATTTTCTTAGTTAATTAGTAATCACAAATTATGCTCTATTTTGCTCTGTTTACATTAAATTACTGTTTTGATAATATTTTGAAAAATCTATGATTTAGTTATGGGCTCTTTATGATTTCCATTTGATTTTTTTATGTGAGTATATAGGACTTATTTTATGATGATTGCTACTGTACCTTGATATTTAATTGATAAGGCTATTGTATTAGTTCTTATATGTTAGATATATTACTTAGGTAACTAGTTTATGTGCAAAACTCTTTGAAATATTATATAAATTACCTGATAATATGAATTTATTAAGTTTGATTGTGTCATAAATTCATGTTTTATGTGTGTGATATTTGTGGATTATATGTTGCTTGTTTTGGAGTTTGGTGTGAGATAAGTTGTGAGTTTAGGATTGATTAAGATCATAATTACCTTGGAAGAACTATACTAAGTTTGAATTTATTTATGGGAATGTGTATGTGTTAGATTTGGTGAGGGTTCAGGACTTTGAACTAATGACTTAAATTGTGATTTGCCTATTCTTGCTAGAACTCAAGATAATACCCCACATTCATGAAATTGCATTTCATTTTAGATGTCTTTTACATATATACATACAAATTCTTTTATTCATGAAATGATCCTTCATATGTAAGCTATCTTTTCTAAATTATGTTTTATTCTTTTATTCTACTGAGCCAGTTCAACCCTATCAAAAGCTTTACTCATATTACTTTATAGCGTAGTAAGGCTCATCTTAGGAGATACATATTGAAGGAGTGGAACACTTCAAAAGCTAAATGATATTAGCAATAATCAGTTTGTTTTTTTATGAAAGCACACTAACACTCATGAAAATAGAGAATGTAATTGTTGACAAAAAATATTTTAAACTAATTAGATTACCATCTTATTGTTGAAATTCGTAGACTTCTAAACGCGGAAAACATTCACGAATCCCTTCCGAGGATCCAAGTAAACGATTAAGAAGATCGTAGGTTTGCAAAATTACCTCTGTTAGGTGTAATCGATATCCTTCGATTCTGATTATGCTGCTGTACGTGCAACCCGAATGATCACCAGACGCTGCAATATACAAACGTCCTCTATCGGATACACACCGCGAACTCACTCGTCACCCGGGGAGTGCTAGCGCCTAGGGTTTGAGAGGCTTATTTTTCTAGTAGATGAAAACTCGAATATTCTTAACAGAATAGCTCTCTAGAGAAGACGGCTAGGGTTTTCTTAAAACCCCTCCGAACCTTTTAGAGTCCAACCCTAATAGTATCTTATCGTATTTTTAATTTAAATTCAAATTAAATTAAAATTGATATGATAAGATTCTGCCATTATCTCGGTAATTTAACTAATTAATTTACCTAATTAGATCCTTATAATCTAGACATTATCCAGATACATCGAATGTGGACATATTTCCAAATCCATTGTATCTGATAATTTTCTAAGTTCGATTAACTTAGACATATTTCCAAATTCATCGAATCTGGTTACCAGAAAAATAACCTAACAAGTTTGCTTATTGTGTGATCCTATAGGTTCATTTAACACTGGCAGTGTGCCCAAATCATATTTAAATGGTGCACAAGTTATAAGCGGTTTCTAGCAAAACATTATAACTATCCAAGTTAAATGAAGATCGGTGATCTCTTTGAACCAAACTATAATTTTATATTTGGTCCTTTTGTCAAACGATATCCAAATTAAGCATAAGGCACGGAGAATGTCATCCTTATTAAGTTTAATCAATTATTTCTTGATTTCATAATAGACTATTCAAACAAATGATATCAATATCTTATATTGATATATTTGAGCACAGCCATGCATTTTAACAGTCTAACCTATCAAGGGGCCCATGGATATCTCTCCCATAATTGAGAGGGACAAATTCCTTCACTATTAATCATATTCCTCTCATTGATTTATTCTATATCTAATAATAGTCTAATTTATTATCTAATTAAAGACAACTTTAGACAACGTCAAAATATAGAATTTATCAAGTAGGAAACTATGATGAATTTAGGTCGAAGGACTTTTAATATTATTGTGGCTAGAAAGTACTTATGACATATTCCATGAAGTACTCTCACAGTGGGTCATGTCCAATACAATGTTCTCTAACATTTATTTATGTTTTGACTCAATATCACAAATATCCATGACCAGTAAAACATAGCCATCAAGTCACAAATATACTAATCTTAATTTATTATTGTTCCAATAATAATAATCGATCAGGGACAGTTATAGAATAGTCATTGTATTCATTGTTGGGTTTTACTATCAAGTCACGTACTTGATGACCATAAAATAAAATGCACTATTCATGGAAAAGAAAACCTCATATTATTATATAAAACATAATAACAATAGTATAAGTATAAATTAACTCTAGGGCATATCCCTAACACTTATCAACCATACTAATAACATGTTATCACTAGTATGATTATGTCGTATGATTATAGTAACCTATTTGTGTAATTTGTTCTATGTTACACTTATAATTTGTTTTATAGTAACCTTATGTTATTATTATGTAGAGGTTAGACATACAATTCTTCATTTTATTTGACTGGACAGACAAGCACTTCTAAGGTAAGAAAACCCTCCAATTGTATCTTTAGAATCCCGTGAGTGATAGGTGATCATTCCCCGTGAGTGATGGGTGATCATTCCCTATGGGTAATGGGTGATTACCCTCAAGTTAGTGTTGTTGATTAATTGTTATGAAATTATTAGTGTTTTGTGTGTTTTTTACAATGAATGTTGGGTGAATGGAGATGGTTTAGTGCCTGGAAAACGTTCAATTTATAAGGAAAACTATGTCAAATTTTTTTTAAAATAAATTTAGAATACACAACTTTAAACCTTTTTTAGAGTTAGGACTTCAATGGAAAACTCAATATAGATACTTACATCTTATAAAAATTTGATTAAAATTATAGTATCATTCTCTACTATATTGTTCACATACTTTATCCTTGTACTAATGTTGTGGAGTTTTTTGTTCTATCCTGTATACATTCACTTCCCATCCCACAAACACTTACCTTCCCGATGGTACTTTCATAATTCAGTCTTTCTCCCATAGTTAGTGTTGTTGATTAATTGTTATTAGATTCTTTGTGTTTTATGTGTTTTTTACAATGAATATTGGGTGAATTGAGATGACTTTATGCCTAGAAAACGTTCAATTTATAAGAAAAAAACTGTCAATTTTTTTTTTAAAAAAATTAGAATACATAACTTTAAACCTTTTTTAGAGTTAGGACTTCAATGGGAAACTCAATATAGATACTTGATAGTTGATAATATTTCTACGGTATCATTATTCAATCTTTCTTCTATAATTCATAATGAGTATATTAGGGTCCTTGACCTCCATAATCACCAAGGTTTTTCATTCAAATTATACAAGTGCTAATAAGCTACATGGTTATGGATTAAATGTAGATGGATGATCGTAGTTAGATGTATAGAAGACACGTACAAGCGATTAAAGGAATTACATCTGAGTTTGAACAAGGGGTCAAGTGATTTATTGCTTATTATTTGTCAACTGGTCAAGCCTCAGTTATAAGGTGTCCATGTGGAAGGTGTAAAAACAAAGCGTACCTATCTCCTAATGAAGTGGTGCTGCACCTGCACAGATTTGGCTTTGTTGCTAATTATTGAAGATGGACTAGTCATGATGAGGATATTAATCCGTTACCGTCTGAGTTTGCTACAAGTACAACTTCAGTCGAGTCAGGCTCTGATAATTGATTTCGAGATATGATGATTGATGTAGCAAGACATCACCTTTAAACTGAACCTTCATCATCCGAGTATGTTGAGGAACCATCTAATCCAGAAGCTCAAAAATTTTATGACATGCTGAGAGCTTCAAAAACTCCTATATAGGATGGATGCAAGAATCACAGTACGTTATCAGTTGTTTCTTAGCTTTTGAATATTAAATCCGAAAACAACATATCGGAGAAATGCTTTAATCAAGTGATGCAATTAATGAAAGAGGTATTACCAAGTAGTAATAAGCTTCCAGATAACTTCTATCAAACAAAGAAGTTAGTATCCGTTCTAGGGCTACCTGTTTAGAAGATAGATATCTGCCCAAATGGATGCATGCTCTATTAGAAGGCCGATAGTGATAAAAGGGATTGCAAATTCTGTGGTCATGGCAGATATATGGTAAAGAAGAAAGTTGCAAAGGATAAACAACAGGAAGACCTCCCTTTCAAAACGATGTATTACTTCCCATTAACACCCAGATTGCAGAAACTGTTTGCATCCTTCACAACAACGGAGCACATAAGATGGCATGCGGAGAGTCGACTGAAGAGGACATTATGAGCCATCCACGCGATGGTGAAGCTTGGAAACACTTCGACCGTAGTCATCCTGAATTTGCAGCCAAAGTTCGGAATGTGCAGTTTAGGTTATGCACAGATGAATTTTCACCGTTTGGAATGTCGGGAAAACAATACTCTTGTTGGTATGTTATTGTTACCCCATATAATTTACCTCATTCGATATGCATGAGGGATCCATTTATATTTTTGACAGTCATTGTCTCAGGACCTAAGAATCCAAAGTATAAAATCTATATCTATCTACAACCTTTGATAGATGAATTAAGGATGATGTGGTTTAGTGGAGTCCCGACACATGATATTTCAAAGAAACATAACCTCTATTTGCAAGCAGCACTTCTTTGGACAATAAACGACTTCCCAGCATATAGGATGCCAAGTGGTTGGAGCACAATTAGCAGATTAGCATTTCTGCATTGCATGGAGCAGATAAAATCATTTCACTTGCAAAATGGACGTAAACAATCTTGGTTTGACTGCTACCGACACTTTTTGGCTTTAGATCATCCATACAGAAGAGACACTAGGTCTTTTAGAAAGGATAAAGGTCGTAAGACAGCACACCCTACACAATGCGCTTCTGGAGATGGTATGTGGGATAGAGTGTTCCATTTACCAAAAATAACTAAGATAGCTATAGATCTTGGTAGGGATGATGGCAGAGGTATCTACCATAATTGGGTCAAAAGGAGTATCTTTTGGGATTTGCCATATTGGAGAACATATTTAATTCGTCATAACATAAATGTGATGCATAATGAAAAAAATGTGTTCGATAATGTCTTTAACACAGTCATGAATGTAAAGGAAAAAACAAAGGATAATATAAAGGTGTGATGTGATCTAGAGGTATATTGTGATAGACCTGAATTATATGTGACTGGATTGGGTGAGGGGAGGACATCAATGCCAAAGGCTAAATACTCTATTATACCCGAATAAAAGAAATTTCTACTTGAGTGGGTTAGAGATTTGCGACTCCTGGATGGATATGCTTTGAATTTAAGCAGGTGTGTTAATTTGAATGAGCTCAAAATATCGGGTATGAAAAGTCATGACTGCCATGTGTTTATGGAAAGATTGCTTCCAACTGCATTTAAAGAATTACTCCCGGTGTCAATTTGGAATGTTTTAACTAAAGCCAGTCTTTTTTATGGCAACTTATGTTCTCCTAAACTTTCCACAACCCATAGGAAGCAATTGGAAGATAATATTGCATTACTCATCTGTAAATTGGAGAAGATCTTCCTACCCGACTTCTTTGACGTAATGGAGCACCTCATGGTCCACTTATCGTATGAGGCCAGGGTTGGTGGCCCTGTTCAATATAGATAGATGTATCCATTCGAGAGGTAAAATATTATGTATTATTATATGCATGTGTATAAAAATAAGGCGAGAGTGGAGGGATCAATTTGCAATGCTTATTTAGTTGAAGAGGGATCAACATTCTTCTCCTATTATTTTAAATTGCATATGCAGACTTGACATACAACTATGACTCGAAATGATGAAGGTGTTCTCGATACAAACTTGCATGAAAGTGGGTTGTCTATATGCACCGTTCCAAGGAGGGTTTTGGGAAATATTCAGAATAGATATATTACTCCGGATGAATTTAAGACTACCATAAATTACATATACCTAAACTATGAAGAAGTTCAACTATACATTACGTAAGTATAATTATTGCACATTTCTCGATTTTTTACGTCGATACTTAGAATAAGTATCTTTATGTGTTCGTTTTCGTCGTTTTAGGAAATTCAAAAACGACTTGCAGTTACATGCGCCAAGTCTAACAGACCCTAAAGTTGATAGGAGATTAGAGTTGGAGTTTGCTGGATGGTTTAGGACTTAGGTGAGTTGAGAAAATACAAAATGGGACTTATATATAAATTACATTGATAATGAAAGTGTACTAACACTTTGTTTTTGCTAGGTTCATGATCCACAAAATCAAATGACTGATCAACATTTAAAAATCTTGGCATGGGGATCTTCGAGACAAGTGAAATACTTCCATGGCTATTTCATAAATGGTTTTAGGTTCCATACACATGATCGGTCATTTGGAAAAAAAATAATTAACAGAGGAGTTTGTGTTAAAGGCGCCGGAGATAGTGGCAACGATTATTATGGAGTATTGAAGGAGATTGTCGAACTTCAATTCCCTAGGACTCCTTGTTTAAAATTTATACTATTCAAGTGTGATTGGTTTGATTCAACGCTAAATTGGGGGGTTAAAATTCATTCTCACTACAAACTTATTGACATCAACTGTAAGAGGAATTACCTAAAATATGATCCATTTGTGTTAGCTCAACAAACAACTCAAGTGTATTTCATATCCTACCTGGGGAGCAAAAGACCAAAATCTGATTGGGTATCTATTTGTAAATAAAAAATTTTGACATGTTATTGATGTACCCATTGTCGAGGCACCATATTAGGAGGAAGTAGATCACATGATGACAATCAATCTATCTGTTGAAGACGACAACTTTGGAAGGTTAGCAGATGAGTCCAGTATTAGAGAGACAGTCGATGTTATGAATTCGGGATTAATTATGGAGGAAGCACAACCAAACAATGAAAATGACGACAAGGAAGAAGAATAGGAGATAGGATCCTCTACACTCCATGATGTGGAAGGCTACTCATCCGATGATAATGGAAGTCCATAAACTTGGACCAAGCTTAACTAATATATAGAAATAATTATTAGTTCTGCTATCGTTACATTACAAGCATTTTACTTTGCTTTATACTTATAACTGTATTATTTTTTTTTTCTTCTTTCTATATCTAACCATATTTATATTTTTAAATAATTCCTGTTACATATGGCTTCTGAAGCCTCACTTGGTAATCAATCAGCGACTCATGAGCCGTCGAGGGCAGATAAGACACTGTTCCTGAGCATACCTCTACGTATATCTGCTCTACAGCCGTTACCCCTAGACGAGGATTGATCACAGCAGGTCCCTAGCCCGATCTCATGTTCTTTGGGATCTACAGTTGGTGCTCCTCATACTGAGGATACGCGACTCTTGATTGAGCCAGTGGGTGACTTGTAAGTCAAATAGATAATTGCTTATTATATGCTTATCTTACCTTACAAAATTATAACTTTGTCTTATATTACATATCTATTTTCTCGGAACAGGTTCACCTATTTGGTTCAATGTGTGAGGGAGATAGTTGAGATTTTTAGGCAACACTACACTGGAGCCTATGCTACCTTCTCACAGGTTCTAATTGATGTTCGGAACTTGTGGTTCAATTTGTGGAGTGTAAGTTCGATATGTTACTTATAATTTAACTTGTTATTATAATGATAAACAATTTATATTATTTTTAATATATTTTTTTACTTGTAATTACTTGTAACGACTATTTTGATTTTGTAGTCTTTTTTCTATTGGTGCTCCGAGCATGCCACATAGATCTAGGCTAATTGGGAGAAGAAATGTAAGGCTAGACTTTCAGACATTTTGTTGAAGGCTCGGAAGAAGCATGGGGGTAGCTGCCCCAAGTGGATTTTTCTAGACCATTGGGTTGCTTTATCCGAGCATTGGGGGTCCGATAGGTGGCAGCGTATATCTTCTACTACTAAGCAGAATAGATCCATTGGTGAGGCGTCACACACAGAAGGATCCATTTTATTTACTGAGCATGAGGAGTGGATGGTAAGTATAAACATATTTTACTGTTTGATATACCCGCTATTTTACACTTAATCCATCATAAAAATTAACATCTACTCATTTTTTGTCACAATGATAGCAGAGACAATTAGGTCTTGACTTCAGTTACATCGATCTCTTCAAACGCATCCACATGTTCCAGGACAGACCAAGGAAGGGCCAATATGTCAGTGATCGATCACGTCATACGTTAGTAAGAATACACAATCTTATACATTTTAAATATTTTATCCGTATTTTCTTACCCCCCTCCCCAATTCCACAGGATAATGTCACTACTATTATTGAGCGTCATACGCAGTCGGATTCTCAGACAGATTTTACGAGTACATTCGCACCAAGTAGGGTACCCGACAAGAAGATACTATTCGTCGAGGTGGATGACAGAGCGTGCAAGAAAGGACGAGTATACAGATTGGGCTTCGAGTCTTCGAGGGTGAGACGGAGGTTGCAATAGCCATCTACATCTAAGTCATCGACTTCTTCTACCTCGTTTGATGTGAACCAATTATAGAGAGAGTTACACACGGAGAGGAAGAGGCAGGAGAGGGTTTAGCATCAGGTACAGATATATCGGAGTCACAGCAAGAGCTTGACTGAATACTTAACGCTTATATTTTAGAATTTAAATCTACCTCCACCACCGTCGATACCAGCTGTTCAGGAAGACGATGCTAAGGATGAGGAGGACTTCGTCATCAGTCCTCTGGATTCACATCCTGATCATTAGTCAAGTCCTTCAGATCTATCCCCACCCCTCCGTCGGCTCCAACATCCGCACCATTTGCTGCTTCATAGTTAGGACATTTGGACTACATTTTTATGTATTATTCATATTTGTCACTATCATATTTATTAATTGTACTATCTAATGGGCTTTTTTATTTAATTGATTATTGGTATTACTTTAGTAGATGAATTTTCTCCCAATATAGGACATTTTTTTAAAATATTTTAAAATTATAATTCATTAGCAAGGGATTAGAGGTGGATTAGAGATAAAAATTAAAAATCCATTGTTAAAGATATCCGTGCCAACCATGGTTGAAGGGGCTGAATCAGAAGCATCGAATAAAAGCTTTGACTTTCTTCTTTTTTCACCTATAGGAGTGACTCTTCGAGTTTTAGAGTGAAGTCAGCTCCTTAGCAAAGAGCAGCTTGAGATGAGTGGTTCCAAAAGGTTCTATAAGCATCTTGCTATCTCATTCAAAAAGTTGCTGATTGATAGTTTGAGATGGTTTTTCTTGGATCTTTATAGGCCAAGTTATAGGGGCCGAGCGATACACCAACACCAGCCCCCTCGCTAACAGCAAGGGATTAGAGGGGGATTAGAGGTGGACATTATGTCTGCTTAAAAATCCATCGCTAATCCCACACTAACAGTGAGTGATTAGCGACAGATAGAAGATAGAAGGAATTATTTCGTAGCTAATCCCATGCTAATTTGCGAGGGATTTGAGATGGATCATTAAAACGATTAATTAAAAAGGAAAGATTAATTTACGAGGGATTAAAGACGGAAGATTTTTCTAGCTACGGACATTTTACATTTATTAAATATTAAAATAAATCCATCGCCAATCCCTGGCTATTTAGCAAGTGATCTGCGACAAATTTTAAAAATTCCTTGCAGATCCGTTTCAAATATCTTTGCTAAAGCTCATTGACTGCTAAAAATTTTCTCGCAAATCCGTCGCTACTTGTGACAGAATTTTTAATCCATCGCAAATATTTGCCTTTGCAAAAAAGAATTTAGCGAGGGATTTTTCCCTCGTTAATCCGTCACTAAACAAATTATCCCTCACTAAATTGGACATTTCTTGTAGTGAATGCTGTTGTAGATTTCTACTAATATTCAAGGAGCCTTGTTGTATAGTAATTATTGTGTTTAATGCTTATATAGTAGTATTTGATTATTAATTGTTGTTGTTGTTGAGTTTTTCTTTTAGCCTTGTGATAGTAGTTTTGGTAGTTATTGTTGTAAGCTATTTGGTGAAGGATGAAAATTGATTATAGTAGTGGTAAACGTGTTGAGGAGTTGGTTGGCTTGTATAGTTAATGTTATGTTTTTGTGCATGATTGATGTTTACTTGGAGATTTTGTTTAGCTTGTGTAACCTTTTTTGTATAGTAGTTATTGTAGTGTTTAGGTTAATTGTTGGTTATTTGGGAATCCTTATGGTGCTATTTGGAGTTTGCAGTATTAATTAATTGATGGTTGTTGTTGTGGCTATCTTTTGAGAGTCTTTCCAATAAGCCTACTAAGCTTCTAATAATTTTCTTTCCCTATAATGCGTAAGAAGTAAGGTGGTTAACATTTCTAGTTTGTACAAATATTCAAGATGAATTGCCCCTCTATTGTATGTATTATAATATTTTACTTCTAACATTGTAATAGTGATATTAATGAATGTTGTTGTCTTGGTTATATTAGTTAATTTAATTAGTTATAATAACTTGTTGTATCCTTATTATTTGTAGTTATTTTTGTATTGTTTTTCTTTGTATATTATTTCTTTCTTGATCTTATTGTTTGTACTATCCTTGTCGTTGTTTTTATTTTGCAGGAATAGGGAAAAACTAGCATCTCTTCGTTCATTCGAACCGGCAATGATCATTTATAGAAACCAGCACCTATTATTACACCTAAACCGACTCCTGTTATTTTATCTTCTTCTAGTTCATTCATTATTTTCTTGTTCTAATTTTCACTTGTGTTTTACTTTTATTTTTGTAGTTATTAATCTTCTCCTGGACATAGAAGCCTCTCTCTTCATCAGTCATGTTTTGAATACAGAGCTTTTACATACTTAAGGAGTATTACTTACCCTTCTCTTCCCTTGTTATTCTTTTCTTTCATGTAAATATGCTTATGTCAAGTATTTTAGACAATGAGGATATTGTCTAATTTAAGTATGGGGAATGGGTTGAGTAATATTCTTTTCAAACATTTATTAATTAATCATTAGCATTTTTTAAATTTTGAGCTAAAATTTTGGCGAATTTTTGGGTGCAAATTTTTTTTTTCCACATTTTTGGGTTAATTTTTAAGACTTTTTAACATTTATATTAATATATATTAGTTTAGTGGAGCTATTATTTATCTTTTTGTATGGAAATTCTACTTAAGACTTTTGTAAAAGAGTTTATTTTATGTACACTTATATATTGGATATGACATAGGCTAAGCCTAGAAAAATAAGTTACCCTTACTTATGCCTTTAAAAATATTATGAAGCTTGATTCTTTGGGAATGGATGAGAATGGTGTGATGAAATGTAAAGTATGGATTGTTGGCTTATCTCTAATTTCGTAGCATCCCTAATTATTTATTTATTTATTTATCCTTTGTTATGTTGTATTATACACATCTCTATATATATATTTGTGCTCCAATATAAAGGCAAGTAGGAGTAAGAGATACTCAATACACATATCGAAGTGAGGAAAAAAAAGATTCTAAAAATGCAAAGAGCATATCCTATGACAAAAAAATAATGTGTCATATTAAAAAAAGAAAGCAAAAATACAAAGGATGCCAAGATGAAGAAAAAGAAAGTACTCAAGTCAAAATATTATAAATGCACCTCTTTGTGGAAAAAATGATGAAAAAGGAGAGGTTCCTACTTTGTTATAACAAGTTATAATGTAATATTGTATTATAGAGATGTAATGTAATATTGTAAGGCGATGTAATATTCATAATGATGTAACATTTGTAAGCCATGAGGTTAGAGTTAGCCAGTTGATCTTATCTTATATAAATCACATTATTTATATTCTTGACTCAAAAGATAGAGTGAACCACTTGAATTGGCATAAACTTATTTAATTCAACTTTGATATTCTTGGTTGAGTCTATCTTAATATACAAGTATACATAGGCTTAACTTGGATAGATAAGTGTTGGGATGAATTCTAAAGTGGATGAAGAAATAATGTCTCTACTATTTTAACCTTATTACATATAAGCTGACTTGTTCTTGTCAATTTCCCCGATATGCTATGATTAAATTTATTTAATTTGCTTGTAAACTATTTAATTATTTGTGAATAATTATATTTTGCTTGAAAACAAGAAAAGGCTTAAATGTGGGGGAGTGATAAGGGTTAATTGTATAAATATTTGTGGTCATTTGTGATGAATTTATGTTAAATTTAGTTTAATGGTTATTTATTCTCCTAACTTTGATATAATTTTTTGGAGGATTAATATTAGATGAACATTGGTGAAAGATTGTACAAAAGAAGCTAAAATAGAGATGAAGCTGGTCAAGGCTTTGAGGCACTAAAACAGAGCAATTCAAAGCTAAGTATGAATAAAGCCATAAGAGAGCCGAGGCTTGGACAAAAAAAACCAAGGCCAGCTAGAGGCAATCCAATGACCGGCTAATAAAGGAACAACAATGAGAAGCTAGCCTAGAACAAAGCAAAACTAGTCCTGGCTTGGAGACCAAGCCATAATCAACTAAGACCAAGCCCAGGCTGACTTCAAGGCATGAAAGAAAGAAGAAAGTTGGCCTTGACTTTGATAGCAAGCCATAGCTGGCTTCTTGGAAAGCATAGCCAGCCATAGCTTGTGCCATTAGAATTTTGAATGAATAAAGCATTAGTCGTTCATTGCTTACATCAAAGCCATGACCAGCTTATGTTAAGATAACAAAAGAGAAATTGGCTCATATGAATAAAGAAAAATAAAGTCGCCTTCAAAAAGGAAATTGAAATAACTGGCTCATGTGAAGACAACAATTCCAAAGGTCAGCTAAGACCAATCTATAGCCAATTCATGAAGAAAAATAAATAACCGGTTCCAATTCAATGCAGAGAGTAAAAGAAAACCAAATTACTAGGAATAACAAGCGCCGGTTCTCACACTCCAATAGCCACTGGTTAGTATCACATATTGGATCTGTTGTTTTATTTCAACCACAAATTTGAGGGTTTCTTTACGTTTTTAAATAGAACAGAATAGAACAGAGAGTGGTAGCCAACATTGAGGAAAAACACTCACACACAAGAAAGAAGAGCTTGGAGAGATTAGAGTGTTGACTCAAGGGAGGATTATAGATTTAAGATGAAGAGCCCTTTTCTATGAATTCTTTTTATCTTTTTCTTTTATTTTTCTCTTATCAATTTATATTTATTTTGCTATAATTGTATTTTGAAGGAATGAACCCTAATTTGTTTTTATACTTTACTTCTTCTTGATTTATTGAATTACAATCTCTAATAAATAATTACTTCAACTTATTTGTATTGGATTCAATGTTTGTCTAACTTTGTTCTAATGAATTCGAGAGATGAGGTTAGAAGTTGAGTGACAGGCTAATAGGTTCAATGTTTATTATCCCTTGGTTAACTCGAGAAAGAGGTTAAGGGGTTAGAACTTGGTAATTATTGAGAGTTTAATATGGCCTAGATATAAGAGTATTAGGTTTTTCTAAATTTACCTTTGGTGATTGGGGGTTTTGCACTTAATGCTTCTTAGATTCAATTAGTGAGGTAGAGATACCCTTTGATTGTTTAAGAATAGAAAATTCATAACTCAAGAGAGAGTGGGTTTTGCATTTGTGACCCTTACCAGTATTAGAATTAGAATTTGATGTTCTTGAGTTGTGTTTGGTACTTGCCTAATTTTGGGACATTCTTGACAAGTACATGTCTTTTACTCTTTTTCTTATCCTTGATATTTTCATGGCCAATCTTATGGAGATTATGTTGATTCTCTATATTCGTCCATTGTAGTTAGTTTATATATTCCATTAATTTGTTATGCTAAACAATAGAAGAATAGTTGGTAATGATATCTTTATTCCTTTCCCGAGGATCTTCGATATTTACAATTGAACTATATACTATACGATGGGTATACTTATCCAATTATATAGTTTAAATGTTTAGTATTTAGATTTAAAACTTGATTATTTGTGGATTTATTAATAATATTTTCTACACTCAAAATCACACATCGTGTATTTAAATCTAACTTCCAACACGGTCTAACTTCCTCACTTAAAAGCCATTTACATCCATAACATACAAGAAAATATAGAGATGATATCTATTAGTAATAAATAAGAATACACCATACGGATGGGATTGTCTCGAGGGCAAAGATGAATCAGTAAAGAGGAAGACATTATAGAATAGTTAAAAACAATGAAATTGGTGTTAATGATCATTCTAAGCTTTCTTTCTATAGTGTATTCATACTTTTAGTGAATTTTCAAATAAATTATCGAGTATACTTGTATGGGTTTAACTATATTTCTATATTATTGGTAACAATACAAGTATATTAGTAGATCAAAGGGTATCTCTACCTGCTATTAGGACAAGTTGTTACCGATAATGTATTACAACTTGGTTTAACAACTAATATAGTTAACAACTTGACACAAGCATATGATAAATTTCTATATTGCAAGCATGTAAGATACCCTTTGATCCTATCTATAATATAGTTACCGATAATATATTACAACTTGGTTTAACAACTTGTTACCGATAACATAGATAGGATCAAAGGGTAACTATATTTCTATATTTTTTTTCTATAGTGTAACAACTTGGTTTAACTATATTTCTATTAGTAGATCTTGAGTTTGATATCAGGTTATTTCCATCATTTCCTTTATCTCCTTCCCCGCTCCTTGTCTTCCTCCTCCCTCTCTTAAAAAAAAAAAATTTAAAGTATATTTTCTATATTATAAGAGGTTTGACTTGAATGGATTTTTATGTTTTTATAAAATTTGCATCAATAAATATCTTTTGATCTCTTTCTTTTTTTTTTTTTTTTGAAAAAAGAGCTATCATTCTTACTATATTAGTGGAAGCCTTTTAGATTTAATATAGCTTGAGATATTTTATTCTTTAATTAATGCTCTCATCATTTGGCATGTATAATATCAACAAATTGACAAAATTATAATAGACTCAATTACATGGCTTTGTTATAAACTTTCTAAATTAATTTCTTTAAGCCAAGTAGGAAATTATTTTGGTCAAATCTACGTATTAATGCATGTTCGAAAAGAAAGTTTTACTATCCTTCACCATGTCCTTAGTTGCATCTCCATAATTTTGTAAATAATTTCTAATCCTATCTAACCTATGTAATCTAATTACATAAATTTCTAATGAAGAAACCTCGAGTTACATTCAAGATGATTTAAATAAGAAGAGAATTATAGAAAAATACAAGACTCCTAGACCCTATTTATTTAAAATAAAGTGATAAATATGCATGAAATAAGAATAATTGGTCCCTAGTCCATAACCAAGCGACCATACCAAAACATTCTCAAAGCATAATTATTAATATGAAATAAAAATCCAAAATCACAAAAATCTAATTTTGAAAAAATTTTGGGGTCCTTAAGAAAAGTGAAAAACGTTTCTGGGAAAAAATAATTTTTTTAAAATTAGCAAACCGACACAAGTCTTTGGAAGATGGTGGCTAGTTTTGAACAATTCAAAGCCAGCCCAAGAATTTCCGTAGCCTGTGGTTAGCTTGCACAAAGGAAATTTTTTTAAAATTTAAAAAAACAAGCCGCCAATTAAAATCGGTGGCCAGCTTTGAACAATTCAAAGCGGACCTGATTCAAAACTGGCCCGAGGCTTTCATTAATTGGTGGTTGGCTTTGTAACAAATTCCAAGCTGGCCACCGGCTTTCTTAATTTTGAATATAGCTGGCCGTCGACTCAAATCTTGAAACCTATAAAAAAAATTTAGGCTCATTCAAAGTTTCAGAAAACTTGCAATTCTGATTTTTAGATTTTTCTAGATTTTGCAAATTTGATTTGCATTAACAAAAGTTAGAGTAACCTATTAATCTGAATTAACATGATTTTCTCTAACAAATACTGTAAAACAATGGATTCAAGGATTTCAAAAAAAAAAAAAAATCACTATAACAAAATTACAGAACCCTTCTATGCATTCAAGAAAACAACATGAACACTACAATATTTATCTTAAACATAATTTGGGTTTCAAAGATTTATTAATCTGTATTAATATGGCCATTATGATCATCATCACAACAATAATTCAACCCAAAAAACATAGACAAGGTAGTGCACAAGAGTTTCAAGAATCTTATACTGAAATAATTTCAAAAAACTTTTTCATGAAACCACAATCGCACTGTTGTAAAGAGAATCACAACATAAAAATATGGGTTCTTAGAAAAAATGCAGTCCTCATGCACCCAACAAAACAAAATTTATAAACCCTTCTCCCTAAAGATATACGTAATATAGCAGTGAATAGGGTTTCGAACCCACAAGAAACTCAAGAGAAGTATACTTTTATATTCTCTCCTTATCTTAACCTTATGAACAATTCTTGTTAATAATTAAGTTAAATGAATTCTAATGAATTAACATAAAGTAACTAGGGGAAAAACAAGTAGGAAATTACTTAATCTAAAACATAAATAAATTAGGAAATTAACAAAAACAAGAAAACAAATCCAAGCCAATTAGGAAACTACTTGTTTTAGGAACATATTTTGAGATCAAATAAGAAAACTTGTCATAGATTGGATTATCTTGAGTAGTTGATTTTAGAACTCATGCAATACACCTTGAATTCTTATCTTTGCGAAAATAGACTAACCCTTATAACACACAAAAGTTAAAATCTCTAATCCAATTATCAATCTAATCTAACTTGATTAATCTTTTCTTAAAGACACTAATACTTCAATTAATCCATATCATAGATTGATAAACACATCAAAGAATCACCAACATCAAGTTACACATACCAAAACACTATAAATATATGGAACTTGAATCATGCAACTTCCTATTAATCCAACCCAAACACTAAGACTTAAGATCAATATATGCTACTTAGCTAAATTATTCTAAAGATTAATTAACTTAGCAATTCAATCATGCAAATTAAATAAGTTGATCAAGTATAAGAAACTCAACATAATTGATAAGGAAACGATATCTGAAATTGCACAAATACTCAAAAGACAATGTTAGAATATAAAAGACATAATCTTCATTCAACAATCTCAAAGCATCAATATCAATACTCAAAACATAACCAAAGAACAAGATAGACTCTTAATTGTCTTAAATATAAACACATAAAAACATAATACAATCGGAGACAAAAAAGAATTTGAACGATAAAACTTGATAAGCTCCTAATCTCAAGTTCTTCTTACTTCCAGACTCCTTTCCCCTTCTTTCCTAGCCTCCTGTGCTCAAGAAAAAGAAAGAATTATGATATATATTGAATTGGTGAAGTATATATTGATGTGTATTGAAGGATATTCTAAATTTTGGGCATTCTCTACCTTTATATAAAACCTCTAAATCGTCTTTGATTTAATTTAGGAAGTTTAAATCATCTTTGAACTTGTTTAAGACTTTCTAAACAATAAGGAACGTTGCACGAAATGTATGCATAGCTATGCAGTTTGGTCGTGCATAAAATCTATCCAAAACCTCTCGATGATCGCACAGGTAAGAGCACGGCCATGCACCTTGGTAGTGCACATGCATGGCTGTGTATATGGTAGAGCATCATTTTCCTTCAATTTTGTAAAGTTCTAGGAGTAAATAAGAGTGCTCTGTTATGCATACCCAAATGCACAGCTAGCCGTGCATACTCTACATGCAAATGTTCACTTCTAATAGCTCCAAATTGCTTCCAACTCTTCCCAAATCATTTAGCAGTCATCTTAAACTCAAAATTCAATCGTTTAAGCCCTTGTTTTACTTATTTTTCACCAACATAACCTAAAAAAATAAACATACAAAATGAATAGAAACCATCCAAAATCACACAAAAGATTATGCAACAACCAAGCAAAAAGGCTATCAAAATATGATAGTTTCACACCTAATATGTACTGAAAATGATTTCAGACACCTAATGCATTCAAGAAACAATTTCATCGTGCAAACACAAACCCATAAAACACATACGAAATGACTTTGATACCACTGTTGGATTTTGATCATGCAAAAACAATTTATATGTAGCAAAAATTAAAACAAAATATATTCAATAGGATAACTCGTTTGTAATTAAATGGGTCAAGAGAGTAGAAAATTTTTGTTACCTCTAAATTGTAGCTTTTAAAATTTTCCTCTCATGAAATTCCTCCAAAAATTCATTCAAGCCGTGAACCACCAAATTTCAAGAATAAGAATTGTATTCAAGTTCGGCACAAAAAAATGATGCTAGTAGTTTTTATGTATTGAAGCTATAGGGAAGTTTTATTTTCAGAAGAACGAGAAAAGGTTTTTATGTATTATGTCTACTGAAGACAGTAGTTTTCTATATTACATGAACCAAGTCCACCAACAAAAATATATAAAGCCTTTTCCTAATTAATATGGGCCTTGGTTTTCAAAATTATAATTAAGCCTGTAAGGTCTTATTATTTATATTTTCACCCAAACAATTATAACTATTTTATAATTCACCCATATAATTATTTTTTTTCTCATAAATTAACCACATAATATTATCATATAGTAACTTGAGTACTAATTCATCTATTGTGTATAACCTATTAGGTTTTCTAGTCAATTAGGAGTAAAATATGAACTAATCCTAATCGCTATAGAACTAAGAATCTTTAATAATTAAAATTAACTTATTAATTCTAATTAAGATGAATTTATTAATTCTTCAATTAATAAATTCATATTTAGCATGAGTAGTATTTAGCAATACATCATGACCACCCAAAAATTCAAAAAGTCAAGTGGCTTGATATCAACCTTTCAATAGCAAAATATCAATATAATAAACTCATTTAATCATTCTATATTTTATTTGGTTTAGAGTATAGAATTAGTGTCAACTGTTTGGATTCGTGGACTCCTAAATGCAAAAAACATCAGCGAATTCCTTCTGAGGACCCAAACTAAACGAGTAAGACGATCTAGGGGTTACAGAATTACCTCTATTCACTATAACCAAGACCCCTGTCTTCTAATTTCCAGGTGTACATGCAACTCAAATGATCACCAGATGTTACAATATGCGAATGTCCTCTATCGGATACACACGGTGAACCAGCTCGTACCCGGGAATGTTAGCGTCAAGGGTTTTGAGAGGCTTAATTTTCCTGATAATGGAGGCACGAATATTTTGGAGAGGTCTACACAAGAAGATGGCTAGGGTTTTCTTTTAAAATCACTCAAACTTCTTGGAATCCAACTCTCATAATATCTTATCATATTTTATTTTAAATTCAAATTAAATTAAAACTAATATAATAAGATTCTGTCACTATCTTGATAATTTAACTAATTAATTTACCAAGTTAGATTCTTATAATCTAGACATCTTTCAAATACATCGAATGTGGACATATTTCCAAAATCATTGTATCTAGTCATTTTTCTAGGTTCAATTAACCTAGATATATTTCCAGATACATCGAACATGGTTACCAGAAATATAACCTAACATGTTCACTTAATGTGTGACCCTATAGGTTCATTTAACACTGGTAGTGTGCCCAAATCACATTTAAATGGCCCACAAGTTATAAGCGGTTTCTAACAAAACATTATAACTATACAGGTTAAATAAAGATCAGTTATCTCTTTAAATCAAACCATAACTTTATATTTAGTTCTTTTGTTACACGATATTCAGATTAAGCATAAGGCATGGAGCATGTCATCCTTATTAAGCTTAATCAACTATTTCTTGATCTTATAGTAGACTGTTCAAACAAATGATATCAATATCTCAAATTGATATATTTGAGCATGGCTATGCATTTTAACAGTCTAACTTATTAAGGGGCCTATGGACATCTTTCTCAAAATTCAGAGGGACTTCACTATCAATCACATTCTTCTCCCTAGTTTATTCTATATCTAACAGTTGTCTAATTTATTATCTGGTTAAAGACAACTTTAGACAACGTCAAAATATAAAATTTATCAAGTAGGAAACTATAATGAATTTAAGTCGAAGGACTTCTAATATCATTATGGCTAGAAAGTACTTATGACGTGTTACATGAAATACTCTCACAATGGGTCATGTCCAATACAATATTTTCTAACATTTATTTATATTTTGACTTGATATCACATATATCCATGACCAGTAAAATATAGCCATCAAGTCATAAACATACTAATATTAATTTATTATTACTCCATTAATAATAATAATCGATTAGGGACAATTTAAGAATAGTCATTGTACTTGTTATAGGGTTTTACTAACAAGTCATGTACTTAATGACCACAAAACTAAACGTACTATTCATGGAAAGAAATGTCTCATATTATTATATAATATATAATGGCAATAGTATAAGTACGAATTGTTTTAAGGCATATCCCTAATAATTTCCCACTTGCACTAAGACCAATTTGATATAAATCGTAATCCCATTGATCTAGTATGACTATCATGTTTAGACAATGGGAGAGGCTTTGTTAGTGGATCTGAAACATTGTCATCAGTCGATACCTTGCATATTGTTATGTCTCCTCTATCAACAATTTCTCGAATGAGATGAAAACATATAAGTATATGTTTGGATCGCTGATGTAATCTTGGTTCATTAGCTTGTGCAATGGCTCCATTATTGTCACAATAAAGATCCACTGGGTTCACAATACTAGGAACTAAATTTAGTTCTGTAATAAACTTTTTGATTCAAACTGCTTCTTTAGTTGAAATTGAGGCAGCTACATACTTAGCTTCTGTAGTAGAATCATCCATGGTGTCTTACTTTGAACTTTTCTAGCTTACAACACCTCCATTCAAATAAAATAGAAAACTTAATTGCGATCTGTAATCATCTATGTCGGACTAAAAACTAACATCAGTGTAATCATTTACAACTAGCTCACCTTCTTGTCCTCTATAAACTAAGAACATATCTTTAGTTCTTCTTAAGTACTTCAGTATGTTCTTGACAACAATCCAGTGTAACTCTCCAGGGTTTGGTTGGAACTTGTTCATCATGCTCAATGCATAGGAGACATCAGGTCGAGCGCATAACATGGCATACATGATAGATCCTATAGCGGAAGCATATGGTATCTTGTTCATGTGCTCTTCTTCATCCTTCGTGAAAGGACTTTGAGTTTTGCTAAGCTTAATGTCATGTGACATCGGTTCCCTCTAGAATATAATTAATTCTAATCTAAATTTATTAGTACCTGTTTCAAAATCTATTACTCAACATGTGTATCATTTGGAACTATTTCCAACACATGATTATCTTGGCCAAGAACTTCATGTGTAATGATTCTTTACAAATGGCCGTGAGATATAATCTTCTACTATTTGGAGTGATAAATCTTTTGTTGACCATCTCAACCATTTTCATATACTTCAAGTTATATCCAATGTCCTCCCTATAGGCTATCTCGAAAAGATTCCAAGGATAGAAATCAAAGTATAATACTTAGCATACAAAATACCTTGAAGATTTCAAGTTTGAGGATACTTGCACTTTTGTTATTATGAGATTCTATCACTGGAATTAGATAATTATCCATGTGATTATCTCATAGTTAAGCCATTCAATAAACTTGTTCACATAACAAGCATCCACATGTTAACTTTACGTATCACAATACTCACGGATGTGAGAACCACCGCTTGATCTAATCAAAAAATCTTACACGTACTAGTTTTGGTGCATTAATGAGGTCCATCTCATTAATACTATGGTTAGGGATAGTTTAAGTATAAGCACTACATAATGTAGTAAGAATCTCACATCATGATTTTCTTAATACTATATATTGTGCTTGGCACTTTATCTATCAGTTTTGTACACATTAACGTATGAAGTAATTAAATGAATTGAAAGATAAAGAAAATCTTTTATTGAATAAATATGCAAAATATATTGTATAAATAATTACTCCTATAGCATAATATATCAACACCAACCATCCCGATCAACTTAAAGGACAAAAACAACAAAAGCTCAATATACCATCACATAATGGTTCGTACAACAGGGTGATTTTCTCATTTAAATTCAGCTTGTGAGGCAAATTTCGAATCTATGTTAACATCACACTACGAGAAAAACCCATCATTTGGGATGAATATTTGAGACCGATTTTAGTCCGTCCCAAATTTGGAATCTATTTGCAACGGATATATTAATAATTCATTACAAATCAAAATTTGGGATAACTGCTTGAGATTTTTTTTGAATAATAAATTAATTAAAAAATTCATTCCAAATTCGTCCCTAATTTTTGAAGGATTTTGAATAGAATTCGGATGAGTTCTTGATAACTTGGTTTTTTTTTTTTTAATAATAGAGTAATAAAAATATTTGTCATAAATCCGTTCCAAATTTAGTTAGAATTTGGGGTGAATTCAGGACATATTCCTAAGAAAATTCTGTTGTTTAATGAAAAATAAAAACGAAATTACAAAAGAATTCATCCAACTCTGTCCCAAATTTGGGATAGATTTGGCATTCACAATTCTTATTGGCATTGTTTGATTAGCTTACACAAAAGCAATCTTACGAAATTTAAATTTTGGAAAAATAAATTTATAAAATATGATTTTAGGTAGATAACATTCCTCTACTTGGAAGGTTGAAAAATATTATCAAAGAAAGATAATATAAAGTATTTTAATATTTTAGAATAAAGAATTACACATATAAAAAATTTTAAAATTATTTGCAAATATTTCTCATATTATTATTCAATTTCTGTTTTTGCACATTTAAATATAAATTTTATTTGATTTTATTCGATATTCTAATTATTCTTGATGCTATGTTTAAATTTAATATTGATAAAAAAAATAACATTTGATTATTATCAAACTAAATTATCTATAGAAAATTAAATACATTTTCTTCCCATGTAATTAATTTAATCATGATATATATTTTATATTAAAATTTTTATAATAACTTTAAAATGTGTAGTTTTTAAAACTTTGAAAAAATAAATATTATAATTGAAAATATAGAAATTTTTAATACGCTATTAAATTGGGGGAGATGTAAGGGGAGAAAGAATTAGTAAGGAAAAATGTGAGAAATAAAGTAAATGATTTAGATAAGAATAAATTTTCTTATTTATTTAGTTTTTAAAATTTTTTAATCTTTTATTGTTAGAATCCTTGAGAAAGGAATCACATTATCACATCCTAATAAGGATTCATTTTTTCAATATTATGCATTTATTTTTCCACATATGAGGAATCAGATTTCTTTCTCAAATTATAAATAATGAACTAATTAAATACTGATTTTTAAAATTAATAAATATGAATACTTTCCCACCTCACTTTCCTTAACAATCAAATGCAGCTATAAAGGAATCTGTTCCAAATCCATTCAGTTTTAGAGGCAAGAGAGACAGATTGTTAAGAAAATTTTATTATTTAATGAAAATTTTAAAAAATTAATAAAAGAATCCATTTCATATCTGTTCCAAATTTAAGAAAAAAAAATTAGATGGATTCTTAATAAAAATAAAAATTAATAAATTAATAGAGGAATCCATCCCGAATGAAATTAATCTGTGTTGTTGATTTTCTAGTTTTAACTTTTCGTTGATTCGTTATAATGGTTAGCATTATGATTTTGTTATCATATTTCATTTTATTACACTTTGGTACTATACAAGTCAAATGAATAGATATATTGTTAATTTGATAGTGCTATATTTGAAACTAAGCATAATATCACACTATAACATTTTTTAAACACTTGACTAGTTAATTATATTCTGTAAGATTTAAATTTGAATTTACTACTCTATTAGCATTTGTAAAAAAATAAAAAATAATAGTTTATTTGGTTCCTAAAATTTGAAACTTGTAATGTTTTCGTCATGATTTTTTATACTGCAATGATTCCTAATAAAATTCTAATTTGTCAAATGGTCCCCAACTCTATTTTCTAGTGTTAATTTCGACCAAAAGAAGTCCCATTCATTACACGTAATTTTTCTTTTAAAGGTAAAATAGTTATATCAGTTGATTCTCTCCAAAATTAAAACATCGCGTACAATAAGGGTAATTTTTTTTAATCGGAATTTATACCCAAAAAAAAAAAAGAAAGAGAGAGAATTGAGAAGCACTTGTCATATTATAATTTTATTAGGGACTATAACAATAAAAAAAAATTGTTAAAAATAAAAATATTACAAGTTTAAACTTTAAAGATTAAATATACTAATTTTCTTATAAAATATCACAGTTAGAGCATTATTTATAATTTGTCAGATGCATTTACATTATAATTATTGATTGAACCGATGGCGTGGGGGATGGCATCTGACCCTTAAAAGTTTTTGAAATTTACTATTCCTGTATAAAAAAGTTAACATTTTTTACGAAGCCTCCTTTAAAATTATGTCTTAAAACTTGGTCAATGTAATCAAATTAAAAATTCAGTTAAATTTAACAATTTATTTCTCACATCATCAGTAGTCAAAAGTCTAATAATTCAACCAAATTAAGAAATTGTAAAATACATCAAAGCATACTAATTATAACTAGGAACGGAACAAAAACCTTAATATTAAATATGTAAGCTATATATTATAAGATAATAATATAATTTTTTAAAAATTATAAATTAATTCTTTAGGAAAGTTAATATTTGACGGTTGCATGAAGATTTTATTGATTATAAGTTATATAATATATGATATGAGCAAGTATAACATACATATTTTTAATTGTGCAAGTTATTTAGTCAAAACTAACCTTTATACTTTTACTGAAAGCAATATCATTATGGTTAACTTGAATTATGCACTTTAAAAATAACATTTTTTTGTAATTTAACTCCTTTCTTTTTTTTTTTATTGAAAATGCCCTAAAAATGTTCAAAATTTTCAATCACATCCTTCTATCCCCTTTTTGATGGTTTATCTTAAATTTGTCCGTTTAATTGTGTCAATGTGTTAAAAATAAAAATTTGAAGGGAAAATGTATAATTTTACTTTTTAGACTTTTTTACTTTCTTCCTTTTCTTTTCCCCTTCCTTTTTTGGGAGGGTGCAAATGTCTCCCAATTTTTGGGACTGATTTATGATGAATTTTATTTTAAAAAATTTTTATTTATTTTATTCAAAATTAAATTCATCCCAATTTCATTCCAAAAAAGAGACAAAGAAATATGAGAAATTGCTAATTAGCAAAATGATTCATGGAACTTTTCAAAATTGGTTAGAATAATTTTTTTTTTTTTTTTTTGTCCTATACCTAGAACAACATACCAACTACTCCCTTTGATTCAAAATAAGTATTGTTTTAAAAGTAAATTTTTATTGCACAATAATTGGCATTGTTTTCCTTATTTACCTCTTTAATAATGCAATTATGAGGTGAGAGAGTACTGCTAGAAAGAGGAGAGAATTATGAGGTGAGAAAATAAATAAATACAAATTTAAAATATTAAAATATTAATTAAAGGTGTATTGGTTATTTTCAAAAAAAAATTTAATTTGTGTGAATTCTTCTAAAATAACACTTATTTTGAATTAGAATGAGTATATCTCATACTTTATTTATAATCATTAATTAACTCCAAAATCATTACTTGTTTAAAAATGAAACTTCGCAAAAAATTACTTATTTTCTATCATCAAAATCAACAACAGCATTTTCTACGAGTGAAATAGAATAGACGGTGTTTAAAATCCAAAAGTCAGTTTTTCCTTTCCTCACCCAAACAAGGGCTATTATTTCTTTAAAGATTACGTTGCAAATGTAAATATCCAAGGATATTTTTTTCAATAGGATAACACAAACTATCAGCCTTTCTACGCCATAGTGTCATATAATATTTGTTAATCACAATACCCTTCAAAAGCAATTATATTTTTGTATGTCTCTTCATTGGTGCATTTTAACAAACACAAAATAACCAATTTGAAGAAAATAGAAGGTTGTGTATATTAAGAGTTTTATCAAGAATAGAAAATTTGGAAACATTACAATTAGCAATAGCAGAAAAAGCCCAATATCAAAAGCATCATTTTAATTTGAAAATAGAGAACTTAGAAACATTGCAACTAATGGGAATAGCAAAGAGAACCCAATACCTAAAGCATACTCTTAAATCAGAAGTTGCAAATCACAACATAGATATTTATACATAAAGTCCTAAATTAAAGGGAAAACAGAGAGAGAAGGAAACAGGTTCAAAATACTATTGGATCGATCAATCATTGGATATAATTATTGACTCCAGTAATTGTGATTAGACTAAGAGTGCAATTACGTTCTTTTAGTAGAGTGGAACATAATTAATAAATTATTTTTATTGACAAAATAATTTATTGGAACTTAATTTAACTGTATCCGGTCAGATCCTTTCAGTGGCTCCTAATTATGGGACAATAATAAATTATAATTTATTTATAATTTATTAATGAAAATTGCAGGAAATCAAAAGTCATATTTGAGATGGAATAGGATAAGTGAAAATAGTTGTACCCAACTATACTTTTCTTATTTTATCAGGATTCGTATTTTGATGTAGAGTCAACTATACATATTAGTTTATGATTCTATTTTCAATATACATGAGAAACAACATTCTTATTCTCTCAATTTTTGTGTGAGTCCACCCTCAGCAAAGAAAGAAAGAAAAATATGATTAGTAATTTTCTGGTCTAGAGAGATTACATTGAAGAAGATTTGGGGGTCTGGAGTGTTACCAGAAGGCCAAAGACTTCAAAGATCGTATTAGTGAAGATGATATCTACAAAGGTATGATTCGTTTTCACGTATTCTCAGGGTTTAATCTGGTTGACACAAAAGCATATCAATTCTATTAACTAACAATTGGTATTAGAGACAGGTTTTAATATGTATTTATGTGTTAAGATTAAATCGTTTATGCATATATTTAGTTGAGTTGTATAGCAATAATGCATTTATATTCATGGTAAATGATTTGATTAATTCTGTTCAAAATAATTTTATGGCCATAGTTTTTGATTCGGTGAATATGTATAAATAGTATCGAGTCTTGTAACAAAATGGGTAGATTACGTTTCCATGTTTCCCTTTTGAGTTGTTTATTAATATTATTTTTTTTATGTTGTTATTAAAAAAACTGTAAATATCATTGGAGCAAAAACCGACGCATATAAGAAGTCTTTTTTTTTGCAATTCTTGGAGCTATTTGTGGTATCAAAATTGCGAATGGCAGACATTGGAAACATGAAACAATGGCCAATAGCACATGGAGCATGGCACGCCTAGTGCGCGGCTGCCTAGGAGCGGCCTGGGCGCTGGTGTGCGGTGGCCTCGCCACTGGTGCGCACTGGCCTGGGCCTGGGCGTTGGTGCGCGGCAGCCTGGGCACTGGTTCGTGCTAGCCTGGGCTGGTGCGCGCTGGTTTCATAATGGCATTTGATCTCTGGTTTCATGAGTGAAGGCCCTAAGTGCTAACTGTTAGACCACTAAAAATCTTATAATGATGACTTGCTTCAAATTAAGATTGCAGAAGATTGAAGGTTAGCTATTTTGTTAGTCAATTAGATTTTTAATTGTAATTTTACAATTTTATTTTGAGTCTAGGTTGGCCATAGAATTATTTTTATTTTATAGTTTTTTACTAATTAATTAGATTGAATTATGTATAATTCATGTTAACATGCCATATAGTTTGCATTAACGCCGCTCTAAGGACTATTTAGTTATGCATAAATAAATTAATATTTTTATTAAATTAAAAAAACAAAAAAAATAAGTGTGAAATGGTTAATTTTAATTAACCTTAGGCCTTCCCTATTAATCCCTTAGTAAAATTAACGTTTGCTTTGTACCATTTTAAATAGTCTCCCTATAGGAAGGTTACGTTTTATTGGTTATTAGATTGGGCATCAAAATTTTAATTATTTTTTAAAATTTTAATTCATTCATAATTACCCTATAGCTAATGTGATTGGATTGGAAACTTTATATAAAAAATTTTTAAAAAAAAATTGAATATAGGGGTTACACTTAAATCAAAGACATTATAAGGACTTCCTATAGAATATCCAAATAATGTCTATGATGGCCAAAAGTATTTTAACAACACTAAAACTTAATTTTCCAGGCCTAATTATAAATTATATTGTTGTCTCCTATAGAGGTGTATATTACTTTGGGGTTTTAGGTTGTAGATCTTAACCTAACTCTAAGTTACATCGTTATCTCCTATAGAGGTACATGTAACTATAGAGTTTTAGGTTGTCGTATTTTTATAGTAGTTTTTATTACTACTTAAAATATTATCATATTGATCATGCATCATACTATTTTATATTGATCATGCATCATGATATGATGAATGGCTCATATGTTTTATTTTATTTAATTTAAAAAAAAAATGACTTCCAACACTTTATCCCAAATTTTAACAAAGAACCAACTGGTTGGAGAAAATTTTATTGATTGAAAACGAAACCTCATAATTGTACTCACTGCTGAGAAGCTCAAATACATGCTAAGTGAACCATGTCCTGCTAAGCCTACTGAACAGTCCACGTGCGAACAAAATGAGGCTTATGATAAGTGGTTGAATTCTAATGAGATGGCTCACTACTATATTTTAGGATCTATCTCAAATGTGTTACAGCAGAAATACGAGAATATGACAACCACTACAAACATCATGAGAAGCCTCCAGCAAATGTTTGAGCACAAAGGACGTCAAGCCTGTCAAGAAATAATGAGGCGCATAATGAATATGCACATGAAACCTGGAACGCCCGTGAAGGATCATATGTTAGAATTGATCACTCGATTCAACGTGGTAGAGATCTTAGGGGCTGAACTTAAACCTGAAACTCAGGTTGATATGGCTCTAGAAACTATTTTAGAGATATTCTCGCAATTCAAAGTTAATTATAACATGAACAAGATGGAGATGTCTCTTACAAAGTTGATAAAGAAGCTTGAGAGCGCCGAGACTGCCCTAAAAATGGGAAGTGGCAACGCTTTTGTTCTAACTCATGCTAGATCTTCCTCTTCTAAGCCTAAAGGCAAAGGAGGAAATAATAGGAAGTAGAATAATAAAAGGCCTAAGCAGCAGGTTAAGAAAGCAAAAGTGGATGAAAAGCCCAAAGGCAAATGTTTCCACTGCAAGCAAAAAGGACATTGGAAGAGACAGTGCCCAGATTACTTAGCTAAACGCAAGCAAGGTACTAGTGAATTATCCTACATTGAAACTTGTTTAGTAGTTGATTCTACAAATACTTGGATAGTAGATTCTGGAGCCACTAACCATGTTTGCAATTCATTGCAGGGGTTCCAAGTAACTAGACATCTCAATGAAGGAGAGCATACTCTAAGGGTTGTCACATGATCAGTGGTATCTGCAAGAGCTGTTGGAGATGTTTATCTTTATTTTGATAATAAACATTTGGTTTTGAAAAATTGTTATTATGTTCCCGACATTTATCGAAATTTGATTTCGGTTTCTTTGTTATTCAAACAAAATATTCTATTAAATTTTATAAATTATCAGTAGAGATATTTTTGAATAACTCTTTGATATGTCGTGGATATTTAAATAATAATCTGTATGTTTTGAAACCTACCAATAGTTCATTATATCATACTAAAACTAACAAACGCATTAAGTTATCTCCTACTAATAAGACTCTCCTATGGCATCTTAGACTTGGTAATATTAATCTAAATAGGATTCAAAGACTTGTCAAAGAAGGTCCTTTAAGTGACTTAAAGATAGAACCTTTTCAAGTTTGCGAATATTGTTTGGAAGGTAAAATAACCAAAAGATCATTTCCTTCCAATGGAAATAGAGCAAAAGAAGTCTTAGAATTAGTGCACTCTGACGTATATGGACCAATTAGTGTCCAAGCTAGAGGTGGGTATGAGTATTTCATTACTTTTACGGATGATTACTCAAAATATGGATATATTTACCTAATGCCTCATAAGTCGATGCCTTAGAAAAATTCAAAGAATTTAAGATTGAGACTGAGAAGCAATTAGGAAGGAACATTAAGACACTTCGATCAAATTGAGGTGGAGAATATCTATTCCATGACTTTAGATCTTACTTGTCAGAAAATGAGATTTTATTCCAACTAAGTGCACCTGGCACTCCTCAACAAAATGGAGTAGCAGAAAGAAGAAACAGGATCTTGTTAGATATGGTCAGAATAATGTTAGGCTTCTCTACACTCAATACATCCTTTTAGGGATATGCTATACAAATTGCGACATATATATTGAATATGGTTCCACCAAAGTCTATCCCTAAGATTCCATTGAAATTGTGGAATGGGCGAAAGCCTAATTTGACACATATCCGTATTTAGGGTTGTCCTGCATATGTGCTAATGGGAAAAATGGATAAAATAGAATCACAATCAAATTTATGTTTGTATGTTGGTTATCCAAAAGGAACAAGAGGATACTACTTCTATAGTCCTCAAGATAAGAAAATATTTATAAACATAAATGCAATTTTATTAGAGGACAAGTACATAGAAGAACGAGGATCTAAGAGTAGGGTTTTTTTGGAAGAAACCAAGGGAGATAATCCCAAACAAATGGTTACAGAAACCCATACTCAAGATTCATGTAGAGGATTCATATCTATGCCACTTAACATGTCAGATTCCAGTGGGAGACAAATAGATGTTACGCCTTCTATATCCACTGGCTCTTTAGCACATAGAGTGGAAGAACCTCCTACCTCTATTCAAAATCCAGTCGTTGAGGAATCAACAGATCTAGTTCTAGTCAACGAGGAGGAGGAAAGTCCAATCATCCAAGAACCTCCACAGATTAGACGTAGTGGGAGAGTCATTCGACGTCCCTCTAAATACTTACTCTATAGAGAAGCTTTTCAAGAAATCTCTTTTGAGTAAAAAGAGGATCCTACTACGTATAAAGAAGTTGTAGAGGATATAGACGTAGACTATTGGAAGAGTGCAATAGATTCAGAAAAGAAATCCATGTACACTAACTCCGTCTGGGAACTTGTGGACCTACCTAATGGGGTAAAACCTATTAGGTGCAAATGGGTCTACAAAAGAAAGAGAGGAGTAGACGGGAAAGTGAAAGCTTTCAAAGCTAGATTGGTTGCTAAAGGTTATACCCAACAAAAAGGTATTAATTATGAGGAAACCTTCTCACCTATGGCCATGCTAAAGTCTATAAGAGTCCTCCTATGTATTGCAGGTCACTTTAACTATGAAGTATGGCAAATGGACGTCAAGACAACTTTCCTTAATGCAAATCTTGCCAAATGTATCTACATGGTATAGCCAGATAGTTTTATCCAAAAGGTCAAGAACAAAAAGTTTGTAAGTTGAATAGGTCCATTTATGGGCTTAAACAAGCGTCTAGATTTTAGAATATCAGGTTTGATCAAGCCATTAAGTCTTGTGTCTATAAGAGAATTATAGATGGTAATGTAATTTTTCTCATACTGCATGATGATGACATCCTTCGCATTGAAAATGATGTAAGAAAATTAACATTGGTGAAAAGTTGGTTGGGTAAACAGTTTAATATGAAGGACTTGAGAGAAGCAAGATATATTTTGGGCATTCAGATCCTTCGGAATAGAAAGAATAGATTGATAGCTTTATCCCAAGCTTCATATATTGATAAAATACTGACGAGATTTTCAATGCAAAATTCCAAGAAAGGTCAATTACCTTTCAGACATGAAATTCAGTTATCTCAGAAGTATAGTCCTAAAACTCCTAATGAAATTGAGTATATGAAACGAGTTCTGTATGCATCAGCTATAGGAAGTCTCATGTATGCTATGCTCTGTACTCGTCCAGATATTTGTCATACTGTTGGGATGGTCAGTAGATATCAGTCAAACTCAGGATTGGAACACTGGACAACAGTGAAGCATATATTCAAGTATCTTCGCAGAACTCAAGGATATATGCTAGTTTACTCAACTCCAGAATTGGTACCTATAGGTTACACTGATTTTGATTTTCAAGTTGATAGAGATCTTCACAAGTCCACCTCAGGCTTTGTTTTCACCTTAGGTGGTGGTGCAGTTGTGTGGAGAAGTATCAGACAATCTTATATTGCTAACTTTATAATGGAAGCTGAATATATGGAAGCTTGTGAAGCAACTAAAGAGGCAATATGGTTGAAGAAGTTCTTGATAGAACTTGAAGTGGTTCCTTTTGCATTTCAAGCTATTAGTTTGTACTATGACAACAATAGTGCAGTGGCAAATACAAAAGAACCACGCAGCCATCAGTGTGGTAAACACATTGAACATAAATATTGTTAGGATTCGTGGACTCCTAAACACGAAAAATATCCACGAATCCCTTCCGAGGATCCAAGCAAATGATTAAGAAGATCTAAGGTTTACAGAATTACCTTTTGTTTGGCGTAATCAAGATCCTTCGATTCTGATTATGCTGTTGTACGTGCAACCCGAACAATCACCAGACGCTGCAATGTGCGAACGTCCTCTATCGGATACACACAGTGAGCTGACTCATTACCCCGAGCGTGCTAGCACCTAGGGTTTAAGAGGGTTTTTTTTCTGGTGAATAGAGGCACGAAATTTTTTAACAAAACAGAACTGTTGAGAAGACTGCTAGGGTTTTCTTAAAACCTTCCTAATCTCTTAGAGTCTAAATCTAATAATATCTTATCATATTTTAATTTAAATTCAAATTAAATAAAAACTGATATGATAAGATTCTGTCATTATCTCGGTCATTTAACTAATTAATGTACCGAGTCAGATTCTTATAATCTAGACATCATCCAAATACATCGAATGTGGACATATTTCCAGATTCATTGTATCTGGTAAATTTTCTAGATTCGATTAACTTAGACATATTTCCAGATTCATCGAATCTGGCTACCAGAAAAATAACCTAACAAGTTCGCTTATTGTGTGACCCTATAGGTTTATTTAACACTAGCAGTGTACATAAATCATATTTAAATGGCCCACAAGTTATAAGCGATTTCTAGCAAAATATTATAACTATCCAGGTTAAATGAAAATCAGTGATCTCTTTGAACCAAACCACAATTTTATATTTAGTCCTTTTGTCACACGATATCCAGATTAAGCATAAGGCACGGAATATGTCATCCTTATTAAGCTTAATCAATTATTTCTTGATTTCATAGTAGACTATTCAAACAAACGATATCAATATCTTAAATTGATATATTTGAGCATGACCATGCATTTTAACAGTCTAACTTATTAAGGGGCCCATGGATATCTCTCCCATAATTAAGAGGGACAAATTCCTTTACTATCAATCATATTCTTCTCCTTGATTTATTCTATATCCAACAATAGTCTAATTTATTATCTGGTTAAAGACAACTTTAGACAACATCAAAATATAGAATTTATTAAGTAGGAAACTATGATGAATTTAGGTCGAAAGACTTTTTATATCATTATGGCTAGAAAATACTTATGGTATGTTCCATGAAGTACTCTCACAGTGGGTCATGTCCAATACAATGTTCTCTAACATTTATTTATATTTTGACTTGATATCACAAATATCCATAACCAGTAAAATATAACCATCTAGTCACAAACATACTAATCTTAATTTATTATTATTCCAATAATAATAATCGATTAGGGACTATTTTAGAATAGTCATTATATTTATTGTTGGGTTTTACTATCAAGTCACGTACTTGATTATCACAAAACAAAATACACTATTCATGAAAAGGAAAACCTAATATTATTATATAAAACATAACGGTAATAGTATAAGTACAAATTGAGTCTAGGGCATATCCCTAACAAATATCACCTACTTAGGGAAATTGTTCCGTGGAGATCTAGAAGTACGCAAGATTTCTTTTGCTGGAAATCTTGCTGCTCCTTTTACTAAAAGTTTACCTGTAACTATTTTTGGAAGTTATATAGAAAGTATGGGTATTTCTGACATGTCCCATTTACTCTAGGACAAGTGGGAGAATTTTTGTTAGATATGGTCATCGAGTAAATACAATATTTGTATTTTGAAATTAAATAAAATATGTCTTTATATATTTATATGTATGAGTTATGTATGAGCCTGTTTTGTCCACAAATTATTTAGATATTATAAATCAAATGTTTATTTGTTAAACACGGAAAGGCTTGATTTATAACTTAATTCGATATAAATTATCCGCGATTTACAATTAATTTGGACAATTTATTTTGGTGAGATCGTCTTAATTTTATTGAAGTCTGTCTTTGACTTTGGTAATAAAATTAAGGATATATTTTGATATATTGGATAGACCATCAATATTTATTTGTGGAATAGACCATACAAATAAAATATTGAAAGATTGTCGTACATAATAGTTTAATCCTGAGCAAACAATTATTTATATTTATTAACTTGAAGTTCCTTGAGTTGCTAAAGAGTGAGATTAACTCAATAATCAATATCTCGGCATCTTGGGAATTAATGTGAAATAAATATGAAATAATTATTATGCACTATGGAATCCGTCACCTTTAATAGGCAAGACTATTTCCTCATAAGTTCTTCTAAGGGACAGTTAAATCTGAGCTCAGTAATTTAATAGTGTCTATTGAATTCAATTTGTAAGTGTGACGTGATCACATGGTACTGTTATATTGAAGATGAAAATTGAGGATTTGAATGAAGAGCATTGTGGTCATACTGCCTCATTCAAAGTATTATATTGATCAACTGGGGTAATTTGTTGGATCGATCAATCATTAGATATAATTATTAACTCTAGTAATTGCGATTAGACTAAGAGTGCAATTACGTTCTTTTAGTGGAGTGGAACGTAATTAATAAATTATTTTTATTGACAAAATAATTTATTGGAGCTTAATCTAACTGTATCTGGTCAAGTCCCTTCAGTGACTCCTAATTATAGGATAATAATAAATTATAATTTATTTATAATTTATTAATAAAAATTACAGGAAACCAAAAATCGTATTTGAGATAGAATAGGATAAGTGAAAATAGTTGTATTCAACTATACTTTTTTATTCTATCAAGATTCGTATTTTGAGGTAGAGTTAACTATACACATTAGTTTATAACTCTATTTTTGATATACGTGAAAAACAACGTTCTTGTTCTCTCAATTTTTGTATGAGTCCACCCTCAACAAAAAAAGAAAGAAAATTACAATTAGCAATTTTCTGATCCAGAGAGATTATATTGAAGAAGACTTGGGGGTTTCGATCGTTACTACAAGGCCAAAGATTTTAAATATCGTATTGGTGAAGACGATATCTATAAAGGTATAAGTCGTTTTCACGTATTCTCAAGATTTAATTTGATTGACACATAAATATATCGATCATATTAACTAACAAATGCAACCTTCAAGAGATCGTAAGAGAGAAGAAAAATATAGTAACTAGTTGATATTACTCATTAAATATTAAATAAATAATTTATTAGTAAAATGATGTAATTTTAAGTACTAATGATGGCTTATAAACCCGGCAGCCTAAATTGGATTAAATGATAGTTTGCCTTATTTTAAATAAAGAATTAGAGTTTTTTTGTTTTTTTACATTCATCGTTAAGTTGAACTTTATTTTGAAGCCTAGAGGCTTTGTCTCTATATCTTTATCTTTGGCTTTCTATAGTTTTTTGTCATCTTCTAATCTCTAATGTGCCAAATTCTTGTATTAGGTAGTTTCTTCTTTAAATTATTGATTCTTTAGCATAAGATATGGTTGTTGATTATGATAAGAATTGAACTACTAATTAGTGTGGTTGATAGATGGCAGGCAGAGGACAAAACTTGTGGTTTCATTTTTTACACCTATGCTTTGGAGCTTTTTATTTATTTTATTTTATTTTATTTTATTTTATTTTATTTTATTTTTTTGAATGAAGCAGCATTGGCATGGTAACGATGCTAAATGAAAAAAGATTGTAATAAGAGTTAAATAAGTAAATAATATTACTTTTTTAATAGTGTACCAAAAAGTATCTTAATATATTGGAATATCTAGATTCTGCCATCTAGAATGGTAGTGGGATCGGGGAAAAAAAATGTGAGTAGTTTATAATTGGTTATAGATATCTTAAAGATGAAAACAAAGTTTTTATTTTATTTATTTATTTATTATTATTATTATTATTATTATTATTATTATTATTATTATTATTATTATTATTTTAAAAACTAGATAGTTGAATTGTATTTATGTCTTTGTTTGATTGTTAAGGATTTTACACTTGAAAAAATAATCTGATTCTCATCTATTAAATTCCAGCAATGGGTAATTACCTTTGTTTTTGAAAAGGAATGTGATTCCTTGAATAAAAGAAAGTAAGTTTAAAATAATAGTAAAGATAATACCAATATGGATATAGTATTCTTATTTTTTTTTTCAGAATCTTAAAACTAAAAAATATATATATGTTATGAATTATTGGAATCTCCATTAATTAGTGGAGGCTCCACTAATTATGGATTTATGTGAATTATTAGAAGATTTTTATGGATGTCCACCATTTAGTGGAGACACCATTAATTGAGATTAGTTGAAGATGATGTATGCCATGATGTATTCCACTAATTAGAGCTCTATAAATAGAGCTATTCTCTAAACTTGTAATACACCATTATTTTGTGAAAGAAAGATTTGTGAAAGAAAGATTAGAGAAAGAATTGTGAGAGAAAGAAAGAAAGAAGTTTGAAGAGAAATTTTTGTGCAAAGCATAGTTAGAATTTTCTTAGTGTGTAGTGTGTAGATTTTATTCTAACACTACCCTAATTTTATAACACGTTATCAGCACGAGTCTCTGCCGTTATTAAAGCCAGAAGACAGGTACGCATTTATTGATCTCGCTAAATTCGAATTTGTAGCCCTTGATATTTCTGAAAAAAAAAATTTATATGTCATACAGAAATGCATCTAAATGCTAAAAAAATGAGATCCATATGTCATGTGGATAAAAAGAAAGATTTGACCACCTGAAGATGGTCGTACTACCCACTGCACGGTATGAATGGTTGCACCTGAAGTTGCAAGATTGTAAAACCGTGAACTCCGTGATGTATAAAACTACATCTTAGTTAAAAATTTTACGGAGAAAAAGTTACTGATGAAGTTATATTGGAGAAGGCATTCTCCACTTTTCATACCTCGAATATTGTCCTGCAGTAACAATATCGAGAAAAAGGGTATCCAAAATTGATAGATTTAACATGAGTTATTATTGAGAAATCATGAAGCCAGATGAACTGGCTCAACAGCACTCCCAGAAGTGAATGTTGTTGGCTCCAGCAGAAGCCATCGTTATAGTCGTAGTTGTGGCAGTGGCCGTGGTTATGGTCATGGACACACTCGATATTTCCCTTATCACAGAGAAATACTGGCCACCTGAAGTGTAACAGAAAAGATAATAAGGGAAAAAGATATTTCCATTAATAATAAGCATCACATCTTTTATTCATATCACTAGTGTTTATATGAACTTGAGGATACATGCTTATAGTTGCTCTTTTGTAATTGAGCTGACAAATGTAAGATGAAGGTTTGTAATTGTTCTTTTTCAATATTTACATTAGAGGACGACAAACAATTAGTAATTATGGACTTCAGCTCCTCTTTTTCGACATCCTCCTCCTTTTCTTTCCCCTTTGAGCCAGCATCAAGACTAGCAGCAGAATTAGCCGTAAAATTACTGCGAAATGAGTCTTGAGATTTTATGATCTCCTTAAGTTTATTATATTTCTTATTATATTTGGCCTTGAAGCATGCTTGTCTCAATTTCTGTGTTTGGTCCTCTAACTACGTATTAGGACTTTCTTCCACCAACTGTTTTTCACATTCCAGTATCGCAATGGCTTATTTTAATTTCTTCTCAACCATATGTCCTCCTTCTTCTTTATTTTGCATATCCTGTAAATCGAAGTGATATCATCGGTTATTTACTTATAAATCTTTCATAGTTTCATACTTGCAAATTATAAGTATGTATGAGAGAGAACCTGAACATTCTTGATTATGGTCTCCAAGCTCACCAATTTCCTGTGAGGCCATCGACGAATTCCTAACTCCCTACATCTTTTCTTGACACGGGTTATGCCAATATTCAGTTCTTTGGCTGCGCTCTTGATTGGTAGGTAAAAGTACTGCGAAATTGTTTCTCTTGATAGTGTCTGGGAGTTATTGCCCTTCTTCTCTCTCTGCCTCTTAATCATCTTCTTCTCCCCATAAATTTTGTCTGCAATAATATCTTGAACTTCGATATTATGCATTTCATGAGTATTTACTCCGACTTCGTTGCCAAGACCACTCATTATTTCTCCTAGAAAAAGAAAATAATATCAATAAAGGTAATATCATTCAAAATCCATGTTTAAATGTATAATAACCTGGAAACATATTCTGGCTTTGTTCAAAATCCATTAGAGAGTAGAAAGGATCATGCACAAGCATATCCTCATTCAAAGGAATAGCATCAAGAGGAACAGTATCAAAAGCAGTCTCTTGTAGGGGCAGATCAACTTGGTCCAAAGCAGTATGTTCAAAACTTCCACTGATTTACATAAAAAAAAAACCAAAAGAGAGTTTAATTTCATTATCAAGCATACTAAAAACAAATGGAAGCCCTCAAAGGTATCTCACCTGAAATTAGGAGGAAGCGGTTGGTTTGGAAAGGAAAACATATCAAAATCTTCTGCGTTCGAATTAGGCGAAGCGGTTGGTTTGGAAAGGAAAACATATCAAAATCTTCCGTGTTCGAATTAGGCGGAAGCGGTTGGTTTGGAAAGGAAAATACATCAAAATCATTGCGAAACCGAGTCAAAATTTGACCATGTCTCAAATGAATTACGAGTCTCCATATCTCGCTTTGTGATTTTTGTTTTTGATGTTTACTAATGATCGATAACCGAGATATATATCGATACATATATATATATATATATATATATCTGTATGAGGAAGAAGAAGAGGTCGATGGTAGGTAGAGGGTTGGAGGAGAAGAAAAGACAAGAGAGGAAGATGAAAAGTCGGTACCGGGAAGAATGAAAAAAAAAGAGAGATGTTTTTCTTGGCATTTCCTGCTTGTCATCATTTTCTTATATTTCTTTTCTTATTCTCTTGTGAAATCATTATTCCCTAAATTAAGGAGAGAACAGAAACAGTACAAGAAAGATCGTGATTGGACAACATCATTAAATTATCTTGATCCGCATACAAGCGCGTGTGAACTTGAAGTTCAAAAGATAATTCATTTGTAAAGCATTGCAAATCAAATACCAGACGCTTTTGTTGACTCTAGAAGAGTAACAAAATCGCATATGCTAGCTATAAATGCTCCTATTCGAATTGAAGTTCCAGCAGAACAAAATATTATACCTATAGCTGCTGAGCCAAAAGCATGCCAGAAGCATGGCCGACCTCTTGGTTCTAAAGATAAAAATCCTCGAAAGAAGAGAGGATTAATGGTCCAGATGATCATATTAAAGCAAAGAATGATAAAGACCAAGAGAAAACTTATGACAAAGAACCAGACATAAATGAAAGTTACACTAAAATTTCTATCCATTATACCACTTCTGGTAGAAGTTGGAATCGGATAGAAACAATTATTGATCATATGTTTGCATATAATATCTCTTGATGTTATACAGGATAGTGATGATCCTAAACCAATATCAGTTGATGAATGTCGGCATAGAAAAGATTGGCTGCAATGGAAAGATGCGATTCAATCGGAGTTAAATGCACTGACACAACGTGAAGTCTTCGGACCTGCAGTCCGAACACCAGAAGGTGTAAAACCTGTTGGCTACAAATGGATATTTGTGCGAGAGCGCAATGAAAAGAGTGAAATCGTTCGATATAAAGCGCGATTAGTAGCCCAAGATTTTTCACAAAGACCAGGTATTGATTATGATGAAACTTATTCTCCTGTTGTTGATGCTATTACACTCCGATATATTATCAGTTTGGCAGTACATGAAAAGATAGATATGCGCCTATTAGATGTTGTCACTGCTTACTTGTATGAAAATTTAGAAAATGATGTTTACATGAAAATCCCCGAAGGATTTCATATGCCTGAAGCATATAAACATTATCCTCGTGAAAATTACTCCATCAAGTTGCAAAAATCATTATTTGGCCTGAAGCAATCTGGGCGCATGTGGTTCACACGACTTAGTGAATATTTATTGAAAGCGGGATTTAAAAATGACCAGGTATGTCCATGTGTTTTTATTAAGAAATCTGGTTCTAAATTTGTGATATTAGCTATATATGTTGATGATATTAATCTTATTGGAACTCCTGAAGAGCTCCAAGAAACAATTGATTATTTAAAAAGAGAATTCGAAATCAAGGATTTTGGTAAAACCAAATTTTGCCTTGGTTTACAAATTGAACATCTGGAGAGTGGAATATTTATTCATCAATCAAGATATACAGCAAAAGTGCTAAAAAGATTTTACATGGACAAAGCACATCCATTGAGTATTCCAATGATCGTCCGATCATTAAATGTGGATAAAGATCCTTTTCGACCTCAAGAAAATAATGAAGAACTCCTTGGTCCTGAAGTACCATATCTCAGTGCAATTGGTGCATTGATGTATCTTGCTAATAATACACGACCTGATATTGCTTTTGCTGTCAATTTATTAGCAAGATTTAGTTCTTCACCAACACGACGACATTGGAATGGAATTAAACAAGTCCTTCGATATCTCCAAGGTACAATTGATCTCGGATTATTTTATTCAAATAAAACCAGTCTAACATTGATAGGTTATGCAGATGCTGGTTATTTATCTGATCCACATAAAGCACGTTCTCAAACAATCTATAGCAGCTACTTCTTCAAATCATGCTGAAATTATAGCCATTCATGAAGCAAGTCGAGAATGTGTATGGCTAAGATCCATGATTCATTATATCCGAGAAAGTTGTAGATTATCATCAATCAAAGATATTCCAACTCCTCTTTATGAAGACAATGCAGCTTGCATAGCTTAATTACGAGGAGGATATATTAAAGGAGATCGGACCAAACATATTTCACCAAAATTCTTCTTTACTCATGAACTTCAGAAGAAAGGTGAAATTGATGTGCTACAAATTCGGTCATGTGATAACCTCGCAGATATTTTCACGAAAACTTTACCGACTGCAACATTTGAGAAGTTGAGATATAAAATCGGTATGCGTCGGTTTAAAGATTTAAATGAATCATCTCATCAAGGGGAGTAATAAACAGACATATAGAATAGTGTACTCTTTTTCCTTCACTAGATTTTTTTTCCCACTGGGTTTTTATCTAGTAAGGTTTTAACGAGGCATATTCTTTATGTATGGATGGACATCCAAGGGGGAGTGTTATGAATTATTGGAATCTCCATTAATTAATGGAGGCTCCACTAATTATGGATTTATGTGAATTATTAGAAGATTTTTATGGATGTCCACCATTTAGTGGAGACACCATTAATTGAGATTAGTTGAAGATGATGTATGCCATGATGTATTCCACTAATTAGAGCTCTATAAATAGAGCTATTCTCTAAACTTGTAATACACCATTATTTTTTGAAAGAAAGATTAGTGAAAGAAAGATTAGAGAAAGAATTGTGAGAGAAAGAAAGAGAGAAGTTTGAAGAGAAATTTTTGTGCAAAGCATAGTTCGAATTTTCTTAGTGTGTAGTGTGTAGATTTTATTCTAACACTACCCTAATTTTATAACAATATAAGGTTATCAAAGACTTTATAATCAGTTCGTCTTTTTCTTGTCTTTGTTATAACGATCCTCTTCTTTTTTCTCTTCCTTTAGTGTTGTCTCTTTATTCCGCCATCAATACAATGGTCTCATTTCCAAGAGTCTTCCATATTCAACATACTCAATATTTCTCTTATTTTTCTTGGTTTTGGATTCTTCGTTCTCTTAACTCATACCTCGTTTGTTTCAGAAGCTTGAGGTGTGGGATAACAAAAAACCTTATCTTTCTTTTAGTTTTTTTTTTTTCCTGTTAATTTTTATACTAGATTATATATTTGATTTTCTATTTTATAATTACATCTTTGTCTCATCTGTCACCCACTAGTAAACAATAAAATTGATTAGTAGTCAAGGAATCTCATGCACCTGGACTTTTCTTGATTTCATTTGTTGATACGTCCAAACAAAATTTCTCTACTTGTATTGAGATAAACATGTCTTCCCGGTCCTCTAGTATTTCAAAATCCTCAAGAACCTTTAAAGATCATAAAATAGAATTTCAAAACTCTTAATTCTACTAGTAACTGAAAATGTAAGCAAAGCCAATAAAAGTTTATATTTTGGATACAAACCATGCAAAGTCCATCTACATTTTGACCACCCACTACGAGAACACATTTAAGGAGTATCAACATTTGCATAATTACCATGATAGTACTTTGGCTGAAAAAGAAGAAAAACTAGGATGAACGTTTTGCAAACCTTTTCAGATAATCACGTTATTTCCTTAGGGAATAGACAATCATATCTCACAAATAGTACATAGATTTATGTTCTTTACCATTTTTTGGTCTAACAATTGTAACTTTTCTTCCCTTTTCTAATTAAGTTGGACCATAAGTTTGCTTGAAGTTTAACAAAGAAGTTTGGTTCACTAGTCGTAATTGTCTCTTATTAGTCAAGAGGTATTTACTATCAACCCATTACGAATTCTAGGGGACAAAATTATTTTTGAGATTTGGAGGAAGGAAAGTTGGTAGAATTGCTCTATTCTATTATGATTTATGCAAATTTATACTGTAACCTCTCATAATCATATATTCATATAAGTATAAAATGGTATCTCATGACCATATTATTATAGGGAAATTTATTTGAATATATTATATGAGAATATTTGTATATTTTGATAGAGAGTTTATTCAAATAAATTTTTTAACTATATTTTTATATTATTTATTTATAAGTGAAATATTTATGTATACTTGTGTGAATATATTGTGATATAATATATACATATATATATATATATAATGATTAATTTTATGTCTTAGGTGGGGAATTAATTATAGAAAGTGTTTTATATAATTATTTAGTGAAAAACATTGTTTTTGTGGCAAATATAAAAAATCAATTTTATAAAGGATCAAATATTAATTTTTATTAAATAAAAGTCTTATTTTGTTATAAAATTTGGGTAGTGTTAGAATAAAATCTACACACTACACACTAAGAAAATTCTAACTATTCTTTGCACAAGAATTTCTTTTCAAACTTCTCTCTTTCTTTCTCTCACAATTCTTTCTCTAATCTTTCTTTCACAAAATGATGGTGTATTCCAAGCTTAGAGAATAACTCTATTTATAGAGCTCTCATAAGTGGAATACATCATGGCATACATCATCTTCTATAAAACATCATGGAATACATCATCTTCCATAATACATCATGGAATACATCATCATCTACTAGTCTTAATTAGTAGTGTCTCCACTAAATGATGGGCATCCTTAAAAATCCATAATTAGTGGAGCTTCCACTAATTCACAATATATCATAACACTCCCCATTGGATGTCCATCCATACATAAAGAATATGCCTCGTTAAAACCTTACTAGATAAAAACCCAGTGGAAAAAAAAATCTAGTGAAGGAAAAAGAGTACACTATTCTATGTCTGTTTATTACTCCCCCTAATGAGATGATTCCTTTAAATCTTTAAACCGACGCATACCGATTTTATATCTCAACTTCTCAAATGTTGCAGTCGGTAAAGTCTTCGTGAAAATACTGCGAGGTTGTCACATGACCGAATTTGTAGCACATCAATTTCACCTTTCTTCTGGAGTTTGATGACCTATGTTGTGTCCAATCTCCTTTAATATATCCTCCTCGTAATTACGCTTATGCCAGCTGCATTATCTTCATAAAGAGAAGTTGGAATATCTCTGATATATGATAATCTATAACTTTCTCGGATATAATAAATCATGGATCTTAGCCATATACATTCTCGACTTACTTCATGAATGGTTATAATTTCAGCATGATTTGAAGAAGTAGCTGCTGGAGATATCAAAGGACTTGTTTAATTCCATTCCAATGTCGTCATGTTGGTGAAGAACTAAATCTTGCTAATAAATTGATAGCAACAGCAATATCAAGTCGTGTATTGTTAGTAAGATACATCAATGCACCAATTGCACTGAGATATGGTACTTCAGGACCAAGAAGTTCTTCAACATCTTCTTGATGTCGGAAAGGACCGGACGATCATTGGAATACTCAATGGATGTGCTTTGTCCATATCAAATCTTTTTAGAACTTTTGTTGTATATGTTAAATAAATGTTCTACTTGCCAAATGTTCAATTTGTAAACCAAGACAAAGTGTAATTTTACGACCATCCTTGATGTCGAATAATCAATTGTTTCTTGGAGCTCTTCAAGAGTTCCAATAAGATTAAAATCATCAACATATATAGCTAATATCACAAATTTAGAACCAGATTTCTTAATAAAAACGCATGGACATACCTGGTCATTTTAAATCTCGCTTTCAATCAATATTCATTAAGATGATTAAACCACATGCGCCCAGATAGCTTCAGGCCATATAATGATTTCTGCAATTTGATGGAGTAATTTTCACGAGGATAATGTGTATATGCTTCTGGCATATGAAATCCTTTGAGGATTTTCATGTAAACATCATTTTCTAAATTTTCATACAAGTAAGCAGTGACAACATCTAATAGGCGCATATCTATCTTTTCATATACTGCCAAACTGATAAGATATCGGAGTGTAATAGTATCAACAACATGAGAATAAGTTTCATCATAATCAATACCTGGTCTTTGTGAAAAACCTTGGGCTACTAATCGTACTTTATATTGTACGATTTCATTCTTTTCATTGCGCTTTCGTACAAATATCCATTTGTAGCCAACAGGTTTTACACCTTCTGGTGTTCAGACTGCAGGTCCGAAGACTTCACGTTTTGTCAGTGCATTTAACTCCGATTGAATCGCATATTTCTATTGCAGCCAATCTTTTCTATGCCGACATTCATCAACTGATATTGGTTCAGGATCATCATTATCCTGGATAACATCAAGAGATATTATATGCAAACATATGATCAATAATTGTTTCTATCCAATTCCAACATCTACCGGAAGTGGTAAAATGGACAGAAATTTCAGTGTTACTTTCATCTATGTCTGGTTCTTTGTCATAAGTTTTCTCTTGGTCTTTATCATTCTTTGCTTTAATATGATCATCTGGATCATTAATCCTCTCTTCTTTCGAGGATTTTATCTTTAGAACGAAGAGGTCGGCCATGCTTCTGGCATGCTTTTGGCTCAGTAACTACATGTAAAATCTTTTGTTCTGCTGGAATTTCAATTAGAATAGGAGCATTTATAGCTGGCATATGCGATTTTGTTACTCTTCTAGAGTCAACAAAAGTGTCTGGCATTTGATTTGCAATGCTTTACAAATGAATTATCTTTTGAACTTCAAGTTCACACGCGCTTGTATGCGGATCAAGATAATTTAATGATGTTGTCCAATCACGATCTTTCTTGTACTGTTTCTGTTCTCCCCCTAATTTAGGGAATAATGATTTCACAGGAGAATAAGAGAAAAGAAAAAGAAATATAAGAAAATGATAACAAGAGAATAAGAAAAGAAATATAAGAAAATGATGACAAACAGGAAATGCCAAGAAAAATATCTCCTTTTTTTTTTTTGTTTATTTTACTCTTCCTGGTACTTACTGTTCCTCTTCCTCTCTTATCTTTTCTTCTCCTCCGACCCTCTACCTACCATCTACCTCTTCTTCTTCCTCATACAGATATATATATATATATGTATCGATATATATTTCAGTCATCAGTCATTAGTAAACATCAAAAACAAAAACCACAAAGCAGATGTAGAAGCTCGTAATTCATTTGAGACATGGTCAAATTTTGACTTGGTTTCTGCAGCAGATTTTGATGTATTTTCCTTTCCAAGCCAACCGCTTCCTCCTAATTCTAACGCAGAAGATTTTAATATGTTGTCCTTTCCAAACCAACCGCTTCATCCTAATTTCAGATAAGATCCCTTTAAGGGCTTCCCCCCTTTTTTTTTTTTAGTGTGCTTGCTTGATAATGAAATTAAACTATCTTTTGGTTTGTTTTGATGTAAATCAGTGAACATACTGCTTGGGATCAATTTGATCTGCCTATGCAAGAGACTACTTTTGATGTTGTTCCTCTTGATGCTATTCCTCTAAATGAGGAAATGCTAGTGCATGATCATTTCTACTCCTTAATGGATTTTGAACAAAGCCAAAATATGATTCCAGGTTATCATATATTCAAACATGAATTTTGAATAGTATTATCTTTACTAATATTGTTTTTCTTTTTCTATGAGAAATAATGAGTGGTATTGGTAATGAAGTCGGAGTGAGGACCCATGACATGCATAATATCGAAGTTCAAAATATTATTTCAGACGAAATTCCTATAGAGAATAAAAGGATTAAGAGGCAGAGAGAGAAGAAGGGCAATAACTCCCAGACACTATTAAGAGAAACCATTTCGCAATACTTTTACCTGCCAATCAAAAGCACGGCCAAAGAACTGAATATTGGCATAACCCGTCTTAAGAAAAGATGTAGGGAGTTAGGAATTCGTCGATGGCCTCACAGGAAGTTGATAAGTTTGGAGACCCTAATCCAGAATGTTCAGGTTCTCTCTCACACACACTTATACTTTGCAAGTATGAAATTATGAAAGATTTATAAGTAAATAACCAATGATATCACTTCGATTTGCAGGAGATGCAAAATAAAGAAGAAGGAGGACATATGGCTAAGAAAAAGTTGAAAGAAGCCATTGAAATACTGGAATGTAAAAAGCAGTTGGTGGAAGAAAATCCTGATACGCAGTTGGAGGACCAAATGCAGAAATGGAGACAAGCATGCTTCAAGGCCAAATATAATGAGAAACTTAAGTATAATAAACTTAAGGGGATCATAAAATCCTAAGACTCATTTCACAGTAACTTCACGGCTAATACTGCTGCTAGTCTAAATGTTGACTCAAAAGGGAAAGAAAATGAGGAGGATGCCGAAAAAGAGGAGCTGAAGTCCATAATTACTAATTGTTTGTCTTCCTCTAATGTAAATATTGAAAAAGAACAATTACAAACCTTCATCTTAACTCAATTACAAAAGAGCAACTATAAGCATGTATCCTCAAATTCATATGAACACTAGTGATATGAATAAAAGATGTGATGCTTATTATTAATGGAAATATCTTTTTCCCTTATTATCTTTTTTGTTCCCCTTCAAGTGGCTAGTATTTCTCTGTGATAAGGGAAATATCGAGTGTGTCCATGACCATAACCACGGCCACTGCCACAACTATGACTATAACGCTGGCTTCTACTAGAGCCAACAGCATTCACTTCTGGGAGTACCGTTGAGCCAGTTGCTCTGGCTTCATGATTTCTCAATAATAACTCATTATTTTTCTTTGCAATGAGAAGGGTAGTAAATAAATCTGTGTAAACCCTTTTTCTCGATATTGTTGCTGCAGGACAATATTCGAGGCATAAAATGTGGAGAAGGTCTTCTCCAATATCTTCATCAGTCACTTTTTCTCCGCATAATTTTAACTGAGATGTAATTTTATATATCGCGGAGCTATATTCATTCACGGTTTTTAAAATCTTGCAACTTCAGGTGCAATCATTTATACCGTGCAGTTGGTAGTACGACCATCTTCAGGTGGTCAAATCTTTCTTTTTATCCACATGACATATGGATCTCTTTTTTTTTTTTTTAGCATTTAGATGCATTTCTGTATGACATATAATTTTTTTCAGAAATATCAGGGGCTACATATTCGAGTTTAGCGAAGTTAGCCATAGAGATCAATAAATGCGTACCTGTCTTCTAGCTTTGATAATGGTAGAGACTCGTGCTGATAACGTGTTATAAAATTTGGGTAGTGTTAGAATAAAATCTACACACTACACACTAAGAAAATTCTAACTATTCTTTGCACAAGAATTTCTTTTCAAACTTCTCTCTTTCTTTCTCTCACAATTCTTTCTCTAATCTTTCTTTCACAAAATGATGGTGTATTCCAAGCTTAGAGAATAGCTCTATTTATAAAGCTCTCATAAGTGGAATACATCATGGCATATATCATCTTCTATAATACATCATCTTCCATAATACATCATGGAATACATAATCTTCCATAATACATCATGGAATACATCATCTTCTATAATACATCATAGAATACATCATCGTCTACTAATCTTAATTAGTAGTGTCTCCACTAAATGATGGGCATCCATAAAAATCCATAATTAGTGGAGCTTCCACTAATTCACAATATATCATAACATATTTTAATTTTTTACGCTAATTAATTTTAACTATCGTTTTAATTAAATGATTTGTGAAGTTGAGAAAACATTTTGAAAAGTCAAAAGTTTCACCCTTTAGATGCATTTTATGCGTAAGAGCATGCTTTTGACGAGTCTTCCAATAGGTACATCACCGCAGATCATGATTCAAACAAGTCTCAGATCACATCTGATTAATCAAATCCAGTTATGGCCATAATTTCTTCTAATCTAAGAAGACTATGCGATTCTAATTTTTTATTAAATTTTAATTTTCCTCGGGCTTGTGTGATATTTAATCATACATAAACAAGTAAATAAATTTGTAACAAAATAAGAAAATGCTTATGACCTATGTTGGGTACCCTTTTTCTTTGTTGAAATTCCTTACATTTACTAGTCTCACTATTATATCTATACCAATGACAAATGCACTGCTAGGAAAAAGTTTGGCTTTCTTGTAAAATATGGCAATACTACGTCACAAAATGAATCCCCTAAACATACATCATAAAAGAAATTTGTTAAAAAATATTTATTCTTTAATGTTTAATATTAAAAAGTTGCTTCTTAAATCAATATTTAATTTTGTGATATTACTATCTAATTGTTGGTAGATAGCTCATACTTTAGTTGTTAAAATAAATAACAATGACTTTATATCTCAGTGGTATAATTATTAATCATGTAATTGTACAGAGAAATTTTTTTTTTTTTATAAAGATAATATTTGTGTATTTTACCACTTTTGGCTACTTTTTGCTTGTCTAAGCTTGGTAATTTAGAAGTAAGGGATGGATCTTTTTCATTGCCTTAGCTTTACGAAATTGTATGAAAAATCAAATTTGAAAGTTTCAATAAGTGAAGATGATTGATGAAGTTCAACTTAATTTAATCAAATTTAAAATCTATTAGAGACACAACAAAGTATAACCAAGAAGCGTAAGTGAAATGGAACAAAAAGAATGACTTTAACAGACCAATTAATCTTTGCCATTTAGGTATTTTATTGTACATTTTGTATTATGTAATTGACTTTGTGTAGAGTTTAATACCTAATTGTACTAAACAGTAGGAAAGAGGGTATAATATATGAAGTTGCCAACCGAAGGGGAGTAGGATTGTTTGAGAACGTTAGGGGGTGCAAGGAGTGAAATCTGTTGGATACATGCTAATTAATGTTTTGTTTGATTCATAAATATGGAGAGGGAGGAAAAAGGGGAGGGGAAGTGATACATTCACTTCCACTTCTACTAAGGAAAGAAAATTAGATTTACTTTTATTTTATTTAGTTTGGGTGAACAAAAATGTAAATGAAAGATTTCTTATTATATTAGACTAGGTTCATACCTCGTGCGTTGCACGGGAATAAAATTTATTGTTTAGAATGCACGGGGTATAACTTGTGTTAATATTAAAATACATAACAAAAGAATTTCTATGCGTAAAATTAATATTTTTCTATTAAAAAAATTACACACAATTATTCTATTGCTATTAAATTTTAAACCTTTTAATTTCAATCATCAATTATTCGTGAATTTATATACACAATTGCACCGTGAATCCTACTTCCAAAGGATTGAGACTTCAGAATATTTTGATCGAAAAAGCTATCTTATCTACCTATCCATCTTATGACAAAAACTATAAGGGCATAATCATACGCATAGTTCAGTGTAAGGCTGGCTTTTTGCAATCATGGTCATGGAGATAATAATAAATGGACCATCCTCAGCAATTCTTGTGGCTATTATGATGTGGTACGGCATGATAATATGCTTTATGCACAACCGACGTGAAAAATAGTTGGAAGTATCGGATTTGAAGGACACTGTTCCTACAAAAAACATATTAGTTTTTCACTTTCTCACCCCATGACATTGACCGATTTGATGACATTCAGTTCCACCTAGATAACTCTAATATTTAAAAAAATAAAAAATTCAGATAACTTCTGGTTTAAAAAAAAAAACTAATTCAAATAACCATTATATTTTTTAAAAAAAAAAACTTTCAATTTTTTTAAGAATGAAATATATAAATATAGAATAATACTTTTAGAGTTTTCAAAGAGATTAAAAATTAAAAATTAAAAAGAACAGAATTCTAAGAGATTTAAAAAAGTTAACATAATGATTAATTCTATACACTAAATTCAGATAATTCTAATTTAAAAAAAAAAAAACCTTTGAGCTTCCATATTTCTATTAATTATATAATTACTTTTCTCCCCTCGAACTTCTTAACAAACAACACAGAAGAAATCCATTGACTCTGCTACCTTCTTTCAACAACCCCAACCGCCCTACCCCCTCTTCTCCCTCCGTCTCCCCTTCTTCTAGGGGTCACCTCAATTCGCTTCCAATTCCAAATTTTCAATCCAATTTGAAATCCCTCGAAATTTTTTTTCCTGCTTGAAAATCTAACAAAAAAAGTAAAATTTCATAGAGAATTTAATCATGGCGATCAAAATGGTGTAGATGGATCCAGAGGGGATTGATGGAGTTCGTATGTCATGGAATGCTTAGCCTCGAACCAAGGTTGAATTGAGCAAGTGCATGATCCCGCTTGCCGTCTCGATCTCTTCGATCCGTCCTCACGTGGATGTCCCCTTGCTGCCTTATGTGCCACTTAAATGTAAAACCTACACAGTCGTGCTCAACACACAGACATGACAAAATGATATTGAGAACAACCACTCATACATGAAGGAACAAAATACAAAAAAGCACCTCTCAACAACTCCATTCAAAAGGTAGCATTTTCAAGTGTAGGGTGCACACCATAGCAAAGCTAAAAAGATGCGTACATACGATGAAAAATGCTAAGAAACATAATTCAAATCCACAAGCCACCACAGGGTAATAGGCAAATGACAAAATTGGTAGTTAGAATGAAGGTTTCTATGCATGAAAGGAAGAGCAGCAGAATATGAAAGAAGCTACCTTAAGACGATGGATAGATTCTATACAACGAATAATTCTGCTGTGTTGTGGGTAGTCTTCGCAGGGGGCTATTTAATATGTGATTGAAGATGAATAGTCCAATGAATCTTCGTCTGTTCAGATGTACTGAATGTAATGTAAAGAACAATGAACTTTCATCTAGTCAGTTGTATTATTTAATAGGGAGTGAATTTGAAGAGGTTTGAGGGGATTAGGCGTTTGGGTTAATTGAAGAGATTAAACGTTTCATTATTTAATAGGGAGTGAATTTGAAGAGGTTTAAAGAGATTAGGAGTTTGAGTTAACTGAAGGATTTCAAAGTGCTAGGTGGCCGCGCAGGACAATGCCAGGTGACTCTCTCACGGGTTTCTGCAACTTCTATTTTATATATATATATATATATATATATATATATATTATTTTAACTATTAAAAAATATAAAAAAAGAATACATTTATCTTTTAACAATGTTTACTTCTCAACCCTTTCAAAACTGAAATGGAAGATTTGCTGATGTAGGGGGGAGTAGGAGTAGCTCATCTTCCCAATTTACTTCTCTTCAACATTTACCTCTAATCAAATATGAAGTTTTCCTCATTTATTTCCATATTTACTTTTCTTTCTCAAATACTTTCACTTTGTACTCCAACCAAACATAAAGTAAGTGGAAGAAGCGGCATATAGTATGCTAGGATGGTATTATAAGTTTCTTTTATGTTATTAGAGATAAACTATGGTGATTGATAAGCTGAAAATTTTTCTATCTGCTAAGGAAGATGCCATGAGGGTCTTGACCCTTTATTTGTAATTATATCTTTATTTCTTGGTTATACATATAGCTTTGATATGCAATGCAAATTTTATTTTTCTTTACTCTTGTTCAATTAAGGTTATAACATCCAAAATTTTTAATATTTTATTTATTTAATATAAGGACTTATATTTAAAATAGACACGCTGGATTTAAGCGTAGAAGGATGTTATTTTATTTACTATTTAATTGCAAGTAGAGCAATTAAATATGCTAATTGTCATATGTTTTTTGTTATTTATGTTATTATGGTTCATCATCATTGAAAATTCTGTTTAAAATCTCCATATACTACTGAACACTATGATAGATCTTGATATCTCCTTAAATTGATATGTAGAGGTGATATAACTTATTTTTAGGAATTATGTATGGATAGATACACCTTTAAGAAATTATGTAATATATTAAAAATAGTTGGTCAATTGAAAGACAAGAGAAATATAAGAGTGGATGACTAAGTAACTATGTTTCTATTCATACTTTCTCATCATATAAAAAATCATACAATCAAAACTAATTTCTTATGGTTAGTAGAAATAGTTATAAGATGCTTTAATAAAGTTTTGAAGTTGTACTTCAATTACAAGGAGTGTTGCTTAAATCACTAGATATATAAGATGTTCCTAAGAATCCTATTGGTAAAGAATAAAAGTTGTTTAAACTAAATATTATTGACTAGTTACAAGTTAAATTTAAAGATAAGTCTATTTATTACTTATTTATGATAATTGATATTATAGAATTGCTTGAGAGTATTAGATGGTACTTACACTGATGTGTTTATACTTGAAGTTAATAAACCTACATTTTGATAAAGAAAGTGATATTGTTACTAATGTGCTTAGAATGTACTCCCAAGATATGCAATTTATGTATGTGCTTTGAAGGTAGGAAGACTTAATAGCTCATAGAAGAGTACCTTGGGAAGCTATGAGTAGAAAAAATGGTATAAAAATTTATGATAGTCAATAACTTTACTAAAATTTATTACTGCCTTTTGCTTTAATTCTAGGATATTAGTATTAGTGAATGCAAAATATACAAATGGAAAAGGATTTTTAGTGTCATTTAAAAATCAAATATACCACTTTCATTATTGGAGGACAGGGCAACAGTCAGCCATGTGCGAAGAATTATTTAACATGAAGCATTCTTTAGTTAGGAACATGATTGAAAAATATTTTGAGTTGCTAAAAAATATGTTGGTGTATTCTTAGAAGTCCTTGTTGGTATCTAATTAAAATACAAAGTAGAATTATAAGCGCGTGTTATCTTCTCCAAAACCATATAAGAAAAGAAATGCATGTAAATCTATTAGAAGTACAAATCATCATTATTTAGAAGAAAATGAAAATGAAAATGTTGAGTTAGAAGGAGAACAAATCATCATTATTAAAACATTTGAAAAATAGACTAATTAGAAAAAAAATCTAACTGGTAAAATGTTTGATGAATGGATGCAAAATAGGCATATTGAATAAATAAATAGTGCGCAAATTCTTTTTATTTTCTAGAAGTTTTATGAGGAAGTTTACACTTTGTTATTATGAAATCCTATTTAATATCTTTTTTAGGAGAGGGGGAGAGAAGAGGGCATTGATTACATTGTTTGGAGTTGCCATATAAGATCTCTTTTATTTTGTAGAGTATAAGAATATTATGAAATCATTGGAATTATTATTATTATTATTATTATTATTATTATTATTATTATTATTATTATTATTATTATTATTATTATTATTATTATTATTATTATTATTATTATTACTATTGTTTTGATGTTGTTTTAGCCATTTCTATTGAAAATTTTTAAGGTATGATTTTAATTAAATCTTTTGTAATTTTCATATTTAAAGATATGGTTACTAGATCTCGTCAAGGTAGGGAAGTAATCGTAATCGTGTGTATACCATTGAAAAAAATACAAAGCTTATGGAGGCTTTGCTGAACTAAAAGAAAAAAGGAAATTCTAATGATGAAACTGGTAATGGATTCAAAAAAGGATATAAAAAAGAATAGAACAAATGTTTCAAGAAAAAATTTCAAGATACAATTTAATAGAGAAGTTACATAATAAATCTCAATACAAGTTGATGAAAAAGTAATGGCATGTTATTTATAATGTATGAAACAATGTGAATGGAAATGGCTTTAGTTGGGATGATGATAATAATCCACTTAGGCATGAAGGACAATGTCTAGAATGAAGAATTATGAACAAAATTCCTCTCACAGTGACTTGATTTAAATCCAAAATCAAGTGGTTTTTTGAAAGGTTTCAAGCTTACATGAAAGATTTATTGGAGAATGATGTCTTTGGGAGGTGTAATAATGGCTAATAAGAGTTTGAATTGATCCTAAATCATTTGAAGATGCAAGGGAATGAAAATGAAAGCTTTGAAAACTTCAAAAACATCATTTTAGACTCAGGAGTGTAGAGGATGCACGGCTTGTGGTATAATCATGCCACAAGCTATGCTAATAGAGCTGAAACATGCAAGTCTTAGAAGTTTTGCACAGTTATGCATTAAGTCGTGCGCAAGAAAGTTGAAAAAAAAGGCTTAGCATGCCCATTTGTTTTTCTTGTTTGATACATGTTTTTAATGTAGTTTCAATTTGCATGACTTGTATCATTTGTAGAGCTTTTTCTTAAACATGTTTTGGGCCATTTAAAGCTTATGGGTTTGATTGTAATCGTTTGAGTTAGTTTCCTTTATGTTTTCTTTTGTAATCTCACAAACAACAATCAATAAAAAATTATTAAGTCTTTGAGATAAAAGAGTTAGGGTTTGAACTTTGGAGAGGAGAGTTCCTCCATAATTCTTCCTTCAATGCATGACCTTGCAAAGAAATTAAACCCACCTTTGTTTAGAGTCATTATATACCGAGGGTTAATCTAGCAAGTCATTCTAATTTGGGACCTAAGTGCCTTTATTGTCTTAGGGTTCTTGTTAGGTTTCTTAGGAGGATGCCTACTTTTCTCTACCCAAAGATTCTAAATCCCTTGCTGGGTTTGGAGTTGTTGGGTGTCAAATTAGTTGACCAGTCTGTACTAAAAGCAGGGTAGGAGATAGCTTAATCTACTAAGGTTCTTTTTTTGTGGAAAGAGGTAGAGAATTAGATGACCAATTCTATGTTTTTTGTTCTTTGAATTTTGACCACGATTTTGGCCATGATTTGACAATGATTGAGCTTAATTTTTCATCAAATTGAGGATTAAATGAGTGCTAATTTCGTGGTTTCATTGGGGTTGATTGTGTAATCAATTGTTGATCAATCTAGTGTTGAAATTTCCTCTATTTTGAGTGTTGACTCTAGTCCAAATTTCAGCCATTCTTTTAGTGATTAAATTCTTGGAATTATGAGTTTCCATGTATCGTATCAAATGATGAGGAAAAAAAAATATGTAACAGCAACTGCAAAACACGTGAGTTGATTATTTGAAAGTAAATTCTAATTGTTGTTCCCTTTTTACCCATTCCCCCTCCTCCCCACCCCCCCCCCACACACACACACACACACACACACATATATATATATATATATATATATATATTACATAAGAGACTTATATAATATTCATATTCTATAAATTTGTAAAGGTATCTATATAGTTATTTTTATGAGAAACAAGCCTTGCATGTACTATGATCTACTAGTTATCATTTTAGGCAAGAGGTATTGGGAAGGAAATTGAAACACCAAGAGATACAGCTGAAACTTTAGATATGAAAGAAAATCCAAATGAAAATGACTCAAAGACTTCTAATAAGGAAAATTTCAACCCTTTAAATAATAAAACGTGACTACCATTCAAGTTCAAGAGAGAGATGAGGGAAATTATAAAACAACATACAAAAGAAGGAGAAGCAGTAATGGATTAGTTTTAGGATTGGAATATATAACATAAATGCTTATCAATCACTTCAAAGAAAATACAAATTAATTATCTAAAATAGTAAAAGCTTTAGAATTGGAGTGCATGACATATATGCTTATCAATCACTTCAAAGAAAATATAGATTAATTATCTACAGGGTAAACTATTTTGGTGATCCTCTAATTATTTCGAAATTCAAATTTTACCTTCTAACTAAAAAAAGTGTAATACGATTTCTAGAACTTTCTAATCATCCAAATCTTACCCTTCCGTCATTGGTCAACTAACAATTCTGTTGATTTTTAAGGATATTTTGGTAATTTAATATTTTTAATTAAAATATATTTCTTATTTTTATTCATTTTAAAATATTTTCTTTTTTCTTTTTTTTCTATATTCCCTTCTTCCATTTTCCTCTTCTTTACCGCTGCAATTCCATTTCTACTGGAATTACCTATGCTTCCCAAAAAGAGAACCTACCGAGAGAGTACTCAAGACCCACCTCCCTCGCAGCCCTTACCTTTTCTATTCAACCGGAATTGCCTGTGCTTCCCGGAGGGTCAGTTGAAAAACATTGATTTCTATTCAAGAATTCCAATTATGTCGGGTTAACAACAACTCATATCCTTCGTATGCAGATGTTTAGACAGAGCAGTTGTAATTACCTCAGAGGAAGGGAAATAGAATCATTATAATAAATGACATCTTTGCACTGTAACTCAAGTGAAAGAAGTGAAATACATTCTAAGACTTCGTCCAATATGGTTATGCACAATTCTTTACTCGGTCATCTTCACTCAAATGGCTTCCCTCTTAGTAGAATAGAGCGTTGCAATGCAAACTTCGATTTTAGGCTTTCACATCCCTCCAAGAAGCATGTCCAGCTTCAATATTCTTAGTGTTGTAGCATTCATTTTCTTCTACAGACAAGTTTTTGATCCCCTCGTTGCCAAATTAAGAAAGTCCAAGCCCAATTCTAGAAGGCTAACTGAGCTCCAAAGGATAGGAATTGGCCCAATCATATCCATCATGGCAATGGTCAGAGCAGGCATCGTGGAACATTTTAGGCTAAAATACGCAAGAAAAGATTACTCAAACTGTGATAATTTCAATTTTTTAAGCATTTAGCCTGTGGCGAAATATATGTGAAACTCCTTGCCACAAAATGGGTTTCAATGGTGCTGCCATGGTGTATTTAAGTTATATTGGGTACACCAGTAATTTAATTTTTGCAGATTGGAGAACTAGATTTCTCCAATTCCGATGGAAGTGAAATTGTAGCAGCGACAAAGAGCAAGAAGAAGAGGAAACTAGAAGAAGAAAAGAAAATAAAAAGAAAATAAAAGAAATAAAAGAAATTATTTTAAATTTAATAAAAATAAGAAAATAATATATTTTTAATTAAAAATATAAAATTACCAAAAGGCCTTTAAAAATTAACGGAATTGTCAGTTGATCGACAGAAGAGTAAAATCTGAATGATTATAAAGTTTAAGGAATTTTACACTTTTTTAGTTAGAAGACAAAAGTTGAATTTCACAATATTTAAAGGGTTATCAAAATAGTTTGCCCTTATCTAAAAGAGTAAAAACTATTACACTTTCTAAACTTGAGAATAGAGACAAGTTTAATGATAAATTTTTGAAAATTTGAAGATTTATCTTGTCAAAACAACTCAAAGTTGGGATGAATCAAGGATATAGATTTGTTAGATAAACTTTTTTACTATTGAAAGCTTTGATAAACAATAATTTCATAAAGCTTCTTAAGTAGGAATTACTTCTTTTTTTTTCCCCCTTTAATTTTCTCCTAAGAAATTTGAAATTCTATTCAATTGATTTTTACATTAAACATTAATCTGTGATTGTAGTATAAGATCATATTATGAGATTTCATTTTTTTTAATAACAAGGATTTAGTTATTTTGAGCTTTTTTAACTAATATTTTCTACCTTTCCTCATATTACTTTTGAATATGACGAAGTATAAGAAGTAGGAGGTATTTTTTTTTTTTTACAATATTATTGTTAAATATGACCTTAGATATATTTGAGTTAACTATTCTACAAGTTTGAAGGCTATAGTAGGAAGATATTTAAAATATTTTTAATGAAACAATGGTATATTATTTAGATGTAGATTGATGTTTGGTGTTTGGATACTTTTTTGTGTTTAAAATTAAAATGACAATAATTTTGAACTTGAATTTATGTTTATTATCTTATACTTAGAGCATTAATAGAACCCTAGAAGAGGGGGAAGTGTAAACTAAAAGTATTTTTCAAAAAAACCAAAAGAAATAAAATCAAATGTGATTTTATAATGTTATATCTATTAAGGGTACTTTACCTCAATTTGATACAAATTTAAATTCTATTTTTAGTTACATTTTCTAAATGTATATACTAGAAGTGAAGAGGGGATATAATAGTCATAAAATATTATTTAAATAATTATTTATTTATTTTTTTCAAGATTTTTAAAATTTAATGGTCTAAATTTTATCATCTCACATGAATGGGTGAGATTTCATCAATAACTTCAAATTACTTTTTATAAGGTTTAGATTCATTTGGTTGTCATGGATTTTTTAGTCATTTTATAATTTTTTTAATTTATTCCTTCAATGTCACAATGAATTTTAATGGTTGAGATATGTTTAAATTTGGTATATGTGGATCAGATTTGATGAAAATTTGGTCCCCATCGTTTGCCTCTCTATCTTCCTCTTGTTACGTTTCTAAATTCCCCATCCTTTGTTTCTCTCCCCCTCTTTTGTCCCCCTTGTCTCTTCAAAGGAAAAACGTTTTCTTTCATTAATTCCAACTTCAAAATGATTCATTTTTATGCTATATAGTAAGATAAAGAAATTGCCTAGTTTTGTGGGTCCTTCTGTATAGAGAAAATGTCGAATGGGTAGTGCAGGCAGCCACCAAGTTCCTTCCAACGTGGTCCATGGAAGCAGCCTCTTGCTCAAGAAGGTGTGGGCACATTTTCTTGTGGTTGTCTATATTTGCATATTTTTTATAGTTCTTTCAATTGTGTCCTCTATATTAGGAGTTGGGGTGGTGCAATTTTGGGTGGAGCAACCTGTGATCATCATAAAAAGATTGCAGTTCGATTACGCTCAAGGACATCCCAATGCGATTTTCGCAGTTGGTGTTGACTATGGTGGATTGGAAAGTTATAGTAGCTGTAGGCATTTTACTGAAAAAAGGTTGGAGGGATGCCTGCAGGTAATATAATATTGGAAGAGGAGGAGGTATTGCCATATCTTCTAAGAGTTGCAGAGTATAAACGAATGTAAAGGTTCTTATAATTCTTATGCTTAGAATTTTATAGGATCTTTTTTTGTTACAACTAATGGATTTGCTATTCTCTTTCCTGCAGTTAAACCACCCTCATAGTGCTGCTTTCTAGATACTTTAGCAATGGGGAAATATACAATTTTTAAAAAATATATATAATTTTCTTTCTTCTTCTTGATGTTTTCTTGGGTAGCCTTACTGGTTTTCTAGCTAAAATATGCTTTTTTATGTAACTTTTTTCCATCCTAGGTTGTCATATGCCTTATGCTACGGAAGACTGTACCGCTTATGAATTATATTCAGGTGACTTTTTATAGATGATATTTATTGGTGTTTATCATGGAGCAATTTAAAATATCTTAGTTAGCTTTTAATTGGTGAAGGTTTATGAGTAAAACCCACTTGAGTTAAGTAGTTTGGACTATTATGGGAATTGAAAGAGAATTATGAATTTATTATTGTAAATGTTAGTTGAGGATGGTAATGAATTGCATGTTCTTTTGTTGAGCACACTGTTTTTGCATGTGAAAAAGAGTCATGAGAATTGTAACTGATCATTTGATAATATGCATCAATTTTTAGATGTCTTAGGAAGCAAGATATACTGCCATATGATAGCAAATGAGGGCAACTAGATAAAAGTTACCACAATTTGAATTAATAGTTACTTAAAACCTTTTTATTTTACTCACATATGGTATTTTACTAGTGGATTGCTAAATATTGTATGTGAAACTTTAACTTGATGTTGAACATGGTACTTGTTTTAGTGTGGTTGATATCTAATAAGTTAATGCATTGTTAGTTTTATACCACTTTTTGTCTTTTTTGAGTGAAGACAGAATATGTTGTAATATTTTAAGTCAGAAAATGGTGTAAATATCTACTAGTCTCATGATATTCTTTTCGATACTTGGTACTGGTCTCATGATATTCTTTTCGATACTTGGTATGCAATCCAATTACAATAATTTTTTTTTATTCATTTTAGAATAACTAATTTACACCTCTTAGGATCAATTGCAAAATTAGTTGGACTGATACACTGTCTATTGTTTAGGGAAATTTGGAGCAGCCTTTGCTTCGATTTCAGAACCAATTATTGTACTCTTATACTACCTTGTTTACTATATTGGTATTACAAGCCCCTATAACCATCATTTCAATATATAATTGCTATTTTTACATCTGTGTGAGCAAGTTAAGCTGGACTAGGCTTCATGCAATTTTGCAATTTGAACAACTTTAGAACAAAATTCATTTTAGGATTCTCTTTTTTCGTGGGATTATCCATAGTATAGTATTTCAACAAGTACAAAGCTATCAATGGCTTATGGCTTGTTCATACTTGGGCAAGATGGGTAAGGAACATAACCATTCAAATCTTTATGAATCTATCCATTCAAAATAATCTACAATTCCATGCTTTTAGACCATAAACCAGCTTATGCCTTCTTTATTTGGCAGTTCAACAATATGATCAATATGCCTTTCTTATCTGAAGCATTTGTTGCTTGCCTGTTGGCATTGTTCCTGGATATCACTTTGCATAAGAAAGACAATGCATTAAAGAAGGATAGGGGCATGCCACACTGGGAGAGATTCCATTCATTCTAAACCGACACAAGAAGTGGAGAGTTCTAATCCTTGCCTTGCAACCTCAACAAGTTTTTCCCAAGTTCTTCATCAATTCATCAAAAGATCATGAAGCTTGTGTGGAACCAAATGGTATAAAAAGTTGCATGGCTTTTGATACTTGGTTTTGCGGTAAAAGTTGTCAAGAGGTAAATAGTTATTTCCTTTTTAAGCAATTGAGAAGTGTGTGCAATCTTGCCAAAAAAAAAAAGAAAAAGAAAAAGAGAGAAAGTTTCAACATTTAGGAATCGAACTTTAGTAAAACAGTTTGAATAATGGCTTCCTTATTTTGCTCCCTACATCTAACATATGATCTTGCAATAGGAATATGATCTTATGTACCTTCTCCGATCCTTTTTAATGTAGTGGGAATTGGTAACTATAAGATGAAATATTCTCATATTCAAGCTTCAATGGTGTTTTGGCCATAGTTCATTGTCATATCTGCCATTGCATAGCAAAATGTCCTTGAACCTAGACTAATGATTTATGTAGATATAATATTTTTGGCTTTGTGCTTTTGTTATTTGGATAGCTATTTTCATTGCTGAAGCTTATATGAAAGTAACTCTTTTTTACTGACTTATTTTAATTCATTAGTGGAGTACTTAATGTACCATGTCTTGTAGGTCTATTCAGGTCTTCAATCTCAAATTGGGTTAATGAATTTTCTTTTTGATGGCTTCAATTGGTCTTTTTTGAAGTGCATTCATGGTGATCCACAAGTTCATTCTGCTCAGTACTTTGTTACTTTAAAGGCTAAATGCAACTCAAAGTTAGCTACTGCCCTGTCAATAATGGAAAGATGTTTTTTTTTTCCTATGGTGGATCCCAAAAGTCGCATAAACATGATACCCCTTGTAGCACACAACTGGAGGTGAGTTCATTTTCTTTGGACATTTAATCTATTTTTGCTTTTTAAATAGTTTTCCTTGCAAGTTCCTCTTGGCCCTTTTGACTCGTATCAATTGCTTTTATCTCTATGCACTCTTGGATGATTAATCAGATTGCATTTATTTACTTTGTGATTCTAACCATGTTTTTCCCTTCTACTTGTTCTAAAGCTCTGATATTTGATTTGCATCTCATTTGCATTTGTGCTTGTAAAATGGATGGTGGATTTTTAGCTATGACTCAAGAATTTTGAATTCGTCTTCACTAGGTTAACTATTATCTTGTACGAAAGATTATTTGTTGTGTTTTCCAGAACTTAACTTATCATCTCCTCCTTAAGTAGAAAGGGAGCCTCAACCCTAGGAATTTGGGCTTATATCTAAGGAGGCATTCCTTGGTGTTATTTTATTTCCCAAAATGTCTTTGCCTTTAGTGGAGATTCACTAAAAATGAAAAAGTTATTTACATTATTATGTGCGTTAACATAGGATCAATTGTTCCATTTGCTTCCGTAAGAGTGGTGTTGCATGTTCCAAGTGCATCTCTTTTTGTCAATTATTTGGTCCAAATGACTTGGTAACTCACAGGCACTTGAATTGTTACTCAATGTCCCCTTGTTAAATATTGTTATTCCCTTGTTACATACTATTTTTAAAACCACAATCACTATATTAACTATTGTTTGGACTCCCTTGTCATTTTTAAGATATTTTCTTTTGTTTTTATTTTCAAGTTAATTGTATATTTTAGTTATAAGGAAATATGGGGAGTATTGGGAGCACAAATAACAGGACATCATAATCAGTAAGAAAAGAGAGAAACAAGGATGATCTATAATATTTAGAAATACATAGTTAAGGAAGTTGTGTGCCATTTGTCTATTTAATAACTCATAAACTACATGAGAAGTTTAATAGAATCATATTATTGTGCAAGTCTTGAATAACAGAAAATCTGGTATTCAGATTTTTACTATTATATTTGGTCTCCCTGTAACTGGAACGATATGGAACTTTAGCTTGAAGAAATTATAGTTAAAGAAATGATGAGTTTTGTTATTTCTACTAAAAACACTATGTGGAATCAATAAGATCAACTTTATCTTTTCATCTGGAATGGTGGTCATTTTATTATCATTTTAAGAAGATAAGTCTTATAAAGCACTTTGAGGATGACATTTCCTATGAAATTTGCTCTTTTTTTTTTTTAATTTCATATTTGTCCTATTTCTCATTGTTTTTTGTGTATTTTTAGAGTTGGGAGTTTTTTTTTTTAAAAAAAAAATCATCTTTGTCCTCCTATCTCATTGTTTTTTGTGTATTTTTAGAGTTGGAAGAAAAATAATTGACTGTTACAGTCCTGGGTAGGGATAGATGCCTGCAAGTTCTAAACTAAGAATTTAAACATTTTCTATGTAAATAACATTTAGTTATCTTTGAAGTTCATTACTAATTTATATATATATAGTCCTTTAAATACAAAAGGCTAAAATAGTATATTTTAGAATACGAGTCCTTTCTCTTGTTGTCTATTTCACTAGAACATAGATGTGCCTTGAAACATTGACTACTATGCTGTTACTCAATTTGTCATGTTTCTTCTTATGCAAAAAGGCTCAAATTCTAAATATTCACAGTGATCAATTTTAAAATAGTATGGACCTTAATAACCTTGGAGTTGAAGATGACGTTATCATGATATTTCTTTTAGGTCAATTCCCAACTCATTAACAACGTATGTACGCATGGATTGACAACAGAGAAGGTACTTCTTTCACCTCACTTGCAACGTGTTTTTGTAAATTTATTTTCCATCAACATTTTAAATTTTTGTAAGTATTTTAATGAAGTTGAATTTTGAAGTTGGACTAAGCAATTTTTCCAATAAATAAATAAATAAATAATAGTTCTATGTCAAATTTTGTCATACATTTCTCTCTATTTCTAACGCATTTGTTCTAGATTTTTATTGTATTATTGTATAATAACATGCCTACATATCTTTAAAGCCTTCTGCCCACTTCTTTGATTTTAGTATTACTATTTCATTCAACTCATGGGTTAAAAGGCATCACACGTTGCTTTAGAATGTACTCTTTAGTCATACCCAATCATGGTTAGTATCCTTATTTTACTTATTTAGTGATATTGTACTTTTGGATTATTTATTTTTGATTTTTTTTATTGGTCTTTCAAAAACTTGAAATGATTATATCAAAGGTTTTGTCTCTTGCAAGGCCTTTGCTTTTTTATTAATATTGTAGCTAATCCAAACTGCAACAATTTATGTGTTAAACTAGGGATAATGGTTTACTTTGTTACTGTCCTATGTCTATGGTTTATTCTCATAATTCTTTTGATGGTCTACCAAATAGATCTAATGGATAAGTTGATGGTTAAGATATCCAAGGATTCAAGTTGGGAAATTGTAGTAGGTTTGTGTAGTAATTGTATAGTATTAATAGTTTTATTTCCTAAAAAATGTTAATAATTCAATAGGTTGATAATAGTGTAATACTTATTAATATCTTTTTGTTTTGTATTGGGACAAAAAAAAAACTCTAATTTTTTCTTATTTTAAATGCATAGGTGATAGTATATAGTGGGCCCAAAATTATTCCATCAACTGCAAAAACTACCATAGTTACATGATTTGAAGCTCAAAAGACTTGGTCTTTGAGTGTTACAAAATTCAAGAAATGCAATGTCAACAAAAATTGGTTTGCCTGAAGTCTTAATTTTTCTGAAGTCTTAACGATGATCACTAAAACAATGCATTTGGTCCTGTAGAAGGTAGCAATTGGAAGAACCAAATGGAGGTATATGCCTTCCCCTAAAAAAAAATGCAGGCTACCTACCTTTCTTCATGGTGAATTTGGTTTTGGTATTTACAGTAAGAAAAAATCAGTATGAAGCAAATATGGTGCTGATAGCATGAATTCATTAATAAATACCTAATCTTATGAAGACAAAAAGATATGACACAGAGCGGAGAGAAACAAGAAGTGTATTCTTGCAAGTTTTTGAAGACTCGGGAGTTGGCAGGAGGGTAGAGATTATTGGATGTTTGATAGAAGAGCTAACGAGCGAGAGAGATCTGATGGTATATAACTCATAGGCATTTTGAACTTGTATTTTCATGCAACAATTAATTATACAATTCGTAAATTTACAGGCTATATTTGTGAATTTGGTTTCAAGTTTAATCTTTTCCGCTTTATATATAATGTAATATAGGTCTGTAATTCAAGTCATTCCTTCTAAGTAATGCTGCTGAACAGCTCCAGATTTCCATCCTCATTTTTGTTTCAAAATACAAACATTAGATAGAATAAAACTTTAAGCATTCAAAGGACCACGATTCAAACTGGTGTGGCTTCTTAATCTTGGACTCAACAAGAAAATATAGTTTTTGTAAATCATGAGGCTACGGCTACAGGATTAGAGAAAATTAATCCATTTATTCATAAAACAATCAATCATACTGTTTTAAGCACATAATAAAATTGAAGACAAAATTTGTTCTACTAACACTAAGTCTAAACCTCTACATCTAACAAGGAAATGTAAAATAATCTAAACCAAGGATAAACTACTCTTTAAAACAAACACATTAATATGGTAAGTATAAAATAAATTATGTTTTTGCACAAAAGAAGCTGCTTGTGCAAATACTAACATAGGAATGCTGACTTTCTTATGGGGATATTGGCATCATTATATGCATCATAATTCTATTGTAGTTTTCTTTCTAATACTTGATATTATACAAATTACAACTGAAAAAAGAAGGCCAAACTTTTGAAATCGTTTTATCTAAAAATATTATTTTTTTGCAAACAATACTATATAAGGAAGATTTCTAATTTCTTGTACAACTTTAATTTGTGGTTAAAAATTTAACATTGTCATTTGAACTATATTTTAAAGTTAAGTTTTCATAAGAATTATGAGCATTAAGAAATCATTACACATATCAACTAGTGCTATTGCTTCCAATACATAAATGAGATACAAAGGTATAGTCATGATATTTTATTAGTGTAAATAACTAAAGTTTAAAATTAGTGAAAATAATATTACATATATAAGGAATGATTTTTATTTTTAATTTTATCTGCTAACTATTTTTTAGAAACAAAAACTAATATTGTAAAATTTATACATTTGAAACTATTAATTACTTTTGATATAGTTAATATTTTATTTATAAATGTTATTAAATAATAAAATTATATTTAAAGATGAGTAAAGTGTCCGCGCGTAGAGCGGAGTCATAACTAGTATAAACTAAACGATTTAGAGAACCATTCCTCTTCTTAACATCCTTGGGTTTACAATTTTTTTTCAAAAAACTTCTCAACTCAAAAAAAAAAAAAATCATTCACATAATTCTTAATTCTCAAGAACTATTATTACTTATAAAATATTATATTTTTCTTTAATCTTATTTTTTTTTAAATTATAATTCTTTCTCAACTTAAATAAATTTTTTTTAAAAAAAATTATTGTAATTAGACTTTCCAAACAAACTTTTCTTTTCAGTCAATGAAACGCATAATCAACACCCCTTTTTCCGCCAACCTTCCGAACAAGCCCTTCAAACTACCGTGCTCTCGGATGCATTGATGATTTGATCAACCCCTCACCCACTATTGCTTCCCCATATGCCCCCCACCCTGCACTTTTGCATCGTAATCTAGCTTGTTTTGGGAATCAAAATTGAATCTTTTCTACCTTTATGTATAGATTGGCTTTTCATTTGATTCAGATATAGAGGGAAAAGAGGGGTCTTTTGAGAATTCGAAGATTGCAAAAAATTAGTTGTTGAAATGGCGAATTTGTACGTGAAGGCCGATCCGCCGACCGATCTGAATAGGAATACCGAGTGGTTCACATATCCGGGAGTGTGGACTACATATATACTCATCCTTTTCTTCTCCTGGCTCATGGTGCTCTCCGTCTTCGGCTGCTCTCCTGGCATGGCCTGGACTGTTGTCCACCTTTCCCATTTCCTTGTACGTATGCCCCCACCAAGAAATTTTTTCTTGCTGCTGATTATTTTTTTTTTTAATGATTATTTTTGCTAACTGCTCGGTGGGATTTTCTTGTTTTTGTTTTTGGAAATAGGTAATTAGAGGATTAAATACTCTTAGTTTAATTGGAGAACTAAGCAGGCTAGGTAGAAAAAAAAAGTTTGGGGGAGACGTAGGATGTGGATTTATAATAGATTATGTGGGATTTCTATTGGAGAGCTGGGGTTTTGGATTGCAATTTAAATCAATTTGTTGGTAGGCATTTGCATTCGATTTTAAAGTTGTTGAATGGTACTAACTTGAGACATAGAGTGATACAGTGCCTTTATTATATTGGATTTTGATTCACTAACTGACCAAAAGTGTATTAGTGATGGAAGATTATCTACATGTCGAGTTGCAATTTGGAAAAATGTATGAATACTTCTTATTTGTGTTAATTCCAAGAATTCTGTGTTAGTGTTTGTGCATGCCTGAACATGCTTACAACTGCTGAGAGATGTGGTTAATTCGTCCATTTGCACTCTTCTTTAGGTTACATATCACTTCTTTCATTGGAAGAAGGGGACGCCATTTGCTGATGATCAGGGTATCTACAATAGGCTAACTTGGTGGGAGCAAGTAGACAGTGGCAAACAACTCACTCGCAATAGAAAGTTTCTAACTGTTGTTCCTGTTGTGCTGTAAGTATCTTGCCTGGCTCTCAGTTGTCAGATCTTGTGTTTGTTTTCACTGGATCCTCTGTAACACTTTTGAGGCATTTGATGGGAACCTAGTTGGTTTTTCATCTTTCTAATACAATTGGGGATTTTAACAGTTGAGAACATAACAGGACTAAACACTTCGAACTTTTAAACAGCATTTTGTTATTCCTTTATTCACAAAAACAGAGTATACAGGAACTTTTCCATTTGATCACTAGCTATTCTATATGTTGGATGTAGAGAGTAATCATGAGATGTCATGTGTCTGCATGCTGGTGCAAATTCAGCTTGGACAAGAGTAGCAGCAGCTCTTCTTCTTTCAGTTATTAACCTTTTAATTTCATACTTCATAGAGAAGCATTAGTTTCTGGGTAGAATGGCTTAAGCTAACGTAGGGCTGCCATTAGTTTCTAGATTTATTTCAGCATCACAAGGGTGGTTTTTGTTCATTGCAATCTGGAAGTTTTGGTGTATACAATGTAGATTCATTTGATATCTGGCTCCTACTGTTCTTGAAAGGTAAATGGGTACTGAAATGGCATTCCTTTTTAACCAAATTTTAGAAGAATTGCTCAATAGAGTGCTTGGGTGAGATTGCCAGCCATTTGAAAAGATGATTCCATTGTTTGTCTTTGGAATCATTCTCAGTAAATCACGCATGAGTTAAAGGACTTTTCTTCTTTGAAACTATGCCTTGGTGTTAGTGTTACTCATATCAGGTCACACATTATTTTCGGGATTTAGATTTTGGTTTGTACACCCCCTTCAAGTTTGTAGTGTTAACACTTTGCCCACTAAGTTTATATTCTTGACCTTTGCCCCACTGAACATCAGTCGAATGAGATGCATAGAAATGGCTGTTAAATTTGGAACCATAATGACAAGACTATCTGTGACTTTTTAATTTGAAGTTTAATTTCACTAAACCTTCTTGAAGTTGAGGGGAGAATTCAAAGTTTGCACCCTGAAGTGAAAAATAGTCATGTTACCCACATTAGCTATTTCTGAAACGTAACCTGCACTTCATATACATTGTTATATATGAAGTCTTATTATCTCAAAATTTTCCCTTTAATATGGAAAATTTATAGGCCTTTAAGATTTACTGACTAAGGATTGTGTTTGATTATTCTCAGCCTTATTCTGGTTCCAACCAGCATTGTGGATGATTCATAATATGATGTGGCTTTGTTTCTGCATATGTTCCCTCTTCTTTATCTTAACAGTTGGTTGCCATAGTAGATTGGCTTCATTTTCTTCTCATCTTAGGGAAAGTGTTTGATACCCTAATATGTATTTTATATGATACCAGTGCTGAGCTCTGTAGACATGCATTGCACACTCTATATGCTTGCTTTTTTATTTCTATTTTTTTTTTAAGCTTGACGAATTATTTTCCACTTGTTTTGGTCGGCACATATCAAATGTCGGCTTGTGGAACATGCTTCAATGCAATTACTGATGTGATACAAATTACCTATTTTGTGCTTCTAGGTGCAATTATTAAGAAACATACCATGGAGCAGGGATTGCTTATGATATAATGTTTTCTTCTTCATTCTTGCACTTGATTGAGTTCTTGATGAATAATCTGAATGCTGCTAGACCTTTCAAAATCATCTGGATTGAGTTTAAGATACACTTTCTGAGCAATGGAGTACTGATTTTTTTTCCAATGCATTTATTTACTGTGGCTATTTATTTATCTGATCTTTTTGTATCATTTAACGAAAGTGAATACTGGCACCTTTTATTTTGAATTAGGTCAGAGGTGTGTCCGTGGTATTTTGCTAGAATAAAAGGACTTTACAAACAGAAAAACTCTTAGTAAAGTTTTTGTTTTCCTGGATTCTGAGATGATTCAAGTACTATCATATTTTCAGTTAACATTCTTTTCCATCGACTGAGTTGAGACTCTGTGCATGAGTTTATCTGAATCTTTTTTTCTTCATCTTTTTTTCCTGTGAGAGAATTTTTTGGTTCATGCGGAACTGGGTTTGAAACATTGCAGAACTAGCTTGTGTTATTTTACTTTCCTGAAAGACAGCTTTAAAAGTGGAAGTCTGAAGTTTCATTCGTAGCCCTCTCTCTCTCTCTCTCTCTCTCTCACATTTGCAAATGTTCACGTATGCAAATGGGTATAATTTTTTCCCAGCTTCCCAGCAGCAAAATGCTTGTGATGTTTCTCATTGCAGCATAGACAGATTTTTATTTACATGATTTCTGCTTGTGTTTATCTCTTTTTGGCAGGTACTTAATAGCTTCACACACCACTGATTATCAACACCCCATGCTATTCTTCAACACAGTGGCAGTTTTTGTATTGGTGGTTGCCAAGTTCCCACATATGCACAAGGTTCGCATTTTTGGGATCAATGCAGATCAATGATTGGAGATGCATTAAAAAGTCGCAAAAAGTTATATATGGACTACAATATTCTGACTCTTCTGTTGGCATTGAGTATATTAGCAACGAACTTGTACAGATTTCAGAACTGGCAAGAATATGTTAATTGATTCAAGTAAGGGCATTCTTTGTTATATTTGATATTCCTTTTACGGATAATTAGAGCAGCCAAATTGCCAAAATTTCCCACGAGCTTAAATAATAGGCTTTGTTTGGGCTTCTATCTTTGCATAAGCATAAGCAGGCAGATTGTTTCATATGAATGTTTTTATATCCAAGTGATTCAAATCCGGAGAAAACATCACCCAAGTCTGTCACTGAATCTTGATGCTGAAGTGATATTGTTTTGGTGTTGTTCCATTTTAGACTTTTTTTCCTTTTATTTGTGGGAGGTATTCGTTTTCTTTTTTCTTTTTTTCTTTTTTTGGTTTGCGGGGGTGGGGGGGGGGAAGGGAGGAATCTAGTTTGAAAAACGGATGTTAAGGAAAAAGGAAAAAAAAAAAAAGAAAATCAAAACTCTCAAAACTAAATCGAGCTGAGATCACTGGGTATGATTTCTGTTTGAAAGATTTAGAGATCGATTTTGTCGGAAAATTTTTTTAAATCAAATTAAACCAATTTGAGTATATTTTATTTTTATACAATATTATATATATTATTAATTAAAATCTTATTTTCTTTTTAAGGAAAATAATTGTAATTTTTAAATTTTTTATTTTACTTACTTTATTAGCGACATCTTGAAATATTTGGGTTGAAATATAATTTTTAATTTAAGTTTTAAATTAGTAGATGTTGCTAAAATGAAATTGAGTGACATGCCATACGAAATTGAGTGACATGCCATACGCAAAAAAGAAGAGACTCATAGAATGGTAAATAGAGCTTTTGTACATTTTTATTAATTCATGAACAGGATCTATACATCTCGATTGGAAAAAATAACTGTAATTTTTAAAATTTTGGTTTTACTTACCTTATTCAATATTCAGCGTGTTAGATGATTGTTTCCTTTTAACTTTCGTCGCCTCTTTCTTCATTCTATACTTTTTTAAAAAATAATTTTAATTTGCTCTTGTTTAAATAATACATTTTTACAATTAAATCCTTCTTGATCAAAATTGAGCAATTCTATCTCTAAAAATTTTTAAAATTCTCAGTTAAATCCTTTTATCTCTTTTCTATCAGATGGGCTCAAATTTTGACTTTTTCGTTGGACTAATGGGAAAAAGATTTTTTTTTTTTTTGGGGGGGGGGGGAATGTGCAATTTCACTCATTTCACTTTTATATTTTCTAATTATTTTTCCTTCTATATTTCCTATTTCTTCTCAGTTGCAGCATATTAATTTGTTATAGGTGAAACGAGATGACAGATTTGCTCCCAAGATTTTTTTTTTTTTTTTTCTCCTTTCTTTGCACATCAGTTTATGGAAATTGTACTGTTTTGCTGCCTTGGCAAATTGCACGGTTATGCCTTCCACCAGTTGTGATTTCTCCACAGATTGGAATCTGATGTGTGTGAGCGGGATTAAGAATTCTGATTCAAAACCTGTTGGATGGAGTATTCCAGCTGTTGTTCTCTCTCTATATGACTGATATTTCTGGTTTATACCACATTTCCAAATTTTCTCTAAAAAATAAATACAAAATAAACAAATTCTACTTCCATTCTTAGCCCAGGAATAAAATCCAGTACCGTCCAGAGGAAGGATTAAAAATGAAACTGGAGAAATACCAATGGGGCTGTGGTACATCAGAAAGGATTGAGCCTGTGGATCATTAGAGAGCACATTAACATTCTTCGTTGATGCTCACTTATTTTTCTACCTCCTCCAAAACCAGTTGACAGCTCCATTTCCACCTTATCCCTGCTCAAAACATTCGGCATTGTCAAGAAAAGTTACAAATATAGTAGCATCACTGTTAGGCACGATGCTGTCTCAACCACAATTCTGCTACAATAGGACCACCCCTTAATCAATTGTCACTTGGGAAATCTTCAACTTCTTTTCTTTTTGTTATAATTTGTTCTCAATCTCCAAAGTGTCTCGGAAGGTCAACAGAAATTTTACTGATAAGATTCTTGCCCGAGTCAGCAGTTATCCCATCTGAAGTTATTTTAAACCCAGGGTTCGAACAACTTCGTTGTATGCAGCATTTGCTGCTCTATTTAAAGCAACTTCCTTCTTTATACGGCATTTACCTCTTCCTCTAAGTTGATTGTCAACAAAAACCTCATAGGTTCCCTCTTGTGACCAATGATCAACAAGTTGAACATCAAGTTTATTCTTCTGGCATATCTCAAAAAGCTTCTTTACAGGGTTTGTCTGAAGCATTTCTGGTGTAATTATGGGGTCAAGTAGGACCCTGGTTACCTGGATACAAATCAAAATCAAGAAAAGAATGGTGTGAGATGGAGATCAACTTAACAATATCGACTGTGAATTAGAGACTGCCAATCATGAGCCCCCTATGAAAGAGTTTTTCTGATAGCAATTAATTAATTCTTATTATACAACCATGTTGCACTAACTATTCACCATAAGAAGAAACCTCTAAGGCATACTCGGTTGAAGCCAGGCTAAAAAAGATTGAGACGTGAGAGAATGTTAATTAAGCATGCTCTATTTACATATAACATGAACATTTTACACATATGCACACACATAGACATGAGATATACTTATAACTAAACTATTATGGATCATGCATTCTCCTAAAAAGAGGCTACTCATCAATGTTCCTTCTTTATATAAGGGCATGGATAGCATAGGTTTTCAAAAGGTATGAACAGCAGACCTGTGAAATTACTTTATTAGTGATAGAACAGGGATCAATGCCATATACTAAAATGAAATATCAACTTCATTCTATCTGCATTATTATCTTTCTTCTTCCATTTTCCTTCCTCTTTTTTAAGCTATTGAAATTCCATGAATTTCAACATAGAAGATACCCTTCAAATGAATTCCCTAAAGGGCGTACTTTACTTCTTCTAGGAGATTAACGATTCTGCTCTCCAAAATACAAAAGACAGCTGATTTCACCTCTTAATAGAGAGGTACTCAGTAAAACAAAATTTTGAAATATATTCAAATGCATGGCTAGCTAACTCTATTGTTTTTTCTTTTCCGACAAATCCAGACGTAAGTCAACCTTCTTCTTCATTTAGTGAAGGTTAACAAAACGTGCATGCAGGCAGCAATGATGCCTATGAGGAAATTGGTCATAACTTTCTATTAGAATGTCCAAATTGCACAGAGTTTGATACATTGGAAACTAGACATCTAGAGCTGTCATTTGATATGTAATATTCCTTGGAAATGTTACTGGATCAGTACAATACTCCATACTAAAGACACCTTCAATGTGTTTCTGCTTGACTTCCACAACTTGGACTAGTTGTTTCAATATACAAAATCTCTTTGTTTAATGTTCCTGGTAGATTGTTCTATTATCTAAGCTGTTTTCAAATGTATTTTGGGGCCTATAAAATGGTGGATGAAGACAGAATATGCAGCTTTGAAATATTTCCATTTTTTATAAAATTATTGGTTTAGCTTGTTTTCCCATATTTGGTTTCCTTCTCTTGGTTGTGTTTATTTCTTGTCATTTAAAACCTCTCCCTTTCCTCCTCCACTATCACTTCAACATGTAATGAAAAATCTGGAAAACATAAGAGGCAAGTAGAAGAAAAAACAGTGGGAACCAGTGTGTTTGCAAATGACAAAACTTTAAAAAGTTTATCTAATATGAAGGGTATATTTATAGCAGTACCCCAGTGCTTACTGGTATTCCCTCTGTCCCATTTCAATTGATAGCGTGACTTGGCATGGGATTTTATACAAAAGGGGAAATTGTAATATAGGCATAATAAAATTTAGGAAACATGAGAGCCAGTAAGTACTGTATATCAATCCTAAACATATAACAGTAATATATAGTGAGGACATGACTTTTTATGGTGTATTACAACAACAACAATTACTAAGCCTTAATCCCAAGACACTTGGAGTCGGCTACATGACTTTTTATGGTGTATTATATATTTTAAAAAAACTAGGAAAACTGACAAATATTTTGGGACATCCTAACTTAGCAAATAGATCAATTGAAACAAGAAAGAGGGAGTACTGATCCAATTATAATAAAAAAGGAAAAGTTGTAAGTGACAAGTAACTTGACAAACCTTCCATGTAATATCTATTGAAGAATTGCTGTCAATAAATACTGCTCCTATTGTTGACTCAACAACGTCAGCTAGCACTTTCGGAGCATCAATCAGGCCATGGGAATGCAGAGGATATTGTGGAAGCGTATTTATAAATGCTTGAATCTGCAGTGATTCACTACAATCACCTTAAAGAAAATGGACAAGAGAAAGACAGTGACAGAACAGTCGTTATTCTATTAAGAAAGAAGCTTCAAACAGAAAGCCAATTAAAAATCACATAGGAAGAGACAAAAATAATGAATAAGAAGTTGTTAATTTTTGTATTACAGGGAACCAAAAATGAGCATCAGAAGTAAAATAAACTCATATACCCTTGAGGTACACGAGTGAAATAAAATATTCTCTACCATTCCCTCAAGAATCTAATATTTTTTAAGAAAAGGAAAACAAAATAATTTCTACATCAATCGCCTCAATGATTTAATATCAAGGAAATTGACAAATCATTCCCCAATATGTTTATTATAGATTATAATTGGGGAGAGCTGATGTACATCATTAGAACCGCTGCATATTTTCCAAATGATACTGATTTCACTCTTTAGAAACTAAAATGAAAGAGTGAAGCTAAGGTCTGTGCATGAATTCTTAGTTTTGTTTTCCCCGGGTGTTTTACAGATAGAAGCTGAGGCACTTATGCCTCCTAACTGTTCTACTGTAAAGCAGAAAATAAATAAAAGACATTCTTCTATCAAATAAAAATTGACAGATATATAAAAGCTAACTCTATTATCTGAATAAATTATCAGTTGTTTTAGTTTCAATAGTTCTATATTGGAAATTGGCTGTTGAATGCTGGACTTGGCTTCAACAGCATTTCGCAAAATCACATAGGATGAAACTATTTTTTTCTTCCCTTTTTTTGTCTTCCTTTTGCTTCTCATTTTAGGATTACGCCTTCAAATAGCCAAAGCAAACATGCACATAATAATAATTAATGGTCACAAACAAAATAGATGCCATAAGACTGGATTATATGCATCAAGATTTTTGTACAAATCTTACAAATAAAGCAAGAAAAAGGAATAGCTAATTTACAAGAAATGGTATTCCACTCCATGGGTGGCTTAGGCTCTGTGAGGAATTGTCCCAGACCCACCGCCATCCCACAAAGCGTACTTTATAAGTCAAGATAGATGTAAAAAGAAAACTAAAATAATATTCTCTAAATATTTTCTAAAAATGAAAATTATTATTTTAATTATTATAGCTTTATTTTATTTAAAAATATTTTTCAAATAATTTAAAAAAACCCCCATGAACGACCCTCTTTATATCTATGCAGCCCTTCCACTTAGGCATCTCCCTTGCACCTCCTTCCAAATCTCTCTTTTCTATAAGCACATACCACTCTATCATCAATTGTCTCGCCTCATTCAATTCCTATTCAATTTTGACTATGTGTTAGGAGTGGTGGTGATAGTCAGATGAAATGGCAGCACCGTGGTGGTGGTATGGTGAATGTAATTTTTTATGATTTGTAAGGACAAAAAAACTTTAAATACATGTACAAGTTGTATTTTGGGGTCTTTAATTTTAAGATCTTCTCTTAAGGTTGAGTAGATCTAACCTAATGCGTGCTGCCTCTTGGTGATGGTGGTCACTGTGGCTGCCAGCACAGTAATTTGCTGCAATAGTGAGTGCAGTCAAATCTACTGGTGGAATTTCATATCTCAGATAACAACTACTGAGCAATGGCTGCATATAAAATCAGATTTTGGGAGAATCTCACTGGTTGAATAGATTTCTTTTCAACAACAGGCAAAAGAAGCAAAACAATTTCCTGTCTTAAATTCATGCTGGTTAAACTCCTTGGGATAATGCAGTCCAGAGGGCAACATCTTCATTAGGTTTTTACCAGAACAATATGCAGAGGACAGAGCAAACTAGTTCTATTTTATGTCAACTCTAAAAACAACTGATGCAGAAAAATATCTGATTGTAACATCTGCAAATAGTAAGCTTCCCCGGAAAGGTAGAACAACACAGTCAAGCATCTTATGTGCACGAGTATAAAATCTTCATAAGCGTGGGAAACACAGGCAAATTCAAGATATCAGTGATTGCAGATACATCAGCTCACAACTTTGAAATGTAAGCAATAAAGCTAGACTTTGATCTGCCTCCCATGTCAGTGACCAGTGGTAAGAGAAATATTTTACTCAGACTGATATATTTAAGCATCCAACTAAACATACCCTCTTTCCAAGATCAGGTCTCCGATGGCGCAAGTACTTGTGAAAGTTATGCTTGACTGCCACACGGGCAAGTTTCTCTGTGTCAATGTTTGCAGCACGAAGAGGTGTCAAACATCCGGGTGGAAGATCCGGGTAAAGAGAAAACTGCCGTATTGTGATTAAGAGATTCAGTACTGAATCACCAACATACTCTAGCCGCTCATATGGTGCATAATCTTTTCCATATGACGAATGTGTAAAGGCTTGATGAAGTAAGCTCCTATTGTTGAAATTGTAGCCTATGATATTCTCAAGATCTTCAAGGTCTTGCAAAGATTTAATGCCTATTTTATCTTCTTTCTCTTGCAATGATACTCTGATTATTGAATCACCAGCTTTGGATCCAGTTAGGAAATTACTCAAAACATATCCTGACAGAAGATGAATAGAAGTCAATAAGAACAGAGGTAGTGTCATGCTTAAAAAGGAAGAAATTAATCAAAATCTAGATTTACATAGATACAATGTCAATGATAATATTGGATCCCATATTCTTGTTACAGTTTTCTGACAGTCTACTTGACAAAAACTAAAGAAAAAGAGCAGGGCTCCACATGATTGGACCAAGGATAGAGGTGGTGAGGAAAGAAGAGAGAGAGAACTATGCTAGTTGAAGTTTCAGAAAAAGGAACCATGAACTTCCAGTTACAGATTCTAAATTTTGACTTATTATGAAAATCATCAATTTGAAAACTCTGTAATTGATCAAAGTGAAAATCATAAATAATTCTGAACAGAAAGAGGAAAGACTGAAACAATTATAAAGCTAAGACTAGTATATGAAAGCAGGAACCAAAATAAAGGGACCTCAAACTAATAACAAATGGGGAGCTTGCAGAATAAGAAACAAGAATGCATTCGAACCCTGCTAGGGGTTAATGAGATGCTTGGACAAGTCTTCACTGAGAACATTATCAGACAAGAAACTACATACTAATCTGCCTATTTTACCCACTCAACTATAATCCTTTGACAATACACCAAAATCAAATATTGTAAGAAATTGAGAGAGAATAATCTCTTTTCATATATCTCACAAAGATTACAATGAGGTGATTATATACAAGCTTCCTAAGGCACAAATATGGCAATTATCCTAATAAATTGATTCACAAAATTTCCTAATCAATCCCCTAATTACTGCCCACAAAACCTCCTAACCACTTATTACAAAATTCCCTAATTTAAGGGTCAAACTTTCCTAATTCTAGTATTACAAAATTTACAGCCTTACTTTCCTAAAATACACACTTTAGCCATATTTTCCCACACTCCCCCTCAAGCTGGTGAATAGATATTCTCCATTCCTAGCTTGGATACAATATTTTCAAACACTGGACCACTTAACCCTTTGGTTAACACATCAGCAAACTGATCATTTGTAGACACATAAGGTGTGCAGATCAATCCACTCTCTAATTTCTCCTTAATAAAATGTCTGTCAATTTCGATATGCTTTATCCGATCATGCTGCACAAGATTGTGAGCTATGCTAATTGCAGACTTATTATCGTAGTAAAGTATCATTAGGCCCTCCAACTTGATCCTTATGTCTTGTAGAATGATCTTTAACCAAAGTAACTCACATACTCCATGAGCCATCGCTCGAAACTCAACCTCTACGCTAGACCGTGCTACTACATTTTGTTTTTTACTCCTCCATGTCACAAGATTTCCACCAAGGAACGTACAATAGCTAGTGGTCGTGTAATACCCCGTATTAGACCACCTTTAGTATGTGGGGAAAAGTCATGCATGTCACATTGTTTTATACTAATGATTTGAACTATTTTCATGAAAATATCAGTTTATTGTTGCATGAATTAATTGTCGTGTTATTTGAGTTAGTTGATTTTTATTTTATTGAGAAGAATTTATTAGAAAGAGGATGGAGCAAGTGAGTAAGAATCAAGGAAATTTATTAGGAGAATATTTACCAAGAATTATTGTGAAATAGTGGTTAGAGCTTAGTGTGTATTCTTTGGTGACTTGAGTTCGAATTCCAACTCTTGCAAACCCTTTCCCTTCTCACTTTTGATAAACCCTTTTCCCTTGGCCGAAAATCCTAGGGGCTGCTGCCTTCTTATTTTTCAATTTCCTAAAATAGGGGTTTTTGATTATTTTGGGTTTTATTAAAAAGAATTTAATATAAATTAAATTCCTAATATTCTCTAATTAATATTTTATTTCAAACTTTTAGGAAGTTTAATTATTTTATCATTTAGAATTTTCCAAGGATCTTACTCAAGGGTTTCATTATGGAAAGAAGATTATAGGAACGTTTCTTTTGGAAACCTTATTATAGCTACTACTTTCAAAAGAAGGAAAGTTTCCCAAAGTTGTTACCTCTAAAAGAGTTTATTCGGAAATAAAGAGATCTTGTCCAAAGCTTTAATATTCTCCCAAGATTTATGGTATTTTCAAGAGCTTGTGTTTAAGGAAAGGAAATTGCAGCTTTATTCCAAGAATATAGATTTTATCACCTAATATAATTATTCCTTAATTAATTGTTTTTGCCTAAAATAAATTAGGGCATTACCTAAATTAATTCTTGAATCAACGTACCATTTTTATTAACTGAATTTTCTGGAATAAAACCAACCCTAGCCGCCACCTTGATGAGTTTTATTTCCTTTCAAGTTCCCTAAATAAAGGAGGGGACTCCCCTAAGTAACCCTAATCAATCAAGGTTCTTTTAAGCTAATCAAAAACCAGAAATTTCCCCTCCTTCCCACCAATTTTCGTCACTGTTCACACACACACTCTAACGAAAATTCGAGCTTTTCCTTACTCTCAACTTCTCTCTTATCTTAGGCAAAAGCTACACACAAAACCCTATTCTTTCCTCCTCCCAATTTTGTCCAAGAGGAAGGTAGAAAACCAGCTTCTTTCATCTCTTTTTCCTCCCTTATTGTGGCCACAATAACAACCAGAAAACAGCCCTAAACCCCCTTAAACCTTGCTGGAATTCGACTACAGCAATAGGGACAAAAGCTGTCATCTTTTCCTTCTTGTGATCAAGAGACCAAAGCAAAATCAAACCTTATTAAACCCTAAACACCCTCTTCTGCCCAGAAATTCCAGCCACCAACCCCCACCAATAACTCGGCCAAAACAGCACCAATCTCTACCAAAATCGAACCCTAAGAGCAAGGTAAGCAACTCTTCAAACCCCTTCAACTTTTATTCAATTCCTCTTCTTCTTTTCTCCTAAATTTCAAACCAAAAGGGACTGATTTACCCCTATCATCTCGTGATCTTCGAATCAAGGAAACCAAGAGCCACCACTCGACTCTTCTTTCCTAAGTAAACTCCATCAAGCACCACAAGCGCCACCTTTGCTCTTGTTATGCCGTCAAAGAGGTATTTAAGGATTAACTTTATTGATTTAAATAAGGTTGACCTTATAGTAATGCTAATATGCATGAAGTCTTGCATGAATAGATAGAATTGATGAGGTTTGATGGTGCAATATTGTGAACTAGGTGTATAGGGAGTAAAGCATGGTAAAACATTGCCATGATGACCTGGAACTATTGTATGTTGAATAAAGATGCGATCTTTTGGTGCAGTTAGGGTTAATATATGGAATTGATGGTAGTTGATTAAGGGGGTCATTATATAAGTTGATGTGAGCCGAGTGTAAGCATGCATGGGTGAGATAAATGAGCATGGAGGTGATTTAATGAATTAATCCACCTAAGTGTTATGGATGAATTAAATGATTAGTATGATCATAGGCATTCATGATGCATGAAAAGATAAGTGGATGCATATTTGGGTTCTAATTATAGAATTATTGATTCTAGATAAGGAAGAAAGTGAAAAAGATATCAAGCATCACTTTGGTTGATTATTGAGAATATCCAGGTAAGTCCCTGCATAACTATTTTGATACAAGTTATATGTTTGCAAGTAATTTTTATAATGTTATTTGGAATTGATGTCAATATGATGTTTTGACACAAGGATTGAGCCTTAACTAAAAATGATGAGTTATACTGCATTGTTGTAAGACTTGGATTGAAAACGCGGATGTTTTATTTTCAAAACGAATTTGCTAAATTTCTATGGTTCAACTTCAAAAATGATTTCTTAAACCATTGTCAAACGATTTGAAAACGCTATTACAAAAAACCACATTTTGCAGTCAAATTAATTAAATACTTTCGGAAAAGGGAAAATGATTCTGCCCCTAATCGGGGAGCGTTGAGTACTCAGCGAGGGTAGGCTAGCAGTACTAGTTTCAAAAAGCAAGAGTGAGTCTTCTGGCAGGTGGCCACCTCTAGAAGATAAACTCAACTTGGAGAGGTGACAGTACTACTTAGTCAGGCCGTCCGCGCTAGCATATTGGTCCAGGTGGACATTGTTGATCCGGATTGAACAACCGGAATGTTGGGTGTAGAGATGGAGGAGTATCTCACCTAGTGGGTGGATACATTGGGAAGCTATCATGGTGATAACCATGATATGGATTATGTTACTATATTGTTGAATCATTTGCTAATCCCTACTTAATGAATTATGAATGTGATAAAATGGTGATTTATTGTGAACTGTTTTGGATTTATTGAGCAAGGCTCCTTTGTATAACTGTTATTGATGAGATTGACCTGCATACACGATTTTTTGATTTAGATAAACCTACATACACGAAATGGTTTCAATTGATACTTGCACACACGGGACTTATTGAGATGTCAATCTCACACCTTTTATATCATGATTTCAGGGGATTGCTTATACTGAGCAGGGTGAAGCGTTAGGAGATGAACTCCAGTTATTTATTTATTTATGTTTTGAATTTATTTCAAGAGACGTTTGTTAGTTTTGATTTTTCAGACTTGTATAAGTTTTGCTTCCGGATGTAATGAAATTATTCCTTTAATTTTATTTAGCAATTTTTTTCTATTTGTACCTCGTTATAAAGACCCCTGATGTAACACCCCACACCCTAAGTTCCTAGATAGGGCAGAATGTCGCCCCGTCCAAAGGACGGGGGGTCTTTATAACGAGGTACAAAATAAAACTAAAACTGCTAAATAAAATTAAAAGAATAATTCCATTACATCCAAAAGCAAAGCTTATACAAGTCTGGAAAATCAAGACTAACAAGCGTCTCTTGAAATAAATTCAAAAGACAACTAAATAAATAAATTGGAGCTCAACCCTAGCTTCGCCCCACTCACTGAAAGTAATCCCCTGAAATCATAATATAAAATATGTGAGATTGACATCTTAGTAAGTCCCGTGTGTGTAAATGCCAGTTATAACCATTTCATGTATGCAGGGTTATCAAAATTACAAAATCATGTTTGCAAGTCAATTTCATCAATAACAGTTATACAAGGGAGCCTTGCTCAATAAATCCAAAACAGTTCACAATCAATCACTGTTTCATCACATTCATAATTCATTAAATAGGGATTAGCAAATGATTCAACCATATAGTAACACAATCCATATCATGATTACCACCATGATAGCTCCCCAATGTATTCTTTCAACAAAGGGGCAGTGGGGGCACCACCCACTAGGTGAGATACTCCTCCATCTCTTCACCCAATACTCCGGTTGTCCAATCCGGATCAACAATGTCCACATGGACCAATATGCTAGCTCGGACCGGCCTGACTAAGTAGTATTGTTGCCTCTCCAAGTTGAGTTCATCTTCTGGAGGTGGCCACCTGCCAGAAGACTCACCCTTATTCTTCGAAACTAGTACTACTAGCCTACCTCCGCTGAGTACTCAACGCTCCCCGATTAGGGGCAGAATCATTTTCCCTTTTCCAAAAGTCTTGATTAGTTTGACTGCAAAATGTGGTTTTTCGTAATAGTGTTTTCAAATTGTTTAACAATAGTTTAAGAAATCATTTTTGATGTTGAGTAATCAAAATTTTGCAAATTCGTTTTGAAAATCAAACTTCCACGTTTCCAATCCAAGTATCACAATAATCCAGTATAACTCATCATTTTAGTCAAGACTCAATCATTGTGTCAAAACCTCTTATTGACATCAATTCCAAATAATATTGTAAAAATTACTTGCAAACAAGTATCATTTATTAAAATAGTTATGCAGGGACTTACTTGAATATTCTCAGCAATGTTCGTCCTCTCTTTCACTTTCTTCCTTATCTAGAATCAACGATTCTATAATTAGGACCCAAAGGTTATTCCACTATCATCATGCATCATGAATCCGAATGATCATATTAACCCTCGAAGTCATTTATGGCAACTAGATAGACTATTTCATTAAATCATCACCATAGCTACCCATGATCATGCATCTCATCATTATGCATGCTTATAGACAAATCAAACCATCTACATAACGACTTCCATACTCAATTACCATTAACTTCCTTTATGAACCCTAATTACATCAAAAGATCTCATCTTTGTTCAACATACACGAGATCTAGATCATCATAACAATATTTATCCATATCCAATGCCATATATGCCTAGTTCATCATATTGCACTATTAAACTCAGCAATCTAATCACATAATGCTTCCATGCTAGGCTTCATGCATATTATTCCCTCCATACATCCTACCCTAATCTAATTCAGAGGGGTTAAGCCTCAATTACCTCTTAGGCGGCACAACAAGAGCAAAGGTGGCGCCTTTGGTGCTTGCTTGGGTTCGCTTGAGGGAGAGAATCGATTGTTCCCCTTTTGGCTTCCTTGGTTCAAAGGTCACTAGGGATAGGGTAAATCAGTCCCTTTTGATCGAGATTTAGGAGAAGAAGACGAGAAGAATTAAGAGGAGTTGATGAAGAGTTGAGGAGTTGCTTACCTTAGAGTTGGAGTTTTGGTGCTGTTTTGGCCTAGATGTGGAGGAGGGTTGGCGGCTGGAATTTCTGAGCAGAAGAGGGTGTTTAGGGTTTGTTTGAGGCTGATTAATGAAAGAGATAGGTTAGGCTGAGGTGCTTTAGGGTTTAGGTGTTTGAAGAAGTTTTGGTCTTGCTAGGGTTCATTGATCACAAGGAGGAAAGGTGACAGCTTTTGGTCTCTAGGTTTGGACAAGATTGAGTAGGGTTCGAGGAGGTTTTTGGCGGCAGTTTCTGCTTGTGATGGTGGCCGACAGTAAAGGAAAAGAGAAGGAAAGATGCTGATTTTCTGGCTGCTTCTTAAACGAGATTAGGAAGGGAAAGATTAGGGTTTGTACAGCTGTTTTTGCTGGATTGCTGGAGGGGTTTTTGATGCAGGGTTTTGGCTGGAAGTCTTGGGCAATATGGGGCTTAGGGTGGCAGAAAATTCTGAGGGTCAAGGAGCTGAAATTCTGGTTTCCTTTTGGCTGAAAACAAATCCTAATTGGTTAGGGTTTTCTTGGCCAATCCTAGCTAGGTTTTTGGGAGTGTTTTAGGTAAGTTGTCTTTACCCTAAGTGGCGGCTGCTAGGAGGGAGTTTTCCAGAAAACCCTAGGGAGGAATTAGGTTATCTATTTAGGGAATAGATTAATTAATCTCCTACATTAATTTGAGCACTTTTTAAACAGCCATTAAATAGCTATTTGGTAAGAAAATTTCTGGTTTCCTAATCCTTGAAACTACTGAATTTTCCCCTTCCTTTTTCCCCTTCAATATTTTGAAACCCTTGCTTAATCCAAGGGCCAAACACTTCATTTAAATCAGCTCTTGGCCTTCAAAAAAAAAAAAAAAAAAAATTATGCTGGAATATTTGAATCAGAATTTTAATTTACTAATTTATAAAATAATTTTCAAGATAGAGCACACCCCTAATTTTTAAGAAATTGGTTTCCAAAACCTTAATAATTTCGTCCAAGGCTAGGGAAAATTAGGGTAGAAGGAAAATAAAAGAAAGTAAAGAATTTGAGATAGCTAGGATTCGAACTCAAGCCCACCAAAGAACACACACCAAGCTCTATCCACTAAACCACCTTAACTCTTGGCATATATTCTCTTAATAAATTCCTTTAATGCTTATTCACTTACTCCACCCCTTTTTCTAATAAATCCCCTTCAATAAAATAAAACTCAACTACCTCCACTACCACAACCACTTCAAGAGCAAATTAATTCATGCAGCAACAAATTAATATTTTTCATGAAAATAATTCAAATCATCAAATGTAGTATAACTCAATATGACATGCATGACTTTTCCTCACTTATTAAAGGCAGTCTAACATGGGGTATTACACCTGGTCCTTTGGACGGGGCGACATCGTGCCCTATCTAGATACCTAGGGTGTGGGGTGTTACAGGTCGATCTTCTATCAATCAATGACATCAGCATCTATATAGGCTTCAAGCATTAGGCCCCTACTTCTCCTAAAAAGAAGTCATCTTCCTGGTATACCTTTAAGATACTACAACACCCTGTGTACTACTTGAAAATGAACCGCTTTTGGACTGTACATAAATTGACTAATCACACTCACAGCATAAGCTATATCCGGTCATGTGTGGGACAAATAAATGAGCTTTCCCACCAAATGTTGATATACTCCTTTGTCCACCATAGCATCTTCCTCTGCTAGTCCAAACTTTATATTTGGATCTATCGGAGTACTCACTGGCTTGCATGCTGTTTTTCCTATCTCCTTGAGTAGATCAGTTACATACTGTGAGAAAATATGGTTAAATGGTGTATTTTAAGAAAGTAAGGCTGTAAATATTGTAACACTAGAATTAGGGAAGTTTGGCTCTTAAATTAGGGGATTTTGTAATCAGTAATTAGTAGATTTTGTGGACAGTAATTAGGGGATTGATTAGGAGATTTTGTGAATCAATTTATTAGGGTAGTTGTTATATTTGTGCCTTAGGCAGCTTGTATATAATTAGTTCATTGTAATCTTTGAGAAAAATATGAAAAAAGATTATTCTCTCTCAATTTCTTACACATACTTCTGTTGAGAGAGAAAAATACCCTTCTCTGAATGTGCCACTTCAATTCTGAGAAAATACTTTAACTTCCCAGGTGTCTTAATCTCGAATTCTTTTGCCAAGCACTCACTCAAAGAACGTCTCTCCTCATCATCACTTCCTGTAACAATTATGTCATCCACATAAACTAAAAGGACCGTGACTACTCCTGAAGACGAATACTTGATGAACAAAGTATGATCTCCTTAACTTTACTTGTATCCTAACATCACCATAACCTTGGCAAACCTGTCGAACCATGCTCGAGGAGATTGTTTAAGCTCATACAATGCCTTCCTTAACCTACAGACGGTATGATCAATAACTCTTTTCCCATAACCTGGAGGTATCTCCATGTATATCTCCTCCTGGCGATCTCCATGCAAGAAAGCATTTTTAACATCAAACTGCTATAAATCCCATCCAAAGTTGGCTGCCAAAGACAATAGGACTCTAATAGTATTCAATTTTGCAATTGGAGCAAAAGTCTCTAGATAGTCCACTCCATACGTCTGAATATAACCCTTGGCAACCAGCCTTGCCTGATAACTTTCTACTAAACCGTCAGCTCTATATTTCACTGTGTACACCCATTTACACCACTGGTTTCTTCCCTGCTAGTAACTCCACAAGCTCCCATGTTTTGTTCTTTTCAAGTGCCTCCATTTCTACATTCATAGCTCATTTCCATTTTTCATTAGACAAAGTTTCGGATAGATTAGAAGGAATGTCAAGAGTTTCTAGGTTATTGAGGAAGGTTCTGTGTGATGGAAAAAAACGTTGAAAGGACAGGAAGTGTATCAAGGGGGTATAAAGGTCTTTTAGTGCACTCTCTCGCACTTTTTCTTAATGCAATGGGCAAGTCTATGTCACTACTGCCCATATGGATCTCACTCTCTACCTCTGGTTCTGTTTCAATCTATAATATAGATTCAGAAGTTATTACCTGATCAGACTCTTGGACTTGCGTAGGGTTGGGGACAGCCATTTTCTTCCTTGTATACATCTTTCCTTTAACATGTCTAACATCCTTGGGAACAGACTCAGTGTCAAATTGAGCAAATACAGGTTTAGAGGAGACTGTGACAGACTCAGATAACTCAGAGTGAACTGGGACAGGATCACTAGTGGATGAGGAAGTAGGATGATTTGAAGTTGAAAAATCCAATAATAAGTCAAAACCCAAACTCTCATCTTCTCTCACAAACTTCTCCCCCTGAAAATAAGAGTTTGGAAAGTAAGATTCACGTTCATTGAAAGTAACATCCATAGAAACAAAGAATTTTTGGGAGGGTGGATGATAGCACTTGTATCTTTTTTGGGTTGACGAATATCCCACAAATACACATTTTAGAGCCCTTGGATCCAATTTCCCTCGATTGTGACTGTGAACATGTACAAAGGATGTACATCCAAACACTCTAGGAACAAGATTATTTGTGGTGTGGAAGTTAGGATAGAAAGTGGACAATACATCCATTGGGCTCTGAAATCCTAGGACTCTAGATGGCAATCGGTTTATGAGATATGCTGCTGTAAGAACCACCTCCCCCCAAAAGGTTTTAGATACATGATGTTCAAATAACAATGCTCGAGTTTTTTCAAGGAGATCATCATTTTTCCTCTCTGCAACGGGATATTCACACAAGATGACTCATGAATTATCCCTTCCTTTTGAAAATTTGGACTTAGAGTTTAATTGAAATAGTCTCATGCATTATCAGACCTAACTCTCTTGATGGTCACTCTAAACTAATTTTTAATCTTGGAGCAGAAATTTAGAAAAACAATACTAACATCAGATTTTTGTTTAAGAAGAAAGACTCAGCAAACATAAGTGCAGTCATCAATTAAGGAAACAAACCATCGCGCCCCAAAAATATTAGCAATAGTAGATGGACCCTAGACATCACTATGGAGTAAATGAAAGAGAATGGAACTTCTGTTATTGCTCACTGGAAAGGGTACACGTTTGTGTTTGGCAAGTTCACAATTTTCACAATGAAAAGACTCAATATCTACATGTTGAAACAAAGATGGAAACAAGAGTTTTATAACTCGAAATGATGGATGTCCAAATCGACGATGATGGAACCAAATTTTCTCCTTATTGGATGACAAAGACTCGAAAACAAATGACACTGACTGTTTACCTTTGGGGATAGTTGGTTGACTTGCTTCAAAGAACTAGAAGCCACCCCATTCTCTAGCATGTCCAATCATCGTCCCCGAACTCTTATCCTGAAATACACAACCATTATGATGAAAAACCACCATACATTGTAAGTCATGGGCAAGTTTTTGGATGGATATCAGATTGGTAGCTAGCTTAGGGACATGGAGAACATTTTTCAAGGTTAACAATGGGTTAATTTGGATACTTCCAATTCCTGCCACGGTGGTCAAAGAACCATCTGCAGTAGCTATTTTTCTACTACTCGGGCACAGGGAATAGGCGGTGAAGGGGTCATATGGTCGGTAGCTCCTGAATCCATGATCTAAGAGATGGAAAAAGTTATATCCGAAACATTTAATCTAATGGAACGTGGAAACTTACTTGAATATGCCACAGAACAAGTACCTGAGGGCTTTTCAAAATTGCTGATGAGTGCTCTCACCCTGTCCAATTCATCTTAGTTAAGACTAGCAATTTCTGACTTTGGTGGCTCAGCAATTTGGCCAGCCGCTACATTGGCTTGTCCACTTTTGGATTGTTCCCCATTTTGTTCCCATTCTCGACCGGGTGGTTTCCCATGAAGCGTCCAGCATTTTGCGCTTACAACTCGTGTTTGGGAGGTTGACATGGTAAAAAAATATTTGCAACAATTAAGGCTACCTGAATAGGAAAAATAAAGAGAAAATGACAGCAACGAAGGTTGCTCGAAAGATAAGACTGCAATAATGAAGATTGCTTGAAAGCAAAAAGAAAATACCAGCAATGAAGGCTGTTCGGTACAAATCAGTATCAAAACAATTGGAAACAACACCAGCAATAAAGGTCGGCTATACAGCACCTATGAGGAAGAAAAATAGAGGAGAAATACTAGCAATTAAGGCTGGCTGATCGTAGGAATTAGAATGAACAAAACACCACCAGCAATTAAGGCCAGCCGGCAAAAGAAGAAGCAAAGAATAGGCGTAAGCAGAAAAATCAGAAGCAGACCAAGATGAACAGCTCTGATACCATGTAAGAAATTGAGAGAGAATAATCTCTTTTCATATATCTCACAAAGATTACAATGAGGTGATGATATACAAGCTGCCTAAGGCATAAATATAGCAACTACCCGAATAAATTGATTCACAAAATCTCCTAATCAATCTCCTAATTACAGCCCACGAAATCTCCTAACCACTGATTACAAAATTCCCTAATTTAAGGGTCAAACTTCCCTAATTATAGTGTTACAATATTTACAACCTTATTTTTCTAAAATACACACTTTAGCCATATTTTCTCACAATCTACCTTCTTGTTTAAAGCCCAATTCTAAAAAAAATACACTAAAACTTCCAAGTAAATGCGTGGATTAAATATGAAAATGAAATTGAACTCAAAAATGTTAAATGGAGAAACTGAGTAGCTCCTACACATATGGATTTGCTTTCTTAATTCCACCAATTCTTACATAACTTCTCTCCATAACATACTAGCTGCATTAATGCGTGCAAGTTAGATACTCTACCAATAAAAGAGAGAGAGATCTAACTGAGAAAGGGCCTCCTGACAGCCCCATAGGTCAAAGGTAAAACAATCTCTCTCCCCTAAGCCACTTTCTCACAATATTTAGGTATTGGCCTCTGTCTAAAATGTGTAATAAGAATATGTGGCCATGCCAAATGATGATGAAATTGACTAGCATCCACTAGAATTCTTAGATTATTTGTATTATTATTGTTAAAGTGCCACTGTTACAAGATATCTGCTGGACAAACCAACGGGATGGATCACCAATAGTCTAATGCAATGAAAAGGAAGAGATGGTTCAGAGGTCCTTGTGGGGTTTAAAAGGGTTTTCCTTTCTTCAATAACCATCATGTGAAGGCAGGAACCTAGAGCTCAACCCACCCCAATTTTCAAGAAGGTCATGAAACTATGGCTCTTCTGCAGAGCTAGTGATGCTTCTTCTTCTGGCTAGAGTGGAAAGGAGAGCAAGAGCTCTAATTGATGTTCTCAGTCCATAAGAAACCAGATGATGAATAGATTGATTTACCAGTAGTGATTATAGACCACAGAGGTCTACCAAGACTGTATTCATTTATCAACTCGGCTTAGTAGCAGAAGTGGCTGCACCTTTACCAGATGTACCCAGTGAAGTGTCATATGGGGACTATTAAAGCACAGATAAATTTAATTCCTATTGTGTCCACAACACAAGGAAGAAAGATTGTAATCCGTTTTAAACCTGATGAGATTCTTTTTTTAACCTTAAAATATAGCAATTATTAATAAACAAAGAGCTTATTATTCTAGTTTAGAACACTTGCGCAAAACACTGCCATCCTAAGATCAAAGGTAGTCCTGTTACTGCAGGAAAGTCATGTGATTGAAGACCTACATTTGTATTTGTTTGCTAGATAAGGTACTAGTCATACACACAAGGATATAAAGGAATTTTTGCATAATCTTCCCACCTCCATCTCAAAAGTTAAGAAATGAATTGAAAACCAAGCTAAGCATTTTCCATCCCACTTTCTTATTAAGAACAAACAAATAAAAACCATTCCATGGGCTTCATATGTCAACCAACTTTCCTTTCTCCTGCATCACATGGCTAAACTTACTAAAAATCCTTCTCTAAAAATGAGTCATCGCAGATCCAGTATCCAAAATTTGCAAGTCTCTATAGCTAAGCAGTAAAAAATTCTAATCAATTCAGGATGTGATTTTCTCCCTTTTAATAACTAGATTGAAGAAATTTCAGAAAATAGTCTAGCAATCAAAATATTAGTAGGAAAGCAAAGATATCTCAACAAAGATCCATATTTCTTATGCTTCTGAATCTGAACTATGCAATCGTTTTTTACATGGTTTTCAAAAGTCTTTTAAATTGCATGACAATGTTCCAGAATGAACCCATGTTTGAAGGTATGCAAATGCCACAGTATTTGCATACAGAGAAACAGATATGATCAATTGTTCCACTGAAAGTTTAAAATGTATGAAAATATCTTTTACTTATGATTCCTCCCAATCTATTGTTTGAAAATTTTGTCTGTAGATTGCTCTTATTGAAAGAGTAGAGATCCTCCAGTGTTATAAGTACTAGAGACGAGTCTTGCCCTAAGAGAGGAAAGGACTTGTGGGACAAGACACACACATTAAGGGAAAGATTCATGATCGGATTTATCAGATTCTTGGCAATCTTTCCAATAAATATGATTATTAGATTTGTTCACTAAACACACTTTCACTAATTTTAAGTAAAGAACTAGGTTGTGCCAAAATTCAAAAAAATAAACCCTTAAATAATTTCACAGTGCATTAAAAGTTCCTTAATTTATGGAACGGAATTTTAGGAATACTTGCCCATCATCTGTTAAAGAAATTGCATTTTTTTCCCCCAATCCTTTTCATAGCCTTCTATATACAGAATTGGTGCACAGCATTTTTCCTACATATCAATGCCAGAGCCCCAGAAAAGCTATCAGTCACAGTCATAGTACTACGAACTAAATTCTTAAAATAAGAGAAATATATCAAAATCATCATTCAAATCACTAAACCTAAGATACAGATATGCACAAATATGCTCACAGGGTAAATACATAGAAGAGTGCATATTACTGAGTGCATTTATAAATGAGTAAGAAAGAGCTAACCATATTTGCGAAGGTACCGACTGATAACCCAGGATTTTGATAAAGACGAGAATGACTGTAACCATGAGGAGGCAACCATTTTAGGACACAGAAGCCTGAAATTTATCTACTACTACTGCTGCGCTTGCTTCAATCCTTCATAGAGGCTATGATCCATTTGGTTTTTTTTTTTTTTTTTTTTTTTGGTGCGTGCAAGCGGGAGATATATATATTCTTTTGCAATTTGTATAATCATTTTAAGCTAGGAATTTAAGAGAAAAAAGAAAAGAAAAGAAAAGAAAATTTAAATTACAAGGAAAGATGAGAGAAAAATGGGATGTAACTTATATTTAATATTGTTTTGGGGTAGAAAAGAAGAAGGGATGAGTTTTGGAAAAGAGTAAAAGGAAAGCATGTTATCAATTGTGATTTTACAATCATAGCCTTTGAAACTCACATGAGATCTAATAATTAATTCAATTTTAAAAATTTTTAGTTCAAACGCTCAACTAAAAAAATAAAAAGATGATTATTTTTATTACTTTTTTAGAAAAATTATTTTTATTACTTTAAAAAATTTAAAAAATTTGTTTTAAAAAAAGATCTTTTAAGACTAAATAAAATTACTAATTTAATAACGAATCTCATCTCCAATTCCATTCTTCTTAATGATATTCTTACTATCGCTCGTTCCATCCTCTCTCCACAAATTTTCTTTCTTACCATTATCATTAGTGACTATAGGAGACCACAGAAAAACAATATTTATCTTAGTGAAGCTTTTAAAATAAATACTATTATCATATTAATATGGACAAGTTGGCTATTGTGAGAAAAAAAAATCACTTATTGTAACTTATTCATGATCACCTTCTTTTCAACTTTAAAAAGAATATTTTGTTTACTGAAGGGATTTCATCCTTCCAATTCTTCCCACTCCTTCCCATTTCCTCCCTCAAAATCGAGCAAACAAGAGAAGAGAAGAACCCTCTCTAAATTCCTTCTTTTTTCTCCAAATAGGAACTCTTAAACTTAGATTTGGTTTAGTTAGACGGTTTTATGGAAATAAATGAAGAGGTGAAGTAAATATGGAGGTAAATGAAACTTTTATCTCGTTTGGTTGGATGTAAATGCGAAGGGGAAGTAAATCAGGAGGGGGTACACTCCTCCTCCACATCAGTATTTCCTCCCCTTCCAATTTGGAGGAATTGGGAGAGAGAAAATAAAGTGAAAGTAATAATGACAACATTGACCACATTTTTAATATTAAAAATTTTAATAAAATAGATAATAAAAGATAAAATAATAAATTAAATTAACTATTCTCTCACTTCTTCCATCTCCTTTCCTTCCTATTTTCACTCCAACCAAATAGGATAAGAGTAAATACATTAACTTTTCCTAGTGAAAGTAAAATGTGCCACTCTTCCTTCCATTTCCTCTCCCCCTTCTCTTCGCGAACCAAACCAAGCTAGGAATGGCAATTAGGAGTGGAAGGATCAGAGACTAGAAATCTCGACCTCACCATACATTTCCCAATTTCCCTCGTCCTCAACATGGAAAAGATATGGTCCCCACCTCCGACTTGTCGAGAAAAAGAAAGAAGATTATTAATATGAGAATATATCGAGACGACAAACTTGAACAAAAGTATTAACATAATTTTATTCATCAAGATAGTAATTTAAAGATTAATTTTCCATATGCAAATAATATAAAAATATTTTATACAATGTTATTTTGTACAATTCTTTCTTTTTAATACTTACAATTTTGAATTATAATCATTTACTATATTTTAAATTATGATATTAATTACATACTAATTATACACACACACATACTTATCTACTTACATACTAATTATATATGTTTAATTATTTGTATATAAATATACACAAATATTATATAATGTATAAATATAATTATATACATCTTTATAAATATAAATATTTTTATAATTAATTCTTTTATAGATATAGATATACATTTATATGTATATTATCTCTTATAGACTATTTATACATACTAATATTTTGTATGTATATATAACACACATAAGAATATCTTCTACATATAATACGTATAAAAATATAAATAATTTTATATTTTACTCATTTATATATACACACTTATCTATTTGCATATTAATTATATTTTATATATTTATATATATTTATATTTTTTATACATCTATTATATGCATGTATAAATATTATCTAATATAATATATTAATATGCGTACATATATACACACACAAATACATTATTACAAATATAAATATTTTTTATAATCATTTTTTCTATAAATATAAGTACCTTTATTATATATATATGTATATATATATTATTTATTACATACTAATTATATATACTCATCTTATTTTGTGTGTATGTGTATGTATATATATATATTAAAAAATTTATACTTTTATGAAATATATATAACTAGTATGTAAATAAATAAGTGTGTGCATATATATAAAGTATAAGTATATATTTCTATATGTGTAAGATACTCTTATACATGTATTATATATATAATTATGATGTGGGCGGGATAGGATAGGGCAGGCTAGGAACATTGCTCCCCATCTCAAATTGGCAGCTCAAGGGATAAAGCCTAGTCCTATCCCTATCCCCGCTTAAATCAGGGCAATCCTGACTCAAGATCGAGTCCTCTATTTTAAGTGAAAAAATTGTTATCCCTATTCAAACTAGCCTTTAGGATCCCTAAAAAAAGCAGGGGGAAAGGGCAAGGAGGAAATCTTAGCATGTGGAAACACAAGCACAAACAACAATATGAGAGGAGAAAATTTCCAGTGCAGCCACTGCATCACGTCATCGCAGTAATATGGTGCAACAGACTTATTATTAGTTTACACTTGTTGCTACTTACCATATCACCAATCTAATCTGGATATTCAACGTATTCACTTTTCTATATTTAAATATGTCTTTAAAGAAAACTAGACCTGAATCTATATCGAACCCATTTATAGCAGGTCTGGTACAGTTATTTTATTACACGATCCGATCCAAATCCGTTTACTAATTTAGCCTATATAATTGGGTTCAGATATAGAATTATAATACTCATACTCATTTACCCTATTACCTGATTAATATAATACATATTATATTATATATGTTATATGTCAATGGGTCAGATATATCCAAACATGAATAACCCATTTATAGCAGGTCTGGTATATTTGTTTTATTATATAATCCGATCCAAATCCAATTACTAATTAATCCTATATAATTGGTGTAACACCCCACACCATAGGTACTTAGATAGGGCAGGATGTTGCCCCATCCAAAAGATCAGGGGTCTTTATAACGAGGTACAAAATAAACAAAAACTGCTAAATAAAATTAAAAGAATAATTCTATTACATCCGAAAGCAAAACTTATACAGGTTTGAAAAACCAAAACTAACAAACGTCTCTTGAAATAAATTCAAAACACAACTAAAGAAATAAATTGGAGCTCAACTCTAGCTTCGCCCAGCTCATTGAAAGTAATCCCCTGAAATCATGATATAAAAAGTGTGAGATTGATATCTCAGTAAGTCCCGTGTGTGCAAATGTCAGTTATAATCATTTCATGTATGCAGATTTATTAAAACTACAAAATCGTATTTGCAAGCCAATCCTATCAATAACAGTCATACAAAGGAGCCTTACTCAATCAATCCAAAACAGTTCACAATAAATCACTATTTCATCACATTCACAATTCATTAAATAGGGATTAACAAATGATTCAATAATATAGTAACACAATCCATATTATGGTTACCACCATGATAGCTCCACAATGTATTCTTTCAACAAAGGGGTAGTGGGGAATTCACCCACTAGGTGAGATACTCCTACATCTCTACACCTAACATTCCGGTTGTCCATCCGAATCAACAATATTCACATGGACCAATATGCTAGCTCAGACCGGCTTAACTAAGTAGTACTGTCGCCTCTCCAAGTTAAGTTTATCTTCTGGAGGTGGCCTCCTGCCAGAAGACTCACTCTTGCTCTTCGAAACTATTCGAAACTAGTACTACTAGTCTACCCCCGCTGAGTACTCAACACTCCCCATTTAGGGGTAGAATCATTTTCCCTTTTCCAAAAGTTTTTATTAGTTTGATTGCAAAACGTAGTTTTTCGTAACCGCATTTTCAAAATTGTTTGACAATAGTGTAAGAAATCGTTTTTGAGTTTGAATAAATAAAATTTAGTAAATTCGCTTTGAAAATAAATAATCCATATTTCCAATCCAAGTATCACAACAATCCAGTATAACTCATCATTTTTAGTCAATGCTCAATCATTGTGTCAAAACATCATATTGACATCAATTCTAAATAACATTGTAAAAATTGCTTGCAAACAAGTAATATTTATCAAAACAGTTATGCAGGGACTTACTTGGATATATCACAGCTAAATCCAACTCAATCGATTGCTCTAATTTTCACTCATTCCTTATCTAGAGCAAATAATCCCGCAATTAGAATTTAATCGTTCCACTCATTAATTCATACAACATGACTCTTCATGATTTCATTATTTACCTATTGCATCCATGGTATTTAATTCACTAAATCACATACATAACTTTCCTTTACGATTCTATTGATCATAACCATACATTGACCTAGATCAATTCATCACATGACATCTTCCATATTAAGCTAACATAAAATCATCATAAATAGCCCCATAAACATTAAAAGATCTCATTTTTTGCCTATTTAGCATAAATCTAGATTCATCATGACAAGATACATTAATGTCCTATCTCCTATATGCTTTGTCTATGGCTTTCATCAACATGTTCATCCATCTAGTATATTCATGCTTTCATACTAGATTTCATAGGCATCCTTAAGCTAATATTTTGAAGTTTAAGACCATTTAAATCAATAAAGATAGGATCTTGATTACCTCTTAACGATTTATACTTAAATCACGGCAATTCCTTATTGACTAACTTGAGTTTGATCACTAGTTAAAAAGTTTGGATCGCTTGGATGACCTTGATCAAGACTCCCCAAAGAATGGGTAAAATCAGTCCCTTATGATCGAGATTTAGGAGAAGAAGACGAGAGGAATTGAAGAGGAGTTGATGAAGAGTTGAGGAGTTGCTTACCTTAGAGTTGGTTTTCAGCTTTGATAGGGTTTTGGTGCTGTTTTGGTTCAGATGTGGAGGAGGGTTGGTGGCTGGAATTTCTGAGCAATGGAGGGTATTTAGGGTTTGTTTGATACTGTTTGATGAAGGAGATAGATTAGGTTGAGGTGCTTTAGGGTTTAGGTGTTTGAAGAAGTTTTGGCCTTGCTAGGGTTTCTTGATCAAAACAGAAAATTGTTCAGCTTTGGTGTTCTCTAGGGCTAACGAGATTTTGGAGGGGAATTAGGGTTGGTGGCTGCTATGTTTGTGAAGCTGAGGGTGCTGAGATTCTGGATAGAAAGAGAGGAGAAATCTGATTGATTTTGGGCCCTTATAATAGTGAAAATAGGAAAGGAAGAATGAGCCTTTGTGCAGCTGTTTTTCTGCTTCATAACTAGGGAACTTTTGTGTGCAGATTTTGTGCTGGAATTTATGGGTGAATTAGGGCTAAAGGTGGCCGAAATCTAGAGGAAAAGGAGAATGGAAAATTACTAATTTTCTGGCTGCTTCTTGGACGAAATTAGGAAGGGAAAGATTAGGGTTTGTGTAGCTATTTGTGCTGGCTGTTGGAGGGGTTTTTTATGTGGGGTTTTGGCTAGAAATTTCATGAGAGTGTGTGTGAATAGTGACGAAAATTCTGAGGGTCTAGGAGCTGAGATTTTGGTTTCCCTTTTGGCTGGAAATAAGTCCTAATTGGTTAGGGTTTTCTTGGTCAATCCTAGCTAGGCTTTGAAGAGTCTTTTGGTAGGTTATTTCTCTTCATTGTGGCGGCAGTTTTGAGAGAATTTTCCAAAAAATCTTAGAGGAGAATTAGGTCATCTAATTAAGAAATAGTTTAATTAATTCCCTATATTAAATTAGGTAATAGCTATTAAATAGTTATTAGGAAATAAAAATTCTGGTTTCCTATTCATATCTATTGAAATTTTCCCTAAAGGCTTCACAAATTCCTAGATTTATCCAAGAGATAAATACTTCATTTAAATTCACATCCAAGCCTTTTATTCCCCTCAAGAAAATATTATTTGAAAGAAGATAAAATATGAGAATTTATTTCCTTGAAAATAATACCTATATGCTTTCTTATATATATTTTTCTCTACTAATATATTATTTAGATATTGCTAAAAGAAAATCTAGATTAGTAATCTTTAAAATTCTCCAAAAGATTATGATAAGATATTAGAACCAGAAATTTAATTTGTTCTCAAGAATTTTATAAAATAATTTTTAAATAAATCACTCTCCTAATTTATTTTTCTCTTCTTAGGAAATTAATTTCCTAGTGGCTATTCTCCTAGGGATTTCGGCCAAGTTAGGGAAAAATTAGGGAAGGAGGAAAGAAAATAAGAGAATGAAAAGGATTTGAAATAGTTAGGATTCAAACTCAAGCCCACCAAAGAACACACACCAAGCTCTATCCACTAAATCACATTAATTCTTGGCAAATATTCTCCTAAGAAATTCCTTTAATTCTTACTCATTTACACCATCCCTTTTTCTAATAAACCCCCTTCAATAAAATAAAACTCAACTACCTCAACTACCACAACCACTTCAAGAGCAAATTAATTCATGCAACAACAAATTAATATTTTCATAAAAATAATTCAAATCATCAAATATGGTATAACTCAATATAACATGCATGACTTTTCCCCACTTACTAAAGGTGGTCTAATATGGGGTATTACAATTGGGTTTAGATATAAAATTATAGTAATATTTATACCAATTTATCCTATTACTTAATTAATATAATATATAATATATGTTATTATATACATTATTATATAAAATATATGCTATATTATATATATTTTACTAAACCTAACTCATGACACCACTAACTATAAAGGCCATGAATAAGGGAATGGGCAGCTTTGTTTTCCTGTTTACTATAATTGGTTTGTTGTTTTCTTTCTTTTCCCTCATTTCATCTTCCACACTGTTAGGTAATTTTGTCCCTCCCTACTACAAATTGATCATTGTAGCAAGCAATATCTTCATTAAAAAAAGGTAGTTCCCCCACCCTGAGGGCCCCCACCGTCCCTGTCCTGGGGCCATGGAGGAGGTAAATCGCAGGGTGTGCCTCAACTAGTAGCTCTAGAACAGTTACCTTTATCGCAACACCCGTAAGGAGTCGAATCCCAATTGTCATCAGTGGGATTCGAACCCCCACACTACGAGAGCACGACTGGCAGTCATCACAGCCTGCCCTCACTTGCCAGCTGAGCTATGCCTGGGGGGCGCAATATCTTCATTAATGGACCATCACAAGTGATGATTCTGACCTTTTTGTAATTTCCTACAGAAAAAAGGGTCTTCCAATCACTTCTGACCTGCTTTGCAGATGTTTTCTACTCAGCTTGCTTGGTATGCAGCATAGCCCACAATTACACGCCTCCGCAAAGTCAATTCTATATTTGTTCCTTTAGTAATATTTGGAGTTCCTTGGGCTTAAGCTACTCCACTCTTAATCTCTTTGTTTCTTTCTTCTTCTTTTCTTTCCATTAGAAATGTTCCTATGATCTCATTTTATTCCTTTTCACTTGAGTGGAATTCGATACTTGTATACTCGGGTACGGGTCTTCTTGTATCATACTCAACAATCGAATTAAGTTGAGTCGATACATGATATTGTTAATTAAGTCGGAGTTTGGGTCCGAAACATGTTGATCTGAGTCCGATCTAACCCATTTATAGACTTAATGAAAAACTTCATATGCAATTTCAAACATCTCTACATTTCTTGTAAATGTTTTATAAATACTCATATCACATTAAGTTACACAATTTATAGATAATTTAAGCATTTCACATCATTTGATACTTGCTACATATGAAAAAGTTGGCCAAGCAGTCCAACAAAGGTACAAGTTTTGAACAAATATATGCTACAAACTTAACAAAAATGTTAATTGAAGTCAATGTAATTTTTTTTGTGTAAACCATACCTTTTAATGTACAAAAAAAGGTACTTCATATATAAAACTAAAAGCAACTACAATGTAGAAAGAGTTTGTATTTAAATTATATTTAGAATAAATTGAATCCAGTAAAATCTTCTTCCACTTTTAAAAAATGGAAGACATATGCCCCGTGCACTAATGGATTTATTTTTGAATGTTATATAATCTATTTTAATTATACTTTACAAACGAATTATTAATGGATAAAACACACTTTTAATCTTTGATATTACTTTTATTAAATAACATAAATTATAATATAAAGGAACTATAGTCTTTTTGGAAATTGGAAAATCAGTTAATATGATAGTTTACTGGAGTAGTATTAAAAATAGATTATGGATATAAGGAAGAAAAAAATAAATTCTTGATATTTTAAAAGATAGATAATTTGGACAAAAAACAATTTCTAAAATAATACTTATTTAGGGAGAAGATAGTAGTTGTCCTCTATGCCAATTTTACACTAAATGTGAAAGTCTCAAATTTAAAATTTATTTTTGTATGTTATATATAATATGTTTCAATGGTATTTTTACAGATCGATTATTAATGGGAAAATCATACTTCTGGTCTTTAACCTTTACTCTCTGTCCTAATATTATATATAAAAATATTAATACATTTACAATCTCCAGCAATTTTTTTTTTTAACATTTTTGTTTTGAAATCCAACTGTCTCTCTATCTCTTTGTAAGTCAATTTATTTTTGAACATCTTTAATGTCTTTTATATAAGGAATCCTTCTAAAGTTTTCAAATTTTTGTTAATTATATGAAATTTATTATTTTAAATGTAAAATTGAAACCTTTTTAACAACTTTGGTATAAATTTAAAGCTTTTAATATATTTAGTATAAAATCAGAATAAAAAGTAAACGTTACGAGTTAAAAAGTATGATTTACATATTATCAATAAATATAAAAATTTCATTATTGTAATAAATTATATTTATTACTATTTCAAAAAAACTAAAAACAATTACTAAATATTTTTAAAACATTCTACATCCCTATCATTTTCACTGTTCTATTGATTTTTTTCATTATTTCAATGAGTGCTATCACTAAATATTTAAAGATAGGGATGGAAGCAAGAATTTAGAGTTGGAGGGGACAAATTATATGGAAGAGTATATTGAAGGATAATAAATTTTTTAGGAGGTGAAATATAAAATTTAAAAGATATTTTAAAAATTTTTTTATGTTTTTTAAAAACAAATTAAAAGATTTTAAAATTTTTTTGGGGGAATGAGGGGCGCTTGCCCTCCCTAATTCCGTGTATGCTGAAAGAGAACAAGTTTACAGTGGTCAATAACTATAGAGGAATCTTGCCATTACAAAGACTTCTATATTGGCATTAACAGATTTTTAGAAATTATTCGTTATAGAATTTGACACTTCTTGTGTCGCAGTTGGGGTTGTGCTTAGCCAAGAAGGAAGGCCTTCAAAATTTTTTAGTGAGAAATTATCTAAACAAAAGAATCGTAATTGACTAATTATTTAGAACTTCATGTATTAGTTCGATATATTTATCATTGGTGGTATTATTTGGTATGCTTGGAATTTGTAGTCATTTCAGACCAAGAGGCATTGCGCCACTTAAATTCTCAAAAGAAGTTGAATTGAATCCAAGACATGACTAAATGGATTACCTATCTTCCGGGATTCAATTTCTTTTTGAGGCATCAATCTGGTGAGCTGAATAAGGTGGCAGAAAGGTTATCTTTTTAACTACACTAAAGGTGTAGGTTTTTGGGTTTGAAGAGATTAATAATCAATAGGCTAATGACCTTTTTTTTTTTTTTCCTTTCCTTTCCTTTAGTGTTAAAAGAATTGCATGACCAGCAACCTAGTACAATAGCTCCTTTTGCTACATATAGAAGGCAACTTGTTCAAAGGTAACAACTAGCTTTGTATTCTGGCAAGTCTCTTAGTGAGAACATTATTTGGGAAATGGTGGTCTGGGAAGAAACTTTGGGTAAGACCTTGACGATGGCGGAGGATCGACACATTGGCAAAAAAATGTGCAAAAATGTTGATAGATTGGTATAATGATGTTGAATTTGTCAATATACAAAAGGGTATTCACAAAATAATAGTTTGTATACTCCCCCCACCAGTAGCTACAACGCCATGGGGTTTATTTGAGCATAGATTTTGTATTGGGTTTTCCTAAAATAAGGGACATGACTCGATTTTTGTAGTAGTAGACAAGTTTTTAAAAAACGGTGTTAGTGTTGTGCTCTAGAAGCAATCACTTGTGTCATGTATTTTGCATATTAAATTAATAAGAGGCATTCTTTGTCTTTCAGTTTGATTGTTATATCTAAACATGTGTACAAACCGTTAGATAAAATCCCTAGTACAACACAGTGTTAAGGAAATCATGATAGAGATCATGATGTGAGATTCCTACTACACTATGTAGTGTTTATACTTAAATAATCCCCAATCATAGTATTAATAAGATGGGACATTATTAATACGCCAAGACTGGCACATGGTATATCTCTTGATTGGATCAAGCGATGGTTCTCATATCCGTGAGTATTAGGATACTCAGGATTAACGTGTGGATGCTTGTTTTGGAACAAGTTCATTGGATGACCTAACTACGAGATAATCACTTGGATAACTATTTAGTGCCAGTGATAGAATCTCATTATAGCAAGTGTGCAAGTATCCTTAGACTTGAGATCTCCAAGGTACTTTGTTTAACGAGCGTTGTACTTTGATTCTAATCTTTGGAGTCTTATCTAGGACTGCCTACGGGATGGATATTGGATACAACGTAAAGTAAACGAAAGTAATTGAGAAAGTCAATAAAGGATTCACCACTCCTAATAGTAGGAAAGTATATCTCAAGGCCACTTGTAGAAATCATTACTCATGAAGTCCTTGGCCAAGGCGACTATGTGATGGAAATGGTTCCAATTGATACACATATCAAGTAATGGATTTCTTGAACAAGTACTAAAATATTCGGGGTCAGAATTAATAATATTCTGGGGGGAGTTGGCACTAATTTCATGCTCTAGGCCGAATGAGATATTGTATGGTGAAAGGAGTTTATTGCACTGATAATTTGCTATTGAAAGGTTCATGTCAAGCCACTTGACTTTCTGGACTTTTGGGTGGTCAAGAGTCATTGCTAGATGTCGCTCTTGATATGCTAAATATGGATTTATTAATTAGAGAATTAATAAATTTAATCTTTTATTTTATTAAGGATTATTAATTCTAATATTGTTAGAATTAATTCATATTATGCTACCAATAAGACCACGAAACTTAATGGGTCACACACAATAAATGTTTGAATGCTCAAATATATTATTTGATAATATAGTAGGGTTAATTAAGAGAAGTGAATATATTTATAAGTGAATTATAAGTTTGTTATAATTCATGGGACCTAATTGTAATTAAGTAAACTTCAAGGACCAATTTGTTGACAATTGGACGTTGAAGGACTAAGTTACAATTTACGGTAATTATAAATCTATAAATATAAGGAAACGGTTTCTTTAGGGTAAGAGACACAGATTATTCACGCAATAACAGAGAAACCGTTTCTCTGCCTCTCTCTTGATCAAACCCTAGTCGTCTCTCTCTTATTAATCAAACCCTAGCCTCCTAAATTCTACTAGCATAGAATTGTGAGATTGTGAGCATTCGACCTTGTGTGGATTATCATTAGAGGGAGTTCTTTCTTGGACTTCAGTTGAGCTGCTGTGAACCGGTTTTGTGATCTGGGTCGTGCCTGCGTTCTTGGAACAAGAGAAATTTAAATTCTGGCTTCAAGAGGTAATAAGCGTGATCTTCTCTTTTTCCCGTTTCTACTGCAAACCCATGATCCATGGCTTGGATTTCTTGCTATTTTCCGCTGCGTTTAATCTGTTTAATTAATTTAGAAATCCTACAAACGGCTCATTTCTTTTGTTGTTCACAAAACTTCCGATGCATAACTGAACTTTTCTTCATACAGATTATTCACTTATATAGAGTTTTTCCTATTATTGTCTGTGATTGTGTCGTGAAGTTTAGGGGAATATTTTTAGCCTACTTTAAAAAGAAGTTAGAGATGAAATTATTGTATTCCAACATTGTCCATCTGCAAAAGGATGGACAGACAGATTGTGAATTGAAGTCTTGGAAAACTACTTCGCTATGTTGTGGAAGACCATGTAAAAGACATGGGATCTAATCTAATCCTTTCACATGCTAAATATGTAGATAATATTAATAACGCAGTTAATTGTAACAGAGGACTCTTTTTGAGGTTGTTATTGTTACAAACCTCAATGTTTTGGACTCAATTGACCTACCTCAAGATGCACAAGTAAGTGGGCATTCTGAGAGGATTCATCAAGAAATTCAGGCTACCACTGAAACTATCAATAAGAAGTATAATGTTGAAGCAGATAGACATTGTAAACTAAGAGAATTTGTTGAGGATGAGCAAGTAATAGTTTATCTGCAAAGAGATAGACATCTAAAGGTATTCATCATAAACTGAAATCTAAGATGATTGGCCCTTGAACAATTTTAAAGAATATAAATCAAATGCTTATTTGGTGGAACATACGGCCCAGAGAAGCACAGCCGCCCCCCAAAATTTTTAAAATTGTATAATTTACTCTAAAAAATTTAAAATTTTTTAATAGAGCCTTACCTCCTAAAATTTTTTAAAAAAATTATAGTATTATCCCTCTAACATATCTTTTTATATAACTTGACCCCTCAATCTCAAGTCTCTAATTCTATCCCTAATCCAACTAATCTTCTGATTAGTCTTATCTTCAATGATTAGGATTTATTTGATTTTCATAGTTTTGAGGAAAACATGAATGAGCTGAAGGATAGTAAAGGGTTTGAGCACTTATTAAAAAAAAAATAAAAAATTCTAAGGATGTTATTCAAGAAATGCTTGGTGTTAAAGAGGTTTGGGTAAGCTAGCATTAGAAGTTACATGGACATTAGAAATTCCATGGATTTCCCAATATGAGCTTAATGTAACAGTTTTCTCGTTGGGAGTTATTTTACTTTCTTTAGACAAGGATTTTAGTAAAATAATAATTTCCCTTTTTTGGCTATTGTTTTAGACATGTCTTCATTTTAGGGTAGTATTACTAGGCACTAAGAAACTCCGCCTATGAGTTCCGCGGGTTTTGTTTGCAATGTTCATTGTCGGTCTCAAACCCAGATAAAGGAGGAAAGTTGCAGTAAGGCTTGTGATGACCAGCGTAAAATATAGTCACATCTATGACATGAACTAATCGATTAACTTCGTGGGGGCATTCCATACTCATCGATCTGCTGCACTTCCTAAACTCAGGTATAGTGATAAATATGCAAGGGTAGCTAGGTCGTTGCTCGGAAGCAACGCGCCGTGTTAGTCCTCGGATACGGTGTCAAATATATAAGGGTGTAGGGTAAAAAAAAAACAGTTTATAGTGATAGAATACGTCTAGTTACATGGAATATAAGATCTTTGACCAGTAGATTAACAGAACTAGTTGAGGTAATGCAGAGGAGAAAGATTAGCATTTTGTGTCTTTAGAAAACCAAGTGGATGGGTGAAAAAACGAGAGTAATAGCTCCGTGGGGTTATAAGCTTTGGTATTCAGGTAGAGTTAGGAATAGAAATGGAGTATGGATTATTATTAACCGTAAATTTATTGATGATATGATTGAAGTACAGAGGAAGAGTGATAGGATTTTAAGCATTAATATTATGATTGGCGGCAAGATTATTACTATTATTAGTGCGTATGTGCCATAAGTGGGACTCGATGATTTGGTTAGGCAGCAGTTTTAGGATGATTTAGATGAGATTGTTCAGAGTGTACTGTGTGTAGCAATGGCAACTGGGCCGGGCCCGCCCCGCTCGGCAGACCGAGCACTGTGCGCCGGTCCGGGCCAGGGGGTAAAATCCCTGGCCCGCCTAGGCCCGCAGCCCGGAGGGCCGGCCTGCCAGAGAGAGCCGTTACCCAACGGCTCTCTCTGGTTTTTTTTTAATTTGGTCCTTTAATTTTTTTTTTGCAATTTAGCCCCTAAAACGGCTGAATTTTTTTTTTTTTGCAATTTGGTCCCTAACCCCCAAAACTCTATAAATACCCCTCAATTCAACCCAAAACTCATCAACACTCTCCGATTCTCTCCAATTCTCTCAAACTCTCTCCAATTATCTCCAATTCTCTTTTATTTCCATTCATCTTTCTCTCATAATCCTCAAATTTATTCATTTTCTCTACAAAGAGTATTAGAATATAATTTATTTTTGTGCTATACTTTTTCAATTCTTCAAGAAAATCTTCATATTTTAGAAGATTGTTGAGTAGCAGAATAGTGGATACAAGAAGTTAAAAGCTCAACAAAGTATTGTTATTCTCGAATCTTGGTCATCAACAAATTAGTATTTCTTAATATTACATTCTTTTATTTTAGCTTTATTAGTTGTTTATTTTTTTAATTTTTAAATTAATTTGTTATTTATATATTTCAATTCTCTTATTTCATTATTTGTTAATACTTTTTTTTTTTTGAACTTTTATTTGAATTTTGATTGCTTGTTTTTTTTTTTAAAGAAATAATCGATCCAAATCAATATCATCATTTTTCTTCATCCCAATCATCTGCACATTTTGATTTTAATATAGATCTAGATTTGAATTTAATAAATAATGAAATAGGTAATGAAGATGAAGGTCCTAGTAGGCCTAGTGTTAGTGTTTTACAATCACAATCAACTCCAATAATTAATCCCGACGCATCTAATATAGGTGAGGATGATGTTGAAACAATGGATGTTACAACTAAAGCAAAAATATCTATGGTTTGGAATCTTTTTGAAAAAGATAATGATAGTGATAGGGCAATCACTACAAAAAATACTAGCAAATACGACGATACAAATTACGACGGCCGTAAAGCCGTCATATTTGTGTATCTTTAACGACGGTTAACGAGCCGTCGCAAAAGGTGAACTAATACGACGGTTTGGAAACAACCGTCGTATTATGCCAACAAAATACGACGACTAAGCCAACCGTCGCAAAAAGTCGACATAATACGACGGTTTTTTCCAAACCGTCGTATTAGTAAACCTTTTGCGACGGTTTCCCCAACAGTCGTATTTGGTTTTAATTAACATTTGGTTTTTTTTGCAAATATCACACTTTAACAACCATCGTATGAGTCAAATACACTATTTTTTATTACTATTTTATAAGTATTACTAAAAAAATGTGATAAAATAAAACAAATGACTTTCAAATTTGGTATAATTAAATTAACTTGTTTTAACTTTATAAATATATCTAACTAATACTTAGATAAGTAATCTTGTAAATAAATTTTAGTTTGCATCTTATGAATTCAATTTTCTTATATTTGTATTAAAGATCGAGTTTAAAGTTTATTTTGTTAGTTAATTATTGTATTGGTATGTTTTGTGTGTGTGTGTGTGTGTGTGTATACATATATATGTATATATGTATGTGTGTGTGTATACTTTTATACATTATAACATGTGCTTATTAATTAATTAGTGAGTATTAGATTAATATGTTCCTTCCATTCATCGACAAATAATTGTCCTAATTGTCTTTTTAATTTGTCTGAAAAATAACTGTCCATTTTAAAAATATGTAGATTAATTATATTTAATTATAATATTATTTCTAATTTTACTCTTAGCACAATCTTATAAGGAAGCAATGGATATTTTAATCATTTTTATATAATTTTACAATTCAATAAAATGCATAATCTTTACAATTAAGTCAATTATTGGTGAACGGATAGAGTATATATAATATGAAAAATTTTAATTACAAATATGCATGTGTGTGCATATATCTATGTAGTATATATAATATAATTAATATTATAGAATTAAATTTAATGTAATTTTGTGTCGTGTTAGTGTGTGTGTGTGTATATATATATATATATATAAATTAAAAAGTAAATAATTTTTAATATTTTTTATCGGATTAAATACGACGGTTAGTTAACCGTCGTATTAGGTCAATTTAATACGACGGTTATTTACAAACCGTCGTATTAATTAAACCTAATACGACGGTTAACTAACCGTCGTATTTAATCCGATAAAAAATTTTAAAAATTATAACCGTCGTATTAAATTGACCTGATACGACGATTATTTCTTAACCGTCGTATGAAGTTCGTTTTATACAACGGCTTTAATAACCGTCGTATACCGGCTTCCTATTTCATCCCCTGGCTTTCCTTTCTTCTTCGTTGAGCTCCTTGTCGCCTGCGGTTTGCCTTATTCTGGTCGTCTTCTCCGGCAGCTCGTCTTAATTGGCAGGTCTCTTTGCATCGCGCTGTCCGGCAGTCTTCTCCGGGTCGTCTTCTTCGGCAGGGCAGGTTGTCTTTGTGTCATTCAACTCGTCTTCTCCTCATCTCAGTCGCAAGGGACCTTCAGATCTGACTGCTGCTTGTCTATCAGAGCATCGAGGTGCATGTTCTTGCATTTGTTTTGGGAGTTTATGACAAATAGAGCTTAATTTCACCTACATTGTCATCGTTATTTGAGATGAATTTGTGTTTGTTTAGAAAAGGCTTTCCTAGAATTTGTCGAAAATAGCAGAAAAATACTCAAGAAAATAAGTTATATTTCCTGCTCTCTTGACAGAAGCAGTGTCGGGTGTCGGATGCTTTCTAGACAAAAGCAGTGAAGAATCCATTTTGTTGGAAGTTTAGCATTCACTATAAACCTTTAATTGAAGTGTTAGAATGTAAAGGAAACTAAGAGTGTATGGCCAAGAATCAGATTACGCAAAGTTAATGGAAGGTTGAAAAAGAAGTCTGAATATATGTTGGTAAAGAAATGTTAAAATGGTATTGTTTCATGGTTTGCACAAATTGAATTGCTATGGTTGCAGGGTATTTAGTTGAAATAACTGAACAAAACCTTGCTTTGGGATGTTAAGAAAGCTTTAGGATGAATTTTGTGGGACTTTAGATGCAATGAAGTCAACAAAACAATACATACATAGCAATTGTAAGCAATTGTGAAAACATGAACATATTGTTGAATGGTGGCTACTTGGACATGTTTAAAAGAGCTGAGGGGAAAGGCTGGCCAAAACTCTCTCATTCAGATATTAAAAAAGTCTTAGGGAAGGTTATACATAATAGTTTGTATAGGAAAATTTATAGAAACCACCTCTGTAAATTTGTGATCACAAATGGTGACTGTTTTGTGCATTCCATATGTGGTGTCTGTTCACAGATTAAACTGTACAAAGTGGCAAGCAATTCTAAAGTTTTATAAACTTGAACTTGCAGATAAATTTCTTAGGAATATTTTGGGACAGATAGTACATACATTGGACCGGTACATAAGAATTTATGGAGTAAATATGGAACTCTGCCATTGTGTAGTTGCTGGAAATACTGTTTTGCTCAATTGAAATATGCGAGAGCGAAAATTTTCTATTTCATTGCACTTTTGTCTTTAACCTCCCTCCCTGTTTCCCAAAACTCATGCCCTCTCTCCTTTTCTACCTCTTATATCTCTTCCCTATTTCAAATCAAATCTAGGATTTCTTTTTCTTTCCTTTATTTTTCTTTATGTGTCTTAGGTAGCATTTGTTGGACTGCTGAAATTTAAGGTTTGTTTTGAGGGACTATGTGGTATGACTTTTTTGAATTGTTGTTAAAGGCGTCAGTTTATACGTTTGCCTTTGTGGAATGAGTGTTTTTGTTTGGAATTTGTTATGTGCAAGTGTGTTTGGCAACTGCATGCATGGTGAATGCAAGTGCTAATTATGTAGAAAATGCAACTTAATTATGTGTTTTGGAAGAGGACCTAGTTGGATGAGTGGAGGTTTACTTGGAAATTTATTATAAACATGATTGAATGGTTGGATGGTTTTATGAGTTTTTTGGTGGTTGAATTACATAATTGCGCATTTTGAGGTGGCCTAGTGCCTGGAAAATATTCATTTTATAGGGGAAATTCTGTCAAAATTTTTTCAATTTTTTTTTTCAAAGAATCTGAATAAAATATTTTTATGAGACAATTTTTTACAAATAATTTTATTTTTTTAAGTAGATAATTTACTAAATGTCTGGTATGTTTATCTTGATTTTTTAAGTAGATTTTTTAAAGTATTTTTTAAGTAGCGTATTTGTTTAAAGGATTTTGGAGTTCCAAGATATATTGATTAATTAAATCTTTTATTTTCTCTCTTTTAAAAACTCTCAAGGAGTGTATTTATTTATTTTAACTACTACTAAAACCATGTTTATCATTTCCACTACTAAAAAAGAGAATGAACACTAATTTGATGGGGATTGAATTCTTGACCTATTTTCATTTTATCATTGCCCTTCATTTCCATTTATTATTGAATATGTTCATCATAACGAAACTTGTAGATCGACTGAAAATATGGATAAATGAATAGGAAGATGGACCAATCGTGGATTGACTTACAAGACCGTTTAGGTGATGAATATAATAAAGGTTTGGATGCCTTTGTAGAATTTGCGTTAAGAGACAAACCCAATGGATCCAAAATCCATTGTCCTTGTATGAAGTGCCAGAATAGGTATCTTTATAGTACATTAGATGTCAAATAGCATTGCCAAATGTGGGGTTTCATGCGTTGGTACAAAAAGTGGAGTGTTCATGGGGAAACATACTTATCTTCTTGCGATACACCTAGCAACATCCCTTTGACTGAAAACGAACATGGGGATGATATGGCTGGGATGCTTCAAGATATTGGTGGCATTAGTGACTTCGATAATGCAACTGAAGAGCCTGATGATTTGAGAGAGATACATGAATTGTTGGGAGAGGCTAATATAGAATTGTATCCCGGTTGTACTAAATTTTCTTCACTTTCATTCATTATGAGATTGTTACATTTAAAAGTCCTGAATGGGTGGTCGAACAAGTCAGTTGATATGTTACTTAAGCTTCTAACGGATGCTTTTAGTGAGATGGGAGTGAAAATTGCCAAGAATTACTACGAGGCTAGTAAGATAACAAATGTGTTAGGAATGGAATGCAAAGTCTGGGATGCTTGTCCAAATAATTGCATAATATACAGAGGGGAAAATGAGGCCGCACAACTTTGTGAGGTATGCAATGCTCCGAGATACAAGAAAGAGGGCAGTGCAGTTGCATGCAAGCGTGTTAGGTATTTTTCGTTGACTCCAAGATTGAAGCGATTGTTCATGTCTCGCAAAACTGTATCCCTTATGAGGTGGCATCAGGAATGTCGTGTGAAAGATGGAGTCTACAGGCACCCAGCTGATTATAAGGCATGGAGAAAGTTTGATGAGTTGCATTTAGAATTTGCAAATGACTGCCGAAATGTTAGACTTGGATTGGCTTCGAATGGATTTAGTCCGTTTTCAAATATGCACATACCACATAGTACTTGGCCTGTTGTCTTAATACCATACAATTTGCCTCCCTGGCTATGCATGAAGCAACCTTATTTTATTATGTCAGCTCTCATCGATGGCCCGAAGAGTCCGGGAAACAAAGTCGATGTATTTTTACAACCATTGATCGAGGAGTTGAAACAATTGTGGCTTGACGATGTGCTTACTTATGATGCTGAGGCAAAAGAGATGTTCCGTCTCCGTGCAGCTATTATGCCTTGATATTCCTACTGAAGTTAAAAAGCTTGCAAATGGTCCTTTCAATCAAGGGTTGCGCTACAATGCATGCAACGTGAATAGCTTTTGATTTCGTACAATAACATATGAGGCTAACAAGTCAACCCAAAATTCTGGCGTCATGTGTAAAGCTGATACTACGAGTTATTCCAGTCCAAGAAATATGAATCCTGTAGCAACTGGTGTCAACTACTATGGAGTGCTTACTGATATTATAAGGATCCGATATAGTAGTGAACTGAAATTTCTATTATTCAAATGTGATTGGGTTGATGTTCATCGAGGTGTTAGAGTTGACGAACTAAAATTTACTTTGGTGAATCTGGACCGTTTGTTGTACTGGGAAAATAAAGAGATGGATGAGCCATTCATACTAGCAAACCAAGTTGAACAAGTTTGGTTTTCTCGCTGTCCTAAAGAAAGAGATTGGCATGTGGTAATGCCAATGATGAGAAGGGATAATTATGATGTGTATTCAAGGGACCGTGATCTAGAAACTTTTCCTGCGCAGCAGTTAGATTCTCGTCCAGTTTCGCGCGAAGTAGATGCTGTATGGGTTAGAGATGGAATTTCTGGGGAGGAAGTAGATTTAGATGAAAGAAGAATACACCCTGCAATTTAAATGTACTTAAATCACTTAATCATGTACTAAATATGCTGCAGTTGTTAAAATCTTTTACTCAATGTTAAATCTTTTTGTTTTGCAGATGGTAAACAAGCAGGCTCGACGGGGATCGATGCAGGATGCCATAGCTGCCGCAAGATCAGGCGCTAGTACCTCACGGTGTACAGAGACACCAGCTCCAGCACTCGAGGTTGGACAGAGATCACATGCAAGTGTTCGCACAGGTTCCACGGATTAGGAATCTAATCGTGCCACATGTATACCCACTTCTGATGTAGGTCCCAGTGGTACAGGACCTTCTTCCTTAGACCTTAGTGTCTCAGGTGTGCTAAGTTAATATGAAGTAAATATTACGATATGTCTGTTAGTATTACGATATGTCTGTTGATATTTTAATTAATAAGTCTGTTGATATTTTGCAGATTCCACAGCAAGGAGTTCTCGCGGGGGTGGAAAGTTACCTTCCGGATGGGGTGAGCCAGGGTTTCGAAAGTACAATGTTGGTGTTAATCAACACGGAGGGCTTGTTGGGTTAGACGCATCTCGTTATAGTTCAGTGGTGGGCTGTTTTGCACGCATGAGCAATAGGTTCCCTCTGAATTATAGGGATTGGCATTCCATACCTCAGAGCCTCAAGAACGAAGTTTGGCAAGAAATACAGGTAACTAATTTTATTCTAACATAGCCAAGAGTGTTTTTTTCAAAAATTAACATTTTCTTTATTTAATTATTTGTTAAAATTTGTACAAGGACAACACCATGATGCCACCAGAAGGACGTAGTGTCACAATGAAGATGATATGCGCAGCATGGAAGGATTTTAAGTCGAAGTTAAAACAAAAATACTACGTTCCTTTCCAGTTCAGTACAGAGCCTATTGTTTGTCAAGATAAACGGGTTGACGAAAATCAATGGAGGATGTTAGTTGATTACTGGCGTTTAGAGAATACACAAGTCGTACCATAGAAGTTGACTACTTTTATGTCTCAGAACTTGTTTAAATTTTTTATATGTTAACTATTATAATTAATCACAGATGGAGGCCGAGCGGAATAGACAAAATCGATCACATTTGGCATATCCATCGGTCACAGGAAGAATGCCACATTCTGTTATACAGAATCAGGTATTTAGTTTATGTTATACACTATTCAGATGAAATTTATCTACTTTGCTTGAAATTTTTGACACGTCTTTACAGATGACCTCACAAGGCCAACCGACATCACAATATGATATGTTCCTTGCGACACGAAGGTGGCATGGTCGGCAGACTGATGGTTTGACTGCAGAGATGATTGTAAGTTATATTCAAATGCTGATTTTTCTGAGTTATTAAAATATGATTACGACATTATATTAACCTAATATAAATTTGATATAATATTTCTTAATTTTGTAGGACCGATTGGAGACAGAGTGGCAGGCATTGCCTGAGTCTAAGCGCACAAAGGAAGTAAAGGATCATATATTTTGGCGATTGTTCGGTCCAGAAACAAGAGGTCGTGTTAGGTGTAAAGGAAAGGGTCCAACACCAACATCAGTTGGTCAATCATCAAGTTCTGCAGCAAATGTTGAGGAGGTCGTCAGGATTGAGGTTGAGGCACGTATGCAGAGTATGCGAGATACTATGCAGGCTGAGATGCGAGCTGAGATGCAGTGTGAGTGAGAGGCTTACGAGTCACGTATAGCTGCGCTTCAGACTACCATGGAAGCATTAGCACGCATATTGGAGGCAGGCGCATTTGATGTACTACCTATACCTCCATATAGTGCTTCTACAGCATCTCCTGGTGTTGGTTCCACTTCTCTGCCTGTTAGATCGAGTGATCCTGGCCAGCCTATCCGTCATGATGACTGACATTTTCATTTCGTACTAATTTGTATTTGTACTATAGCTTCTGTATACTGATGATATACTTGTTTGTATTTGTCTACTGAGGATATTGCTTTTGAGTTTGGCAATGAGAAGATTGTGTTTTGTTATATTTGGTGTTGAATTCATTGATTTTATTACATTTGGCTTTAAATTGTACGTGTACAGGATTTTGTCCAAATAAAAAATGATTTACAAAGCAAATTTGGCCTAATACGACGGCTGCAACCGTCGTTTTATCTTGAGGGCAATCAAATACAACGGCCACGGAGCCGTCGCATTTGAGAGGAACAAATACGACGGCCGCTCAGCCGTCGTATTTGATAGGAACAAATATGACGGCCAACATGGCCGTCGTATTTGGGGACTAAAATCGACGATTTTTCAAAACCGTCGCAAAAAATGACCACGGGAAGCAAAAGCGACTAGAATAAATACGACGACTGTAAAACCGTCGTATTAGCTAATACGACGGTTTTGTAGCCGTTGTTAAGTAAAAACGACGAGATCAAATACGACGGCTGTAAAACCGTCGTTTAGCCGTCGTATTTGGCTAATACGACGGCTAGACCATCAAATACGACGGCTAGGTAGCCGTCGTATTTGCTGTATAATTTAGTAGTGAATATGTAAAATTTGTAAAGCGGTATATGCACATAAGAAGGGAGGATGGACGGGAACATTAGTTAGACATATGAAAAGGTTACATAATGATTGGTTAAAAAACTTACTTAAACAACAACAAATACGTACTATAGGAGGTCAAATGGTTGGTAATTTTCAATATGATCATAGAAAAAATAGAAATGTATTTGCTAAAATGATTGTTCAAACTAAATTACCTTTTAATTTTGCAGAAAATCCACATTATGAACAGTATATGCAAAATAATTGTCAACCAGCATGGAAAAGAATTCCTAGAACAATATTAAAAAATGATATAATAAAGATATATAAAGAAATGAAAGAGTATCTAATTGTTATGTTTGATTCTTATAATTGGAAATTGCTCTTACTTGTGATGGTTGGACTACAATTACTAATGAATCTTATTTATGCATTACATGTCATTGGATAGATCATGATTGGTTAATACAAAAAAAGAACTATTTGTTTTAAATTATTTGAATATCCTCATGTAGGTAGTAGTATAGCTAGAATGATTACTCAAACATGTCGTGAATATAGGATTTTAATAAAATTATTTCTATTTCTTTAGATAATGCTTCAAATAATGATTCTGCCATAACAATTTTAAAAAATAATATGAATCCTATGTTAGATGGTATTTTATTTCATACTAGGTGTGCTTGTCATATACTTAACTTATGCGTTAAAGAAGGATATAAATATATTGATGATATTGTTAATATAATTAGAAATGTTATTTTATTTATTAAAACCTCCCCAACTAGGCAACAAAATTTTAAGGCATTATGTCGAGAACAAGGTGTATCTTTTAAAAAATTTAGATTAGATTGTAAAATTAGATGGAACTCAACTTCAGATATGTTTGGAAGTATTATACCTTTTCAAAACCAACTTATTGAATTTTGTAATAGTAATAATTTTCAACCTCCACTAACTGAAACTCATTTTGAAAATTGTACTACACTTTCAACATTTTTATTTACTTTCAAAGAAGCTACTGAACTTTTATCGGGATTTTATTATCCCACTACTCATCATATTCTTCCAACACTTGCTAAGGTAGCACATAATTTTGGTGAATATATGTATCATCCCCAATGTGGTTTTTTTATGAGAAGTATGTTTGAAAAATATAAAAAATATTATGAAGATATTCCTATTTTATATTGTATGACATTGTGTATGGATCCTAAAGTAAAGAAGCCTGATTTTCATAGTATTATTGCATATTTATATAAAACATTAGATTTTGATGAATCACAACCACTTAAACAATGTATGATAAAATACACAAAAGATAAAACAGCTAAAGCTTTATCTGACATGTATAATTTGTATGAGTTTGAATCTTCTTATTCTAGTTCTCCTAGTTTAAGTAGGCAAGCTTCATCATCTAGTAGTCACTTTCAACCTCCGTGAAAATCTACCTCATCAATTTCATCAGTATTTAATCAATTATGAAACGTAAAAAAAAGATCAACTACTACCTACAACGAGATGGCAATTTACGAGATACAGCCCTTGGTAGAAAATGAAGATCAGCATTTTGATATTTGTGGTTGGTGGAAGGCTCATATAAGCCAATACCCCATTTTATCTAAAATGGTACGTGATCTTTTGACACCACCAATCTCTACAGTGCCATCGGAAAGCGTCTTCAGTGAGAGCGCTCGAACAATCGATGAAAGAAGATCTCGATTGGCTCTTCAAACTTTGGAGATGTTAATGTGCTGTAATAGTTGGTTTGCAGCCGAAGATAGGACGGCTAATTCGTGGATTATTGATGATGACTCAGATGATGAATGGGATGAACCAAATAGTTAGTTTAGTATTTTTGTAATTAGGAATTTAGGATAAGTAATATTATGTATTTAATTTTATTTTTAGGATATTTATTATATTTTTAAATTTTAATCATTGTAATATTTTAATAGGTTTAGGCATCAAATCCCCCTCTTATATAATCTTTATTTTATTAATTAATAAAACAGGTAGGGGTCCAAGCCAACCCCCCCACCACTTCAAGGTGGCTTTTTTATAATTTTAAAAAATTATGTTAAGTAGGAAAAAAAAAAAAAGAATAAGCCACGGGCCAAGGTCCCAGTCCGGTCCGGTCTTAGGGCCTCTGGCCCAGGGATCGGCCTGCCCCTCTACGGGACCGACCCACCCTCCAGGCGGGCCGGTCCTTGGGCCCGTCCCGGCACGGCCTGAAACCCCAGTTACCACTGCTAACTGCGTGTAGAAAAGCTTTTCATTGGTGGTGATCTAAACGGACATGTGGGTATTGATCAGAGCGGGTTTGAGAGTGTTCATAGAGGTCAAGGTTTCGGAGTTAGAAACGAAGCGAGAACTGCTATTCTTAACTTTGCCTGGGCCTATGATTTGACCATATCAAACACCTGGTTTAAGAAGAGAGATTCTCACTTAGTGACCTTTAGAAGCGGGTTAAATGCCAGTTAGATAGAATTCTTTATTATGAGGCATAGGTTTAATAGTGGTTGAACGGATTGAAAAGTTATTCCAGGTGAGAGTGTAGTCACGCAACACAGGCTATTGGTTCTTGATATTAATTTTAGGAAAAAGAGTAAGCAACGGAATCTTTGGGTTGACCATAGGATCAAGTGGTGGAAGCTTCAGGGGAATGAAAGAATAGCCTTTGTTAATAAGGTAGTTGAGGCGGATGACTGGTCTTCTGATATGGATTCGGATCTAGATACTATGTGGAGAAAGATGGCTCAATGTATTAGGACAATAAGTGCTTGGGGAATCTAAAGGAAAAGTACCTCTAAACAAGGACGTGCCGTGGTGGAACAACGAAGTGAAAGAAGCCGTAAGGAGTAAAAAAGAGTGCTATAGAAATTTAGGGAAGTATAGGAGTGATAAGAATTTTGAGAAATACAAGGTCGCACGAAGAAAAGCTAAAGAAGTTGTTAGAAAAGTAAGATCCTTAATTTATAAGGATTTATATGAAAAGTTGGATACCAAAGGTGGGGAGAAGAATATATATAGACTAGCGCATTACAAAGAGAAGAAGACGAGAGATATTAGTGTGGTGAAATGTGTAAAGGATGACAACCTTAGAGTTTTAGTTAAGGACAAAGAAATAAAAGAGAGATGGAAGTCGTATTTTGATAAGTTATTTAACGGGAGTCAAGTCCAAGTTCCGAGTGTAAGTAGCCTGGCAATTTCGAATGAAGAGGTTAACCGTGCGTGGATTCGTCGTATTCAAAAGTATGAAGTATGATATGCCCTTAAAAGGATGAGTCCAAAAAGAGTAGGAGGACCGGATGGTATACCGATCGAGGTTTAGAAGTGTTTAAAAGAGATATGTATTACGTGACTGACAAGTCTGTTCAACAAGATATATAGAGTTAATAAGATGCCAACAGAATGGAGGAAGAGTACTCTGATTCCTCTGTACAAGAATAAAGGGGATGTTTAAGATTGTGCCAATTACCGTGGGATTAAACTCATGAATCATATTATGAAGCTTTGGGAGAGAGTGATTGGACAGAGGTTACGGGGTATTATACAAATTTCAGATAATCAGTTTGGTTTTATGCCTGGGCGTTCCACTACGGAGACAATTCATTTATTACGACAGATAATTGAATATTATAGGAAAAGAAAGAAAGATTTACATATGATACTTATTGATCCGGAGAAAGCCTATGACAAGGTGTCTAGAGAAGTAGTTTGGTGGGTGCTGGCCGAGAAAGGTGTATCACTAAAGCATATTACTCTCATTAAAAATATGTATGAGGGAGCATGTACAAGTGTAAGGACTTGCGCTGGAGTGACTGCAGAGTTCCCTATTAGTATTGGGGTGCATCAAGGATAAGCACTTAGCCCTTTTCTCTTTGCAGCCGTTATGGATGAGTTGACCTACACTATACAGGAGGCTGTGCCATGGTGTATATTGTTTGCGGATGATATTGTGTTGATTGATGAGACTAGAGTCGGAGTAAATGCTAAATTGGAGTTGTGGCAACAGACATTGGAATCTAAGGGCTTCAGAATTAGTAGAAGCAAAATAGACTATATGGAATGCAAGTTCAGTAGTAGCAGAAATATAGCTTAGAGTGAAACTTTGGAAGGTAGAGATATACCGATAGCTGATTGCTTCTGATATCTAGGATCTATTATTCAAAAGACAGAGAGCTCGATGGTGACGTTGCATACCAAGTTAAGGCGGGTTGGTTAAAATAGAGGAGTACGAGTGGTATTCTATGTGATCGTAATGTACTATTGAATCTAAAGGGAAAATTCTACAGAACAGCTATAAGACCTACTTTATTATATGGTACGGAATGTTGGGCGGTTAAAAAGATATCATATTCAAAAAATGAAAATAGCTGAGATGCGTATGTTATGGTAGATGTGTGAATATACTAGAAAGGATAAAGTCAGAAATAAGACCATTAGAGAAAGGTGGGCGTGGCATCTATTGAGGAAAAAATGAAAGAAAATCGCCTACATTGGTTTGGACATGTTCAGAGAAGACCGAGGGATGGTCCTATTAGGACGATAGAGAGAATGAGGCAGGATAGGTTAGACAGAGGTAGAGGTAGGCTTAAAATGACATGGATAGAAGTGATTAGAAGAAATATGTCTTTGTTAGATTTGAATGAGAGTATAACGTTCGATAGAAGGAAGTGGCGAGAGAATATTCATGTGGATGACCACACGTTGCTTGACGTTGATTCATATAGCCGACCCCAAATTATTTGGGATTAAGATTGAGTTTGTTGTTGTTATTGTTGTATTACTAGGCACTAAGAATGGTTTCTATGGTTTATACATTATTCATTTACCAATAAAATTTACGTTTTAAAATTTCACTTTCTATCAAAGCCTAGATTGCATTTATATCTATTTCTCCCTCTGCTTATAGCATTGATATCCTACTTTAATTTAAAGGTTTAGATTTTGACTATCTCCAAAGGTGTCGGTTAATTTCTATTATATTGAATAGCATTGACCGTTGACCAACTTGTTGAAAATGACAAAATTATACGTTTAAATATCAATTAAACAAGTAAAACATTAATGTCAATATTGAACTCGTCATAATTTCATATGGCAAATGGCCAAGTGAAACTTCCCCCTGTAAATATGATAAATAAACTTAATAATTTGAAGATCTCATTGACTAATGATATACAGTTTGAATAAAAACGAAAAATCTACCCCATTTGATATATATCTATAACTAGCTGTTTTTCATCTTATATATTGTGTTTTATTCTAAATAAATTAAATTTATTATCTGATAAATAAAAAAGTAAAATATGTCAGTCATTCTTAAATTTTTACAAATTTTAATTTTTACCTTCGAATTTTAAAATATATGATTTTAATCTGCAAACTTTTAAAACATTTAAAAATTAACTTTTTTATCAATTAAAACTATTAAGTGGACGAAAGTTCATCACATAACTTTCATATGATCTATTTTATAGATATTTTTATTAACTTAATTCTCACAATATAGTGACATCCTTCTAATTCTTATAAAGTAACTTCTATATATATGATAGAAAAATACTACAGTGACTTGGACATCTCTCACTTCTCTTTTTAAATTTTCTTTTTTAAAAGTAATTTTGTCAAAAATTGAATCGATTTTTTTCTTCATCATCTTTATGTTTTAATTTTGTTTATTAAAAAATAAAATATGTTATTTTTATTGTATGATTGGATACGAAAAAGTGTGAAAAAATAATCTCAAAATTATTGAATCGCATAAAAAGTTCGAAGTAGATCATAAAATTGTTATTGATAAATAAAAAAAAAATCGAAAAGAAGAAAGTGAGATTAAAATTGAAAAATAATATTTTAAAAATAAAAAACGAAAAAATGAGAACTAAAATTTAATAATTTTGTATTGTACTTAAACTTTTATTATTAAAAAATCTATTTTTTTAAGTGTATAAAAAATTTGAAGACTAAAATAACATATTTTAAAATTCGAAAATAGAAATAAAAATTTGTAAAAATTTAATGGTAGTTAGAATATTTCACCCCAAATAAAATGAAAGGGTGGTGAAGGATGCACAGTAGAGGAGACGCAATAAGATAGGAGATAAAGTCATCTTGAAAGCTCACACACTGTTCTTTCAACCCACCAGGGGTACAATGACGATATATTATTTGAAAGAGTTTCCAACTTTAAGTTACAAATGCCTATATCATCTGCAAGAAGTGTTCAAAATCGAACCAGACAAAATCCTACCGAAGACACCAAGCAGAACCAACACCTGACCAGAATGATGCAGTCCACTTCTCTAGTATAAAAACTAGAACCGTTTTTTTTAAGCCAGCACATCTTTACTAGTTTTGAAGAAGCTAACCATTTCCTCAGTCATCGTGTCGTTATGTATCGCGATTAACTTGAATTTGGAACTCCACTGCAAGCCCCAAAAAAAATCTAAAATCAGAAGTTTAACTTGATCACGAAAAGAGACAATGGGCATTGACAGTGGCCCAATAAATAGATCCAAAACAATTGTTCAGCCACGGTTCATCTACAAGTGACTCCCAGGTGTATGAAATAACGGAAATTCCGAAAAATGGTGCTGTTTTTGCACCAAATTCCGGCAGAGGGGCAGCGAGAATTGGAATTCCATTTTTAGTGTGAATGCGACCAAAAAAGTTGAGGTCGCATTCATGGAATGCGACCTCTACGCGATTTTTTTTTTTTTTAATGGCTTTCCTCGAGGTCGCATTTCTATAATGCAATCTCATCGATCAAGGTCGCATTCAAGGAATGCGACCTCTACCTGCAATTTTCCCAACCTGCACCTCCAACCTTATTCAAACAACCTAATTCAAGCAACCTCAACCTACTACAATCTCCACCTGCAACCAACCTGCTACAATTACTTAATGTAATTTGAGTAAAGACTGATAGTAGACCACGCATTTATCACATGAATAAAATTTAATATAATATCGCAAGTACATAGAGAGGCATCCAAAATAACAAGAACAATATTGTAAGTACATAGAGAAGTTGTATTGAAAATACAATTGAACAAAAAAAGAACTAATGGTCCAGTGTCAATGGCTAGTCTCTCGAAACAGTAAAATTACTATTATTACAATTCCTTCTAGTATGTCCACTCCTATGACAGTTGCTGCATCTTGGAGGAGAGTTGGGTGTCCGATAATCCATATCACAAGGTATCCTCGATATGCGCGGACGGCCAGGAACTTCATTTCGCATCATTTCCTCCACCGGTGCAAGCGTAAAATTAGAAGGCCTCCAATACTGTTCATCCGCCATAGGGAAGAACTGACCATCATATGTCGACTTATAATTTCTTCTAGTGTAGAACTCCAAAACAAAATCAATTGGGTTCCGACCTCTGTGACGACATGCTGCAAACCCATGTGAACAAGGAATACTATATATACTCCATTTTTTGGCACGTGCATGATCTCTCTGTTAAATTGACACTGTAAACATTTGGACTTCTACCCGTTTGTTGAACAGATGATTTAATCCCATATATACCGGCATGTGTATTATATTCAGTTACAATATGCCCTCTGGATTTGTCCTCATAATAAGAATACAGCTTCTACATTTCAGATGGTAAAGGGTGTCTCAAATTAGATGCTTCATCTCTGTGTTCATTAAAATATTTAACTAACTTCTGAAATGAAGTTTCAACCAAAACCTTCAGTGGAAGAGATCTTGCTTTCTTTAGCACACTATTCATACATTCAGACAAACTAGTAGTCATTGAACCATATATGTGCCCTTCATCATATAACAAAGTCTATTTCTCCAAACCAATATCCATTAGATACTTAAATGCATTCTCTTTTCGAATCCTGATTTCATCCAAATATGACTGACACTTAGTCCTTTTGCGCTCTAAACCGGCAGCATACATCAAACTTGTCAAATTAGTGTCCTTAAATTTGGCATGAAAATTTCCCTTTATATGTCCGAGGCAATATCGATGAAAAACCAAAGGTTCTTGCCACTCATTCATATAGCGTACAACATTTACAATACCTTTATGTCTATCAGAAATAAGACATATATGTCTGTCCAAAATGACATGTTGACGTAGGAGTTTTAAGAACCAGCTCCAACTCTCCAGTGATTCCTCATCCACGATGGCAAAAGCAAGAGGGAATAGGTGACTATTCGCATCCCAAGTGGATGCTACCAACAGTTTGCCCCAATAAAGTCCCCTTAAATGGGTTCTATCAATTGATACCATTGGACGACAATATTTGAAACCATCAATTAAAGGTTTAAATGACCAGAAAAGGAAACCAAAAGTTTTCAAATCACCCACACTAGTCCAATGGTGTCTCCACCTCACAATAGTCCCAAGATTGGAATCTTGTAAGGTAAGCATGTATTTTGGCAGGGCAATCCACGTTGAGGGCCAATCACCATATACAAGTTCTATAGCAACTTTTCGGGCTTCCCAAGCTTTCTTATAAGAAGAACCCGTTCTCCACAGTTTCTGAACTTCAGCAATAACATCACTGACATGGCATTCAGGGTCATTTAATACTAAATGTGTCACATTACAGGCTATGAACCGATAATCCATATTCCTATGCATGTTGTTCACAACTGTAATGACGCATGTGTGTTCTTTGTTCAAGACTGTTATTTGCCACTGTCCATGAGTCTTCTTATGTATAATGCGAATATGCCAAGAATAATGATTGTCAGCACTTGAATGCTTACACTTAGCATACTAGCAATCTTTCTTACTCTCCAAGACTCTGAATTCCCGGCCTGCTTGAATAGACCACTTTCTGACTGCATATATAGCCTCCTTCTTGTTCTGAAATCTCATGTTTAAATGCAAATCAGTGTCAGTGTCAGACCAACTTATTGTAACAGCGACTGAGTGCCTGTTGAGTGACTCGTTAGCACATGCACCCGAGCCGACATCATCAAATATTGGAAATCTTGCTGATTGAGACAAGGTATTAGAAGGCCCCGCTACATCACCCGCTTGTGGAAGTGTTGCTATTTGAGAAATGCTGTTAGAAGACCCCGCTATGTCATTCATGTCATCTTGCACTTCATATGCGGGAATGTTTGCTTCAATGTCACTTTCTTCACTCTCATCCGTGTCATGCCAATTCATTGGTCCTTCCAAACCAGTGAAACAATCACCATCAGATGTATGCAATATTGAATCAAAATTTACTACACCTGTGGCCACATGCGACTGAGATACTATATCTGTTGGGATAGTGCTAGCAGGCAGTCGGTTGTCGTCTGCTGGATACGTATCCACCTCCCGTCGATTTTGTGTTTGAACCAGTAGTTGCTCGGGGATGATCAAGTTATTCCTTCTTGCCAAACCTTCAGATGTGTGACCAACATCGACTGTCTCAGCATTACTACCTGTTGAACTAATGTATCCAGTCCCGGCAATGTTGAATGTTGCACCTGTATTTTTCACTGGTTGGTAAAATGATTGGGGGCATATGTTGTTTAAGTCTTCTATCGTTATGCCCGTGGAGAGTTGGGATAATGAATTCATCATATGCCCCAAACCCGTGACTTGGTTAAGCATTGCCAAGAATGAACCCATTGGTGGAGACAATCCGGCCAAGTGACCTATGTGTTGAGATGTCAAGTCTAAATAGCTAACATGAAGTTGGATGCTCTGTGACTTAAACTCATTCGGAAGCATCCATAAAACCTCCATATCATCATCATCACTCAACTCATTCGCAGCATATTGTTGATCAGATCCATACAGGAATGGATGTCGAAGTGTAATCTTGAATATCACGTTTTTCCCTCCCAATCCAAGATAGTTGCGGACCTTTTCAAGTAGTTCATAATAGGATATCCGACGTCGGAGTATCTAGATTTTTTTAATGGCCCCATCAAACCATATGCTGCCTCGATAATCTCGCTGTATTTGACAATTCCAAAAAAAACAGAGCACAATAGGGGGATCCAATGCATTCATCGTTACAATGTGGGCACAATCTGATAAATGTGAGGAAATAATGAAAATGAGCAAGTAATGTGAAAGAATGACTTGTAAAATTATAAATAAAATCAACCGGAATGCATTGATTTTACCTTTTTAAGTAGATTGAAGTCCAAAATCAATAAGCCCAATCTGAGCTACCCATCAAACACCCATAACCGCAGCAGCATTACAATGTCGCTGATTCTCCCCGAAAATGAAAATCTCCAGATCTGGTCGTCGATACTGAACTGGAGTGTAAAATGCTCGTTGAGGTCGCATTCGTTGAATGCGATTCAGGTCGCATTCACTACTTTTTTTTTCCCCACTTCCTGCCCAAAATTAAAAAATACTACATGTACACAATAAGCAAAGTTAAAACGCAGAGTGCTAAACGAAATAAAATGCATAACCCGAACAACCGTACTCAAAGTCCAAAAGCATAGTGCCAAATGAAATAAAATGCATAACCCCATCAACCGTACTCAAAGTCCATGACCTGTACACTATAAGCAATGACAACGAAAGCAGAGTATCAAAAAACAAAATCATCCCCTAACAAATGGTATATGAAGTACATAGTGTCTCCTAAGATCAACTACAGCTAATGTGGTGAGAGCACACACAGACGGCGAGGTTTAATCTTTCGCCTTGGTCTCCCACCACCTGCTGGCTCGTCGCCGTCCGGAGACTGTTGTGGAGCTGGCCCGGGATCATCGATATGCGGTGAAACTGCCACGGGATCTGGTAGCTGTCTATTACCGGCACAGGAGCTGGCTCGGGATCATCGAGATGCTGTCCTGCTGCTGGTGCGCCGGGTCTGCGCCGTCGGTGACATACTATCCCGCGAAAGGGACGCACGGGAAGCTCCTCAATACGCGAAGTGTCTGTCCCCTGAGCTTGGAAAGATGGGCCCGCATCCCCGCGAACGAACGTGCCGGCTGCAGTACGGGGAGAGTGAACGGGAATGACAACGAAGTCATGGCCAAGCAGATCATCCGGTGCAATATCAGTCCCAATCTCGAACTGCGTGCCATTTCCAGTCTGCTCCTGAACCTCCGGCTGCTGAGGCACCCCCTTCGGGGCGGGATCGTGATGTGGCAAATGCGCTCGAACTCGGGCCCTCCTGCCCCCACGCCTCAACCCTAGGTGCATGCGTCCATCAACAGGATCCCGGGGCCTGAACGTAGGCTGCGTCACTGGGATGACCGGCGTGCCTGAATCGACCGGTATTGGTCCAGCATACCGCTCGTGATCCTGATGACTAGCTGCGAGTCCTCGAGCGCACATGTCTCGAATATCAATGAATGCTCGCCGGGACACCGAATCGGCACTATGAATGTGGCGTTCAGCCACTGTCATACAGCGTCACATAACATCAGTCTGAAATCATTATTCGAAAAATTTTGTGAATAATTAAAGGCATTATCAAATTATTAACTCCTACCATTACCAAATGAAATACATACCATGACAACTGTACTGGACCCGGTAGGATGATACCCCGAGATCAATGACGCACGAGTGGTAGGGTTCCCGATGCGTAGACGGGTACGGTCCCTATACCACTGCATGTAATCCACTGTGACCGAAACGCCCATCATAGTAGTCTGGACAAAGTCTGCTCGAGTATCCCACATCTGAAGATACGGCGCATGATATATCCTGTAACCTCTGGAGGGATTGCTTCGCCTATCAACCAAGTGCAGGACAATCATTGTATCACAGTCTATCGGGATAGGCTGAAGCATCCCAAACTGCCGCATCACTCGATCTGGAAAATATAACTCGACGACCTCCCAACTAATCAACGCTGTGCGTGACCTCCAGATATCGGGTGCCTCCAAACATACAGGGGGAGAAGACTAACCAAATCAGTCTGATAAGACCGCCAGATAAACTGTCACAACATTGTTTGGGATTGTTAGTGTCAAATACATAAAGAATTTTAAATAAGATATTCATATATACTCACATCATCGTCTGATAGGGCATCTAGTTGGGAGCGATATGTCACGAGAACATGTGTGGACGTCCGATAAAACTGTATTGGAACGTCCCATCGAGCACCGTAGGGTGCAAGGGGTGGGAGATCATCGAGAGGCATACTCCTCTCTGGCCGCACAACCCTAACATGCTCCCATGCCCATATCTACAACATAGTCACAAATGTGCTAGACTCGTACCTCATATGTTTATTAAATGAACATAAAATATAAAAAACATTTGAATTCATACATGGAGTAAGACCATCGGTCCACAAATCTCCTGTGCAGACCCGAGAGAGTCTTGACATAAGCATCTATACAGGAAAGCTAGAACAGCACTACCCCAGCTGAGCGCCCCGCATGCCTCCAAATCCTCCAGGAGAGGTAGGTATCTCAAATAGATCAGGTTCCCTGACTTATCAGAGAACAGTAGGCCCCCAATCAATAGAAAGATAAGGCAACGAGCACGCTGCAGTACGACGTCATCAGTAGCATCATCGACCAAAGGAAAATCCAAGGCCTCCTCAATAGGACCCTTCTTAATCCTATTTTCCCGTATGTCCTCGGCCCGTGGCCTAATGCCAAGAAGTCTATCGCAAAGGTTAATCCAATCACCTTTGCTGTAGTGATAAGGAGGCCCTATCACTGCATCCCCATCCACTCTAAGGCCCCATAATATCGCAACATCCTCCAATGTCACTGTAGCCTCTCATATGGGGAAATAAAATGTATGGGTCTCCTGACGCCATCGCTCTACTAATGCGGTGACGAGAGTATGATCAACCTGGATGTGTCCAACTCGTCTGACTCCACCAAAACCAGCCATATCCACTAACTCCGCAACTCTACCGGAAAGGGGCGTATGCTCCCAAAATGCAGAATCGTATCGTCTGTACACCAATGGAATCTCACAAGTATGCTGATCACCGAACCATACCAAAGACGAACGATTGCTCGACTGAAGAGATAGTGAACCATCGACGAGAGGACCCGGATGAATATCTATGTGCATGTGATCCATTGTACCTATTTAAATTAGGATCACATAATTAAACTACGATTGTATATAATAGCCTAAGCAATCGATTCTGCAAGCATTGACAGACATATATATAGTTAAAATGTAGTTCATCACAAAATTTTCATCATTTCACAAAGAATTACGTTTCACAATATTTTCAAAAGCATAAACATGATTAACTCACTTATCCAGACTAACTCTATGTCATGCCTAATATGTAACTGTACATAATAATAACTCTCCTAGAAAAGTCTTAAATAGAATTTCTAAGAAAAAAATAAATAATATCTCCACCAAACTCATACATATCAATACATACACCAACAAGTCTTGAAAATTAACCTAACAATATGAAAAAATTCAAAAAACTTTGGCCCAAATGCAAAAACAATAAATTTTAGACCTAAAATAAGAAATTTGCCAAAATAAATAATACAAAAATTGTAAAGAAAATAGTATTCAACCTCTCCCCCACACTTAAATAGAACAATGTCTTCATTGTCCAAAAATCAAACAATATAAGCATTTTTAATAGGAATAAAAGAAAAAGGGAGAAGAAATACTCCCCCAAGCATCTTAAAGTTCAATGTGTCACAGGAGGGAGAGGAAAATGAATGTTGTTCAAAAGAAGAAAATGAACAATCCTACAAGCATAAAGAAAAATGCAGCCGCACGCCAAGACTAAAGAGATTATAATAAAAAGAATACAAAATGATAGATAAAGAATATAATTCAAAAGGTGAATATAAGTAGAATGGATATAATGTGTTTTTACAAAAACTCATTAGTATCAATACTAATAACAATAAAACATCATATACCAAGATATATATACAAATATTATGAACAAACAACAAAATCAAGTAATATAAAAAATACATTAACACCATGAACTAAACTAATACCAATACAACAAAGCCACTAAATAAATGAACAGCCTAATCACGAATAAGTATATGTGTTTCAATCTGCGAAGCTTCCCAATCAAACCGAAATAAATAGTAAACAAATCAAATAAAACAAAATAATGGGGCCAAAACTAAAATAAGATAATCGTAAGACTCGATTCGATCAGCTAGGCAAACAAGAGAATTCCAACCTTAAGACAATGACAGATCGGTGGGCTGTCGGCGGCGGCGATTAGGATGACGGCGGCGCAAGCTTTCCGGCGAAGAGGCAGAAGAAGGAGACATCGGGAGGGAGATGAGAGGTGGATATAATGCGACCTTAAGGTCGCATTTCATGAATGCGACCTCTTCATTCCGTGAATGCGACCTTATGTTATATTGTTGATAAAAAAAAGAAGATTCACGATAAGTTCACATTCACGGAATGCGACCTCACTACAAAAGTAAAAACGGTTGGCGCTGCCCCTCTGCCGGAATTTGGTGCAAAAACAACACCATTTTCCGGAATTTTCGATGAAATAACCTGTGCCGTCCAATAACTAGCGGAATTTCCGTAAAATAGGTCCATTTTACAATGAAATTCTGATAGTGGGGCAGCTCCACTCGAAATTCCATTTTTAGTGACCTCATAAAATTATATCGCATTCTGAAAAAGCAACCTATGGCGATATTTTTAAAAAATATAAATAACAGGTCGCATTACGACAATGCGACCTGTGAAAAAGACGAGAAGCAAAAAGAATGGTAGCAGAAGATGAAGAAGAGATGAGAACTCTTTCTTCCTTCCGAATAACAGGTTACATTGCGTCAATGCGACCTATGAAAATGACGAGAAGCAAAAAGGAATGGCAGAAGAAGAGGAAGAAGAAATGAGAACTCTTTCTTCCTTCTACAAGCAGTGTCCATTTCATTCAGTGCCAAAGAGAGGAGAAAAGAAAATGAAACTGAGAAGACTAGAAAACCATTACCTGAAAGAAAACAAAGGCAACTGAGTATTCAAAGACGGAAAGTCACTTCTTAATAACCCCAAAACAGGCCAACAAGAAATGAAGCTTGGAAAATGACCTCTGCTAAATACACAGTCCCCTCTCTGAATATGATGAGATTGAGAGATTGGTGTAGAACAATTAAGCTGATCAGAAGCAGTGAACACAAAGCCCAACACTGAGCAGAATCACATCATCATTGTCTGCAGCTGCTCATAAGATTTATATCTAAGAATCGCTGTTAAACTTTGTTTTAATGGAGACTGGACCTGGCCTGCAGTAATGGAGTTGCACCATCAAGAAAGAACACAAGAAACAAAGAGAGAGAGATAGAGAGGGAGAAAGAGAGAGAACGGACACATTCAAAGATGGATTATAAACGCAGAAACCTACACTTCTCTCAACACCCCCACCTTCTTTTATTGCTCTCACAATCTTCGCCATTAATATTCGTCCAAACAGCGCACCCTTCTTTCTATTCCTGCAAATGGAGAATGATCTCAGGTCGCATTTCGTCAGTGCGACCTGATACTTATATTTTTTTTAAATATCATCATAGGTCGCATTCCAACCTAATATTATGCACTTACATTCTACGAATGCGACCTCACTAAAAATGGAATTTCAAATGGAGCTATCCTACTGTCGAAATTCTATAACAAAATAGACCCATTTTACGGAAATTCCGAATAACTAGTTGTCTAACAGAAAACAAAAACATTCTTCTCTGATGTGAGCATTCGTTTAGCAGGTGCAGAACCAACGATCCTCTCAAGCTAAACATCAAGAAAAAGTAAGTTAGCATCACATGGTATTTAAAGAAAAAGAAAAATATTCGAAGAAGAGAAAGGACGTAAATCATATTCCCCATGAAAGAATTAAAAGGAATGGAAAATAAGATGAAGCTTTATATAGTTATCAGAGTATTAGATTGAAGACAGATAGGAGAGTGAAGGGATTAGGAAGAACCATCTGCATTGGATTCTCAAGAACACCCTTAAAAACAAGCGACAGAATATATAAGCAACCATATGAATAATACTCCAATGTCTTTAATTTTTAGATTTGGAATTGACAGATCCATCGCAAGTGTATGGATGCAGGTTATAAACATGCCTTCCCAACAAAAGATCTTCTCAATGTTCAAAGGTACATAATCCAGCAACAAGTGATAAAAGTGGCTAGGCCCTAAAATAACTTCAGTACCCACAATGCCACTATCCAGTTGAATGGGATGCTAGCAGAACTTGAAAATACTCTCTTAACCAGTTCTTCTTAATCTGTCACTTCTGAGATGGGATATCATACTAACCTTGTTCCGTACTTGTACAGAGAAAGGCAAGGATAGATAAAGCTCATATACAAAAATCCAGATTTACAATCTACATATTAGAAAGTTGTAATCTATTGTTCTTTCTTCTTGCTCTTCTCTCAACCTTCAGTGTCTTTCAGAACCGCATCTATATCTCTCAATAATAGCAACACCTTACCAAAAATGCTAGCAATCATGGTCCAAAAAGTGAGTGGTCTTCCTATTATATTTGTCCTTCTTAGAGGATGGACGGAACATAGCCCGCTAAAGTAGGGGCATTCATTTACTAACAAGTTACGCAGGTTCTTGTTTTTCTGGTGTCTACATGCTTGTTCTAGAGTGAACCCTTTTACAAATAAAGGAGAAGAAGCATTATATTTTAATTAAATAACTCTCCTTTCCAATAATTATTCCCAGAGATTTGTTCAAGATTTTTAGAACAAAGAATAATAATAAGAAGAATCGGGGAATAAATGTCAGTGCCTTCAGAACATCAAGTTTCAAATCGATAGAAATAATATTGTGGCGTGCTACGATATGATAGAACCATACCCGGAATTGATCAAAAAGAGAAAATAACACAGTGCTAGTCATGTCATGGGACCCCTCAAGCATATTAACAATCTGCAATGAAGGACAAGATCACACACAGGAAAAAACAATTTGCAAATGCCAAAATTTTTATCAAACTTCCCAAAGTTTAATTCTTTGTGAAGTGGGAAATAGAAACAGCTCTACAAAAGAACAAGAGTACCTCAGGGTAAAATTCTTTCCTCTCAGGTAGAGAATAAATTATCAAATTCTGAATACCACAGATCTGTTCACAATAAAGGGAGAAAAGAAAGAAATGTCAGATATATGTATATGGGAGTTCCTTTCTGCTTATAGATGGTAAAAGAATGAACATGACACTGCAGGAGTAAGTCTCATATTCCAGAGTTTCATTTAAAAAAAGAATATAGGGTTACAAAATTGCATGTGCAGTGGCTGCAGAAGGTGAGAAGCCAGCCACAAATGATAATTCAGTCCATAACTTTAAAATATTGGTATATAAAACTGAAAAACATCTCCCGCAATTCCCTGTGCTGAAATTTTATTAAATTTTGCAATGTACTTATCATGTCAAGTTTCCTCCATTATATTGTAAGTTCAGAAATAACAGTGTGAGTTCCGACTGGCATATATGTATGCAACAATGTTCATACAGGTCAACTGCATCTAGGGAATCTCATCTGGATATGGCAGAAGGGCAATTCTAGCTTCTTCAAAACAGGGAAAGGTTTGAGAATTGAAGGTTCTATTAACAATGATTATGATTGGAAACTATTAACAATGAGATAACCAGATTAATGCTGTTTCTCTCCTTTTCCTCAATACTTCTAAGGCAAAATAACGGTCAAATAGTACTTCGATATAATTTATATGTAATTTATCCATAAAGGTGGCTGGGTTTAATTAAACATCCAGGTGAATACACTTGCAAGAGAGGGGGGGGAGGGGACAAGTTGTTGAGTACCTTATATCTGTGGTATAAGTGAGCTCTCTCAGTATATAGCATGATTTTTCGTCGTCCTTGGAAAAACCAAATTCGTGCACGAGAAATATCACTGTGCTTTGTGTACCTAAATATATAGAACTAATTAATGGTCGTGAAAATTTTTGGGATATGAAGCACAAGCACCACAATATGACATTCATCCGGGCAAATAAAAGCAAGCCATCAGAAGTTGAGATTTTCTGGAAAGCTTAAAAGGGAAAATTTCTTACTCTCCAAGCAAACAAAAGGACGCCTCTTGGGATTTTAGAAAATTTCGCAGTCGAACAAACTCAAAATAAGAACTAACAAATATCATAATTCCACTCTGCAAGAAGAGAAAGCATTCAAAGGGTTCAATAAAAACTTGTAAATTGATGGTTTCAGAAAATGATAAAATATTTATTAGGCTTGAAACTGATGAATACGTCAATAGAATCTTTAATCTTGGGGAATACCTGCCACATTAAAAAAAAAAAAAAAAGGCAATGGGTAGTTATGTTAGCACACACTTAACAAGGATGGTTATGATAGCAAAATTTCTTAATGAAAAAAATTAAAATAAAATAAAAAGCTTTAGCAGAGAGAATTATGATTGCAGAACTTAAATCATGCAAAAAAAAAAAAAAACGTTAAACCAAACTCAATCAGGATTAGCATTTTTATTGCAAACCAAATACAGAGACTTTCAAAGCGTAGTATTTGTTTGAAAACTTGAAATTTTGAATCACATAAAAGCAGATATAAGTTAGAACCAGTTCCAATAAAGTGACCACAGTAAAAGTAGTAAGCACTTCAGCAAACTAAGCATGTATATACACCTACACCAGATACCCTACTGTTGATCCAAAAGTCCTTTTAACAATTAATTCTGTTATATAAAATTATCAAAAACTATTTCATCTTAATACAGATGCCAAGTCATGTATACTCATACTACCATCCATTTATAGAGTCAACCTGATATTCCAATTTTGCCCATCCAGTTTAAATATCCATGCCCTTGAATTCTTTTTCATTCTTCTCTCTAGAGGGTTCAAAGTGGGGTTTAACTTCCCATGCAAAACTGCTAATGCCTCCCTTTCCATTGAACATAACATATTGAGGATTACAGAACAAGTATGGATTTCCAATAATTGGAGAAATCACACAGACCAAACAATTCCCATATACTAACCAAAAACCCTAAAAGAGAGAGAAAGAGAACCAAAATCTACAGATAAAAATCTCTGTGTAACTAGAATAAGTATTCTAAACATTCAGGTCATGATATCTTGAAGAGATATCAATAACAATTTAGTTGTTCAACAAACCTTTCTACAAAAATATCCAAACCGAGCATCTTCAGCATCTAATATTGAATCTGCATCAAAACGTTCATACACCTATGATATTGAGAAAAAGCAAAGACAAATAAGAGACTATCATGATACTGCTTCCGGCGAGTTAATTACCACAGAATTCTATCAAACTACCACGCCTTTGCTAGAAAACAGAAAGAGTATACCTAGTCGATCCCATCCCTCCCCCCCCCCACACACACAAAATAATAATAAAAAAAATCAAAAGGGGAAATATTAAACATTTTGTCAAAAAAACAGAGTCCATCAAACAGTAGTACCTGATATAAATAAATCTTAGAGATATCAATCCATTGATTATCAGAAATCAGTTGTCAAGTATGTGACCTAAAGTGGTCTACTCTACAACTAGCTGAACCAGTACACATTCTAAAACATCTCACCTGCCGTACTGGAAGCATTATTTTTGGAAGAACTCCTTTAAAGTCACATGCCAACCTGACCTGCAAAAGTATGAACTTTTCAGAAGACATTCAATGCATTCATTCCTTATGTCTAGTTCATTGACTAGAATTACTGGATCGTCAATTAAATAAAAAACTCAAGAAAGTCATTTGTCTGTATTTATTTTCATTTGCTTTAACCCTTCAAAAGACCAGGGGAAGAAATGAACTTAGAAAGATGTCTATCTCCAATTCATCAAGGAAAGCACAGGAAAGGTACAAAAATTAATTTCAACGATCAGTTTTTCGATGAAAGTTAGGAGGGTGGCCTAAACAATAAAAAAAGTAATAATAATAAAGGAGAACACATACAAACAAATGAACATGAAAACCGAAACAACCCTTTTAAATCAAGACAGATAAAGTAAGGGTATTGAATTACTTCTCCTCAATTGACTTTAACCAATTTGTACACATATAGATTGGAGATTGGCATCCACCACAGCAAGGAATGGCCTAGGTGAACATTTTGTTTTCCTTTCATCATGGACCTCAGTTGAATTCACTCACAGCAGCAGTGTGAGGCAGGCTACATCCTAATGATCTCACATGAACTAGCACCATTATTTGGCCCACATATTACTCCAACTTTCCGATAACCTTTTTCTTTTACCATCAAATAGACCAAGAATAAAAAACAAACAATATTAGCAACCTTTATTCTTCTGTTTCCCTTAGTCATCATTTAAAAGAACCTTCAGGGCGAGGAAGAATCTGGCCTACTGTATCATAGAATATAAAGAGAACACAGCATTTAGGTTCTTTTAAATTGGGGAAGCGAAGAGGAACAGAAAGTAGTTGGGAGTAATTGGAAAAGGGAGGAGAGTAAAGGAAAGAAGTATTTATCTTGCTTTGACAGCCATAAAGGCAACAAAAGGGACATTGCTTAACAAAAATCCCAATCCAAGTATATTGTTCTGTAAAGGGAAGGAAAAGAAAGGGAAGGGAAACATGAAATACTAATTTACATTTTTTGTCCATGTTTTAAAAATGAGCATAAGCATTGGTTGGTAGAGTTTTAAATGAGAGCATCATAGCCAACATACAAAATTTGTCAAAGTTGGCATAATATCCCTCACATTTCCATTAAAAAGATTTTCATCCTCTTTTGGGCGAAGTTGAAACTTCTGCACTATTTCCAATCCTCCCCCTCCCCTCCCTCACTTTCCACTCACAACATCAACCAATTACCCAAATCCAATCCCTTTGTCTCCTTTCCTTTCTTTTACCACAATCCCTCCAATTCAAGCACAGCATAAAGATAGGTCAACCACTGTTATCATACCTAAAGTCTTGGGCTTGAAAGCAATGCGTCAGTATCGTGCAATTATTAAAACATCCATCGCTTTGGGTGAGCCATTTTGTTTACAGATTCCAAAATTTGATATTCAGATGCAGGGAAAAGGCCATGGGAGGGACAAGTAAAATAAGAAGGAAACTATTTCTATTGCAGACACAGCAGCATCGTAACATTGAAAACTTAACACTTGCATTCTAGGCTAAAATATACACTAGGCACATTAAATATGATAATTGTGGTCAATAGGCATACAAAAGCCATAAAAAGTTCACAATTTTAGAGTTCTACAGAATCAGAAGACAAAAAACAACTACAGTTGATAACTTTTAAGACCTATATATACAGAAGGAGACAAGGGGCGAGGAGATAGCAACAGAAATTACAAACCCTAGGATTTTGTTATTTGGTTTGTAGTTAGCTGCATAGGTTACTTGCCTTTTTATCACCAAAAAGAAAAACAATTGTAAAAAATTTACAAAACAAAAGGCAAACCTTTCCCCGGTAGTTAAGGCAGTGATGATTGAACACAGCATTGATGTCTGAAAAAGACGAGAGAGAAACATCAGAGGAAAAGGAAAACAAAAAAAAAAAGGCTATCTCCAGCAGATAGGATTATCTTATTAAGGTGTCTTCAAAAGCAACAAAGTTCAGCCTCAGGCTTCGGATGTCCACACTTTTAAAGATGTCCTTTCATACATGTAATGTATACATGTCATAGTAAAGTTAACTTCGTATAATACGTGCTATCAAATCCAAAGAAACTTGAGTTCATTTATAACACCCAAGCATATCCCAAATTAGCAGGAACCAGAGATATTAATTATTCATTGCTCCAAAAGACAATCTTAAGGAATTGCCAGGGACACAGTAAGGTCTATTGCTCTAAACTTGGAACCATCAGGCGTAGTAGGGAGAAGAACAATAGCCCCACGGGGCAAAAGTTACTCTGGGAAAGGGTCTTGCCGCCAGAGTATTTTTAATCCCAACTCTTCTAGATGTGCATAAAACCTGAAGCAATGGGTTCTCAGCCATTGTAGGGATGGAGCAACAGAAGTTTTGAGAATTCAAGAGCCGATTCATAATACCCCCACCCCCCACCCAACCAAAAAAACAAAAACACACAACGAGGAGGGGGGGGTTAACAAAAAGACTACTTACTAATTTAATAAAAAAAATACACATGGAAGGCTCTCGACTGGTCATGGCATTGTTTTGGATTGAAGTGAGTCCTGTCCACTGAGGGGGGAGAATAGGCAGCCGTTAAGAGTTACAGTGGGGAGCTTCCAGGTTAGAGCGACAACGTGAGGATGTAGGTGCCTAAGTGAAGCTTGTTCCTTTCTAATCTCCCTCTCCTAACTCACCGTTCCAAACAACATGAACTTAAACTCAAATTGGCAGGGTAGTCACACCTAAATTCTTGTTAGAAACACCCAGTGTTTTTGCTGGAGTTAAGTAGTATTGACTAAATGAGGAAACGGAGAGGGAAAGATAAATCTTCATAAAATTGTGTGCTTGCATTTACATTGGTGTCAAGAAGTATTTGCTTGAAGAATTCAACTTTCAGAGTTTTGAATGGACTTCAGCATTTCAGTGCAGAGGAAAATTTCTTTTTAACTTCTTTTTTAGCAAGGGGTGTGTGTTTAATAGTAAGACTAAGAAAAATATGAATTTGGCTTTAGGTTTTGTTATGATAAATTAATATCTTAAGAACCTCTTGCCTATAGATGGCCAAAATAATACCAAATTCTAGCGCTGTCTCTAAATTCATTTACTCTGTAAGAAATTGGGAGAGAATAATCTCTTTTCATTATATCTTAACGTTTACAATGAACTGTTTATATACAAATTGCCTAAGAAACAAATATGGCAACTACCCTAATAAATTGATAACAAAATCTCCTAATCAATCCCCTAATTACTGCTCACAAGACCTCCCAATCAACAACAACAACTACAAACTAAGCCTTAATCCCAAATAACTTGGGGTCGGTTACATGAACCAACGTCAGGCAATGTGTGGTCATCCACATAAATCCTCTCTCATCACTTCCTTTTATTGAACGTCATACTCTCATCCAAATCTAACAAAGACATATTTCTCCTAATCACCTCTATCCATGTCATTTTAGGCCTACCTCTACCTCCGTCTAACCTATCATGCCTTACTCTCTCCATCGTCCTAACAGGAGCATCCCTCGGTCTTCTCTGAACATGTCCAAACCAACGCAGACGACTTTCTCTCATCTTTTCCTCAATAGATGCCATGCCCATCTTTTCCGTAATGGTCTCATTTCTAACTCTATCTTTTCTAGTATATCCACATATCCACCGTAACATACGCATCTCAGCTACTTTCATTTTTTGAATATGACACCTTTTAGCTGCCTAATATTATGTACCATATAACAAAGCAAGTCTTATGGATATCCTGTAAAACTTTCCCTTTAGATTCAATGGTACATTACGATCATAGAGAATACCAATCGCACTCCTCCATTTCAATCAACCCGCCTTAACTTGGTGTGCAACGTCGCTATCGAGCTCTCCGTCTGTCTGAATAATAGATCCTAGATATCGGAAACAATCAGCTACCGGTATATCTCTACCTTCCAATCACTAATTACAAAATCCCATAATTTAAAAGTCAAACTTCCCTAATTTAGTCTAATTCTAGTGTTATAATATTTACAACATTACTTTCCTAAAATACACCTATTAGCCATATTTTTCCACACTCCCCCTCAAGTAGTGAATAGATATTCTTCATTCCCAACATGGATACAATACTTTCAAACACTGGACCACTTAACCCTTTGGTTAACACATCAGCAAGTTGATCATTTGTAGACACATGAAGTGTGTAGATCAATCCACTCTCTAATTTCTCCTTGATAAAATATCTGTTAATTTCGATATGCTTTGTCTAATCATGCTACACAAAATTGTGAGCTATGCTAATTGCAGACTTATTATCGCAGTAAAGCTTCATTGGATCCTTCAACTTGATCTTTATGTCTTCTAGAATGATCTTTAACTAAAGTAACTCACATACTCCTTGAGCCATTGCTCGAAACTCAGCTCTGCACTAGACCATGCTACCACATTTTGTTTTTTACTCCTCCATGTCACAAAATTTTCATCCAGGAATATACAATATACAATGGTCGATCTTCTATCAACTAATGACCCAGTACAATCAGCATTTGTATAGGCTTCAAGCATTAGAGCCCCACTTCTCCTAAAGAGAATTCCTCTTCCTAATTTACCATTAAGATATTACAACACACACAGTGTGTTGCTCAAAGATGAACCTCTTTTGGACTGTGTATGAATTAACTAATCACACTTACAGCATAAGCTATATCCGGTCGTGTGTGGGACAAGTAAATGAGCTTTCCTACCAAACGTGGATACATCCCTTTGTCCACTATAGCATCTTCCTCTGCTATTCCAAGCTTTATATTTTGATCTATTGGAGTACTCACCGGTTTGTATGCTGTTTTCCCTATCTCCTTGAGTAGATTAGTTACATACTTTTTGTGGAGAGAGAAAAATACCCTTCTCTGAATGTGCCACTTCAATTCCGAGAAAGTACTTTAGTTTCCCAAGTGTCTTAATCTTGAATTCTTTTGCCAAGCACTCACTCAAAGAACGTCTTTCCTCATCATAAGTTCCTGCAACAATTATGCCATCTACATAAATTAAGAAAACCGTGACTCCTCTTGAAGACGAGTGCTTGATGAACAGAGTATGATCAACTTAACTTTACTTGTATCATAACATCACCATAACCTTGGCAAACCTACCGAACCATGCTCGAGGAGATTGTTTAAGCCTATACAATGCCTTCTTTAACTTACAGACTCTATTATCAGTAACTCATTTTCCATAACCAAGTTGTATCTCCATATACATCTCTTCCTAGAGATCTCCATGCAAGAAAGAATTTTTGACATCAAACTACTATAAATCCCATCCAAAGTTTACTGCCAAAGACAATAGGACTCTAACAGTATTCAACTTTGCAACTTGGGCAAAAGTCTCTAAATAGTCCACACTATACGTCAAAGTATAACCCTTGGCAACCAACCCTGCCTTGAATCTTTCCAGTGAACCATTAGCTCTATATTTCACTGTGTACACCCATTTACACCCTACTGGTTTCTTCCCTATTAGTAACTCCACAAGCTCCCTTGTTTTGTTCTTTTCTAGGGCCTCCATTTCTACATTCATAGCTTGTTTCCATTTTTCATTAGACAAAGCTTCGGATAGATTGGAAGGAATGACAATGGTTTCTAGGTTACTGAGGAAGGCTTTGTGCGATAGAGAAAAACACTAAAAGGACAGGAAGTATGCAAGGGGATATAAAGGTCTTTTAGTGCACTCTCTCGCACCTTTTCTCAAAGCAATGGGCAAGTCTATGTTACTACTACCCCCATGGATCTCATTCTCTACCTTTGGTTCTGTTTCAATTTGTAATGTGGGTTCAGAAGTCATTAGTTGATCATACTCTTGGACTTGTGTAGGATTGGGGGCAACCGTCTTCTTTCTTGCATACATCTTACCTTTACCATATCTAACATCCTTAGAAACAGACTCAGTCTCAGATTGAGCAAATAAAGGTTCAGAGGAGATTGTAACAGATTCAGGTAGTTCAGAGTGAACTGGGGCATGATTAGTAGCGGATGAGGAAGTAGGATGATTTGAAGTTAAAAGATCCAACAGCAAGTCAAAACCAAACTTTTAATGAACGTGAATCTTACTTTCCAAACCCTTATCTTCTCTGAAGATAAGGGTTTGGAAAGTAAGATTCACGTTCATTAAAAGTAACATCCACAGAAACAAAGAATTTTTGGGAAGAAGGATGATAGCACTTGTATCCTTTCTGGGTTGATGAATATCCTACAAATACACATTTTGTAGCTCTTGGATCCAGTTTCCCTCGGTTGTGACTGTGAATATGTACAAAAGATGTACATTCAAAAACTCTAGGAATAAGATTATTGTGGTGTAGAAGTTAGGATAGAAGGTGGACAACACGTCCACTGGACTCTAGATGGCAATCGATTTATGAGATGTGTTGCCGTAAGCACCCCCCCACCACCCCCCCCCGCGCGCGTAAAAAAAAGATTTTAGGTACATGATGTTCAAATAACAACGCTCGAGTTTTTTCAACTAGATCACCATTTTTCCTCTCTACAACTCCATTTTGCTGTGGGGTATTTTTACGTAAGATGACTCATGTATTATCTCTTCCTTTTGAAAATATGGACTTAGAAATTGATTGAAAGGTCCCGTACATTGTCAGACCTAACTCTCTTGATGGTCACTCCAAACTGATTTTTAATCGTGGAATAGAAATTTGGTAAAATAGTACTCACATCAAATTTTTGTTTAAGAAGAAAGACTTAGCAAACTCGAGTACAGTCATCAATAAAGGAAATAAACCAGCGTGCCCCAGAGATATTAGCAATAGGAGATGGACCCCATACATTACTATGGATTAAAAAAAATGAATGGAACTTCTTTTATTGCTCACTGGAAAGGGTACACGTTTGTGTTTGGCAAGTTAACATTTTTCACAATGAAAAAACTCAACATCTAAATGTTTAAACAAAGATGGAAACAAGAGTTTTATGACTCAAAATGATGGATGTCTAAGACGGAGATGATGGAGCCAAATTTTATGTTTATTGAATGACAAAGACTCAGAAACAAATGACACTGGTTGTTTACCTTTAGTGATGGTTGGTTGACTTGCTTCAGGGAAGTAGAGGCCACCCCGTTCTCTAGCAAGTCCAATCATCTTCCCAAACCCTTTTCTGAAATACACAACCATTATGATGAAAAACCACAATACATTGTAAGTCATGAACAAGTTTTTGGATGGATATCAGATTGGTAGCTAGCTTAGGCACATGGAGAACATTCTGTAAAGTTAACAATGGGTTAATTTAGACACTTCCAATTCCTGCCACAGTGGCCATAGAACTATCTTCAGTGGCTATATTTCTATTGCTTGGGCATGGGGAATAGGTGGTAAAGATATTTAGTGAGTGGGTCATATGGTCAGTAGCTCCTGAATCCATGATCCAAGAGGTGGCAAAAGTTACATTCGAAGCATTTAATAAACCTCATCTGAACATGCCTCAGAACAAATACCTGAGGACTTTTCTAAACTGGTGATGAGAGCTCGCACCCTTTCCAATTCATCTTGGTTAAGATTAACTGTTTTCGATTTTGGTGGCTCATCAATTTTGCCAGCAACCACATCGGCTTGTCCACTTCTGGATTGTCTCCCATTTTGTTCCCATTCTCGGCTGGGTGGCTTCCCATGAAGCTTCCAACATTTTGCTCTTACAACTTGTGTTTGGGAGGTTGATATGGTGAAAGAAAGATATTTGCAGCAATTAAGGCTGCTCGAACAGGAAGTGGAGAAGGAAAAATAAAAAGAACATGACAGCAATGAAGGCTGCTCAAAAGAGAAGATTGCAGCAATGAAAGCTGCTTGAAAGCAAAGAGAAAATAACAGTAATGAAAGCTACTCGAAAGAGAAGACTGCAGCAATGAAGGCTGCTTGAAGAGGAAGAAGAATCCTAGAAAGCCTAGGGCTCTGATACCATGTAAGAAATTGGGAGAGAATAATCTCTTTTCATTATACCTTAAAGTTTACAATAAGTTGTTTATATACAAGCTGTTTAAGAAACAAATATGGCAACTACCCTAATAAATTGATTACAAAATCTCTTAATCAATCCTCTAATTACTGCTCACCAGATCTCCCAATCACTAATTATAAAATCCCCTAATTTAAGGGTAACTTGCCTAATTTAGTCTAATTCTAGTGTTATAATATTTTCAACATTACTTTCCTAAAATACACCTATTAGCCATATTTTCCCACATACTCAAGTTCTAATAAATTTTGTAATTGATTTCCATTGGTAAGCTGTACAAATTTTCAATGTTAAACAAATTTAGATCTCATGTCTGCATATACTTGTGTTCCAACAAATTTTAGTCATCACAGCCACAGAATAGGTTCTATTTTCCCTCTAATCTGATTGCTCTTTCTTTGAACAATTTTCCTTCTGCTACCTCTAGGAAGAAGAAGCTACCCCTAATGCGTCCTGCATCATTTATGCTCAAAACCTTCAGCTCTTAAGAGAGCTGAACGTAGTATGCATGCTTCAGCACACTTCAGGATCTTTCAAAGCTCAAAATTATATATGCAGTTAATAAAAATATCTTCACACATGCACCAACCACTGCAGCAAAATCATTTTAAAAAACATGCTTTAGGAACCATATCACTAGTTACCTGGATTTAAATGAGAACCCAAAATTATTGTTTGTCTATAGAACTGTGCTTGTCCATCTAAATACCTACGGATCAACAAAATCAAAGAAGACATATTAGTTCAAATAAATGCATGATCATATAATTAGCAAACCTTCACCAGTTAAATTGCAAAAATTAAATCCAAAATACAGGTCTGGGAAAATTAGAAGCTAATCTCTTAGGGATTTAAGAGTCTCTGAAACTGATTTGAAACAGAACAATCTCCAAGCTTAGAGCAGCATAATGGTCAATAAAAGAGTAGAATTAGAGGCATACCATGGTCTTATGCGCATAATATCAGTTCCATGCTGCTTAGATGGTATCTGATTTCACTGTTTGACAACTGTATTGACATGAGACCAATTCTGTCCAGTTGTCAGGCAAGGGTCAAAATCAATATTAGCAAAATGGTTATAGGGTGTCAATTTTTCCCCATCACAAAACCCACAAAATGATGAAGAGCAGATTTTTGCATTTGGGAGACAGAAGAGCAGTGAATAGAGAAAATGGCGCCATACACCCAACCATCCACCACCACTCCCCAAGAAAAAGGGTGGTGCAGATTATTAATTTTTCAAGTAATCAAAACCAACAAAAGACCTTTTGTTTCAAACTAACTATACTCACTTGCATTAGTATAACATCTGCATGGTCAATTATCAACACCTGGTATGTAAAAATTTCTCTCCATCAGTTGATAAGAAGAAAGTTATAAGTTCATTAGAATATTAAAACTAACAAATCATGGATAATCATGAGTTCCAAGAACAAAAAGATTCTACCTCTATTGAGGAAAGATAATCTACATCCTTTTCTTTTTCCGCTTCTGCCTCTCCAATTTTCTGTGAGACAGAAAGCAAAAGTTAAATCACATATTTCAAAACTAGAGTGATATATTTCAGCCAGAAAAAAAAACATATTTCAATACTCAAAACAATAAACAGTGTGGGAAAATATGGCTAAAGAGTGTATTTTAAGAAAGTAATGCTGTAAATATTGTAACACTAGAATTAGGGAAGTTTGGCCCTTAAATTAGGGGATTTTGTAATCAGTGATTAGGAGATTTTGTGGGCAGTAATTAGGGGATTGATTAGGAGATTTTGTGAATCAATTTATTAGGGTAGTTGCTATATTTGTGCCTTAAGCAGCTTGTATATAATTAGCTCATTGTAATCTTTGAGAAATATATGAAAAGAGATTATTCTCTCTCAATTTCTTACAAACAGCAAGATTGGAGGATCCAAACATTAGCAGAAAATGAAAAGTCTAGCTCACCTAGCTAAAAATTGAAGAGAAAATGGAATAATATTCATTGCAATCTGAATAAAGTATACAATTTAAAACTAGAGTAACATTAAATTATGACCATTCAGTCAAATTGTACCAAAACATTTCCGCTGCAGTGATTATGGCTGTGAGAAGATCAAAATACACAATAACAGGAAGTTAAAGGCTAGCTGTCCATGTACTCTCAAGAAATCACAGAGCAATGGTTATGACATGTAAGAAAAATTATCAATTCAGTTATTTTCTTTGCTCAAACTTATATTGCCATTCTACACTTTTCACCGGCTTTTGAACTTTGGGGTGTTTATATGTTTCTTTCTACATCCGGGGTTTGTGTAATCATTGGTCCACTAAAAAGTAAGACCGGTTCTAGTCATTTGGATAAGATGATCGCACAGATGATGAATCAAATATAATGCTATCTGATGTGAACAATCCTTCTCTGATTAAACCCACAAATTTAGGAGGGAGAGAATTGGGCTGCAAAAGTTTTGTTAGGAAAATCCTCCTATTCCAGCTCATAGGCTCACCAGAAGAAATTTTTGCTGCACAAACAGAAATAACTTTGATTTCTAGGAGGATACCCCTCTTACAAATGTGGAAAGAGACAGCTCAAACCAAGCATTTGTTTTGGTAGAGTGGAGCCTCATGTCAAAGAAAACTGACACTTAGTCATCCAGTAGAATCCTCAGTATAGTTTATAGAAATCATATTTTGTAGAACACCTGAATCCTCTAATATCTTACACATGAAGGAGAAATTTTTAGAATCCACGGTACTTTCCTCTGATGTCTTACTGTACATAATTTTGATTATATGATCAAATACATGAAACAAAAGCATCCATATGTCATAACATTAGAAGAGTGAGAACAGGAAAATAGCCACAAAGGCTAAAGACTTACAGTGATCAGTGCAAGGGGAGAAGCTACAATTATATCCGAGGAGTAGAAATCTCCATACAACCTTATCCTCCTCCTGTAAATATGCAAATGAAAACCATTACCAAAAATAAGACATAAAGGTGACAACAAACCTAGGTTATTGCTAGGTTTTCCTACTCTGAAGTATAATCCACAACCAATACAACTACAAGGAATTTCTCCAATGGATGTAGGAATGTATATTAACCACAACATGCCAACAGAAACCATACAAAACAACAGTCCAGATAAGTCCATGAGGCATCCACTTCTGAAAAAGCTGAAAAAGCTTAGTAGTTGTTTGAATTAATAAATGTAACCCCCTAGACCTACTTTGTTTGCATTTGTAGTTAGATCATATCGAACATTCCCTTAAACTCATCTTTTCTAGCATTCCTATTTGATACCCATACAATTAATAATTGGCTGAAAAACACTCTTGTGTTTATTCCATATATCTTAAGGTATTTATACAAGATACCTAGACCTATTTAAGGTAAGCCAACTATACATTACAAATATAGAAACAATTATAGGAAATAATTACAGCTATAATTCCTAAATATGTGCAGCTATATATGCTAAGTCTCCCCCTCAAGTTGGTGCATAGATATCACACATGCCCAACTTGGACAATGATGCATAAAATGGTCCACTAGTAACAACATGAGTCATTGTGTCGACCAGCTTGTTCTCGCACTCTTAATGTACTGAACCTCTATCATACCGTAATCCGGACTATCCTTGATATAATTCCTGTCAAGTTCAATGTGCTTAGTTCGATCATGTTGAATTGGATTGTTAGCGATCTCAATAGTCGCTGTGTTATCACAATACAAGTACCATAGGTTTCTTCGGACCAAACCCGAGTTCCGTCAAGAGAATTTTTAACCAAGCAAGCTCTATGGTTGCATGATGAAGAGCCCTGTATTCAGCTTCTGCACTAGATAATGACACTACATTCTGTTTCTTACTCCTCCAAGTCACCAAATTACCTCCAACAAATGACACATAGCCTGAAGTAGACTTTCTATCTAACTTAGAGCCAGCAAAGTCAGAGTCTGTGTAACCAACAATATCTAAGTGCCTATGTTTGGAGAACATAATACCTTTACCTGGAGAGGACTTCAGATAAGCCAAAATACGATTCACTGCATTCATGTGTCTATCACTTGGATTGTATATAAACTGACTGACAACACTAACTGTATATGATAGATCAGGCCTAGTATGAGTCAAATAAATCAACTTCCCCACTAGTCTCTCGATATCTCTCCTTGTTAGTTGGAACTCGATCGGGATAGATAGCCAGTGCCATGATTCATCTCAATAGGAGTATTTACGAGTTCACAGGCAGAATTACCAATTTCAGCTAAGAGATCTAAAATATACTTCCGTTGAGAGAGGAAAAGTCCTTGCTTGGACCGAGATATTTCAACACCCAAGAAGTATTTTAGAACCCCCAAGTCCTTCATCTCAAATTCCTTGGCCAAATAGCTTCGAAGTTTCTCTATCTCACCAAAGATTACTACCCGTAACAATCATATCATCAACATAAACAATAAGCAAGGTAATATCATCATGCTCCCGCTTATAAAACAAAGTATGATCTGCTAAAGCTTGCTTAAAACCATACGCCTTCATCGAGTAGCTCAACTTGCCAAACCATGCCCTTGGCGATTGTTTCAACCCATATAATGCCTTTTTCAGCTTACACACCTTACCTTTCCCTAGTGTAAATCCTGGTGGAGGATCCATATACACCTCCTCGGTCAAATCACCATGGAGAAAAGCATTTTTTACATCAAATTAGCGTAATGGCCAGTCTAGATTGACTGCAAGAGATAGAATGACTCGAACGGTGTTTATCTTAGTCACAGGAGCAAAAGTCTCATGATAGTCAATCCTATGGGTTTGAGTGTAACCCTTGGCCACCAGTCTAGCCTTATACCTTTCAACTGTCCCATCTGACTTGTATTTCACTGTAAACACCCACTTGCATCCTACTGTCCTCTTCTCCCGTGGCAACTCAACCATCTCCCAAGTAGAAATTTTTTGAAGGGCCTCCATCTCCTCTTCCATAGCAATCTTCCACTTAGGGTCTCCAAGGGCTTCCTGAAAATGACTAGGAATAGACACAGAAGACAACTGAAGAGCAAAAAGCTAGATGAGCCTTAGACAAACGGTGATAAGAGATAAAATCAGAAATAGGATAAGTGACATTAAAAGACGACTTGGAAAAACCCAACCTATCAGGTTCTCTACGTTCACGAAGGGGATATCTTCTACCATAATCGTGATCCATAACTGGTAGAGTCAAAGTAGTAGAATCTATCTTTGAAGTTGAAGTGGGAAGAGAAGGAACACATACCTCAGGGTTAATAGTAGAAGAGTCATCCGATGGCATGGTAGCATCATCAAGAGGGGCACTAGAATCAAGAGGAGGCATAACAGTGGTATTCTGTTTTCTACTTGTATAGCCTTTTTGAAATAACCTAGCTGGTCTTTCATCCTTTCCCTCTTTAAATTCGGACTCAACCTCGATCTGAACAAGTATCATCTAAAGATTCCTTATTCTCCACAATAGCTGAGTTCTCCCCTTATTCGACATCCACAACTTCTTCTCTTCTAACCATAACCGTTCCTCTTCCTTACTACTAATCTCCCCTTGAAGAGGAATCATAGAGACATCTCCAGTAAAAATACGACTCTTGTTCACAAAGCCGAACATCCATGGAAACATAATATTTACTCGTAGGAGGATGAAAACATTTATAGCCTTTTTGAAAATTAGAGTAACCAAGAAAAACACATTTGAGAGCACGTGGATCAAGCTTATCCCGATATATAGAGTGGACATGAACATAGCATACACAACCAAAGACCTTAGGACAAATATTTAGAGCAGAAGGGATAGAGTGAAATTGTGACAACATCCGTAAAGGGGTTTGAAAATTAAGGATACGAGCGGGCATGCGATTAATAAGAAAGACAACGAATCATGACAGCCTCAGCCCAAAAACGTTTAGGAACATGCATAGTAAAGCTCAAAGCCCGAGCAACGTCAAGGATATGACGATTCTTACGCTCTACTACCCCATTTTGTTGTGGTGTGTAGGCACAAGTTGTTTGGTGGAGGATGCCATGTTCTAGGAAGAACTGGGTAAGAAATTGATTTACAAACTCACGACCATTATCAGAATGAAAAACTTAGACCTGAGAATGAAACTGTGTCACAATCATTTTGTAAAATTGAGGAATCACTTGTATAACATCACTTTTAGATTTCATCAAATATACCCAGCTCACTCTAGTGCAGTCATCAATAAAAGACACAAAGTATTTATGGCCAGAAGCAGATGGAGTAGAAAAAGGACCCCATACATCAGTGTAAACACACGAAAAAGGAATAGAACTCTTATTGAAACTAGTTTTGAAAGGAACACGATGGTTTTTAGCATAAATGCATTGTTCACATCTTAAACTAGAGCTAGCAGCATTGAGAAACAATTTTGGAAATAAACGCTCTAAATAAGGAAAAGATGGATGCCCTAGACGACAATGCCATAAAAGAATCTTCTCTCTATCAAATGACTTGCTCTCTACTTGAAGGCCATGGCTAGGTTTAGATTGAAACTGCGTAGCCCCCTCTAAGTAATAAAGACCGCCTCTTTCCCTACCAATGCCAATCGTCCTCTTCGTACGTTTGTCCTGAAAGATACAATGAGTGGAATCAAATATTGCAGAACAATTAAGACTTTTGGTAATCTTACTAATGGAAAGAAGACTATTAGAAAGAGAAGGCGCAAGTAAGACAGATGACATGGAGAATGTAGGAGAAATTGAGACACTCCCGAGTCCTGTAATTGGCATAGAGGTCTCATTAGCAACTTGTACAGACTTGACAGGTGAAGACATTAGAGAGGCAAGGATAGAAGAATTACTAGTCATATGGTCAGTGGCCCCTGAATCAATAACCCAAGTGTTAGAATTACCTTGGTGAGCAGACACTTGAGAGATATGAGAAGCGTAAGGTGGAGAAGTATCAATAACGACAATCCGAGCGCATTTCTTATTTTTCCTCTCAGCTTGTTTAAGTTTATACCACTCCGGATATCCATGCTTCTTCCAACAAACCTCTATGGTATGCCTGGTACTATTGCAATGAGTGCAGAAGCGAGAATTGGAAGCGACAGAATTCACAGGAACAGAAGGAGTCAACTGAGAGGTGCTCTTTTGAATCGTTAGAACTGAAGCTTCAGAATGATTTTCGGTTCCCATAGTGACCTGTCTCTGCACTTCACGACGAACTAAAGAGTAGGCTTCTTCCAAGCTTGGTAGAGGGGAAGTAGCCAAAACACGACTACTAACTTGATCCAAATGGTAATCAAGACCTGCAAGAAACATATAGATGCGATCATCTGCAATACGCTTCCTTTGTTTCTCGATATCAACAGCACATGTCATGTCATTGGGCCTACGATAATCAAGTTCCATGAAAATTGAATTCAACTCGTTGTAATATTCCGGCAGAGGTCGACCACCCTGGCGCAATTGGAATGACCTCTTCATCAGTTCATAGACTTGGGAAGAGTCAGACACATCAAGATAGCTCCTCTTAACCGCATCCCAAACTTCTTTAGATGTCCCACACTGAACAAAGTGTGACATCAGATTATCAGTCATGGAATTAATAAGCCAAGACTAGACAAGAGCATCTTCAGCTTCCCATTCATCATAACCCGGATCATCTTCTGCAGGTGCAGCCTTTCGTCCAGTAATATAACCCTTCTTCTTTCTGCCAGCAATATTCATCTCTAAAATCTTTGACCAAACACGATAATTAGTACCATCCAATTTAATATGGATTGGAGAAGAGGTTTCATGAATGGTCACCGTTGAGAGTTTCTTGCTATCGAGGATCGCTTCATTGCCAGTTTTGGTAGCCATGATAGATGATAACCAGCGCGATTCGCTACAGTACCCGCACGCTACAGTATCGCCGCCACTACAATGCGCTACAGTGTCGCCGTCGCTACAGTATCACCACAGTGCCGCGCTGGTTTTGGAAGAGACAATGACGGCTAGGGTTTGGGAAAAGGAGGCAGCGTAAGTCTTTTCTTTGGCTCTGATACCAAATTAATAATTGGCTGAAAAACACTCTTGTGTTTATTCCATATATCTTAAGGTATTTATACAAGATACCTAGACCTATTTAAGGTAAGCCAACTATACATTACAAATATAGAAACAATTACAGGAAATAATTACAGCTATAATTTCTAAATATGTGCAGCTATATATGCTAAGTCATACAAATATTTCTTCTTTCATGCAGATGCTAAATTTCTCATGCTGCAGAGGTCCTTCAACGATTCTACTAGATTCACGGGTATGGCTTACAGAACAGTGTCGTCTTACAAGCAAGGCTAATTTTGACATTTAGTTTTTAAGGAGCAGTAAAACTTTTAGAATTCTGAACAAACTTGAACCTTAGATTTCTGATGCTTGTAAAAATTTCTTCTTTGTGAGTTTGGTCGGCTAGACTGTTAACTCCAAGAATTTTGAACTTTTGGATGAAATTATACTTCCAAAAAAAAAAACATTGTGTGGCCAGATTTGAGAATACTTGTGCATAGTACCATATTCTATTACATCATTATTGGCTAGATACAACCCTACACATTCAACATAAAACGTAATAAAAGGAATAAATATTGGTGTGTGTTTTACACGCCAAGACAGAACTCAATAACAATAGAAAGCCCCCCCCCCCCCCCCCCCCCAAAAAAAAAAAAAAGCAATATGGCAACACATTCTATTTGAAGAATCTCATTCCTCCAAAGAAATACTTTAAAAGCAATAAAGCAAAATAGGCATCTAATCAATTCTTTACTCTTGTGCAAAAACTATAATAATTGCATAACGTGCAAGTATATCCAAATAGTGCAATATAAAAAGGAGAGTGCATGCCCAAGAAAGTTATTGGTTGCATTTGAGATCAAATAGTTTACCCCAAATACTTGATGCCAATCATGAAGTGATCATTATTATTCCCACCAAATAAGGCTTGAAAATTAGAAGGTTTAGATGTCTTTTTAGTTTTTGAATTCTCAACATCAATCTCATCGTGCTCTTCTTCAATTCTTCCACTTCCAAACTCTTTAGTAAAGCGATCAATATTCTCGACACTAATCTAAGGAAGACATCACCACAAGAATAACACTACGTCAAGGAAGCTGAATTTTTCTTGAAGCAACAAAATATAACAACTCAAAGATTTAAAAAAAAAAAAAAAATAGAGGTATGCACATAGAATTCCTTCAATGAAGGTACAAACAAAAAGCAAAAGATACAAATATTCTTGTTTTCAACTATCACGGTGAATCTACTCAATGTTCACTTCTAAGGGCCAGCTTGGCACAAAAGTTGTCAAATGTGATTGTAAAAAAATCCGAATCAAAATGTGATAATTTTATGTGATTAGTAATTTTTTAAACATGATTTTGAATTGTAAAATGTCCAAAATAACCATCACATTTATTTTACATGAAATAATCTTAATTAATTCCCTTCTTTAATAGTTTATAATATTTTTAATTTATATCTATATTTTTTATTTATTATATTTATATTAGAAATAATTGAGGAATACAAATGAATAATTCTCCATACAAATAAAATCCAAAGAGGGAAAATTGAAATTTGACATTAAAATATTTTATTATTTTTTATAAATATGTAAATTATTGTAATACAGAAATAAAAAATAATTAGAAAAGATAAACAATATATTTAATTAATATTTAATGTCTATTCTTGGAAATAAACAATAAGAAATCACCATTGACATCGACATTTACCAAAAGTGGGGTACCCTAGCTTTTCCCTAGCATGGAAAAATCATGATTCAAAAATGCTATATGCTCAAGTTGTTTTGTTTGCCAAACGGCTCAAGAAACACTGTTTAGAGTGCAGACATGCTTTTAAACTATGCAAATGCTCCCCCAAAAAAGCACTAATCAACCAAGGGTATTCCCAAACACATTGGGCCCAAAACTAATCCTTTTTGAGCTGAGAGTGTGAAATGTAGAGCACTTCCAACAAGTCCACTTTTGGGGATTCGAACTTGTGTTCTAACCCTTTCTAGTGCACAATTATTTCTTGAAATCACTAAAAAATTATCTTGAGGGTTTATATCACTGTAATGTTTGGGGCAAATTTCACTTCAATCTTCACACCAAAACACTCCTACTACCTTTAAAGAAATTAGATCTACCAATAAAATCTTCCAAAACTACCATAAAACCCATAGATCTAAACAAAATGTTAATAAACAAGTAAATAAATAAAGCTCGATCTCCTTTTCTACTTAGGAATATTTTGGTTCTCTAAAGAGAAGGGAACAACTATTTCCCCGGCATCCTTTTTGTTTGGTATGAGGCGAAGGGGGAAGAGAAAGGGCAGACTAGAGAGAATTATTAATTTACTTTACATTTTTGTCCCTCATTCTCTCTCTTATTTAATTTTTAAAACTGAAAGTGAGGTCATTCTTGTCCGTCCCATTTCTTTCCACATTTCACCCTTGCCAAACTTAGTTTTAGCGTAATGATCAAACAATGCTGACAACTCCCCCCAACTTGCAGGCATTAGTGGTCACCTCAAACTGCTCAATACCTTCGCCAACCAAAAGCTCCACTACCACCGATGACCAATGTCTGGTGGGGGGGGGGGGTAGTGAGGTGAGAAATAGGAAGAAAGAAGAATGAGAGAAATAGATAAGGAAAAAACAATATAAAGAAAATTAAAAATGGGTCGTCACTCTAATTTGGAATATAGAGAACAGGTAAAAAATATCCACATCCAAACACATTCTTTAATTATATTCTCATTTCAAAATATTAAAAAAAAAAAAATCCAAATCCAAATCCTATCCAAGTTGACCCTGGTTAAACAAAACTTCAATTTCTAACAAAGACGTCTGATCTCTCCTTTGTGCAGTAGCATGACATGATAGCTTCTATCCTCTTTCTTTACAGATCTTACAAAAGTTTGATCCATTCTAGATTGCTTAATTCATTCAATCAATCAAAACAAAGAAGAACAAATTTAGATTCACTAAAATTTCAGTACAGATAAGAATATCTTATAGCCTCTTCATATAGTAGCACTAAATAGATAAAGTAGGTCTGTATACCTTATTCTTTGGAGGAGTCAACTGGATCATCCTCTTGATGACCCAAAGTAAAATGCTTGCCAGGGGCAAGAGGATCAAGATCTAAGCAACAGAAAATAAGTAAACCAAAAAAAAAAAAAAAAAAAAGGGATGAGCAATGTAGTCATATGGCTAAGGGAAAGAACTATAGAGAAAAATAATGCAAAACTGGGAAAGAGAGGATTGATGTGGATACACGTTGCCTGACATTGGTTCATGTAACCGACCCCAAGTTTCTTGGGATTAAGGCTTAGTTTGTTGTTGTAGGAAAGTCAATAATATCTTTTTAAGTTCACAGAAATATGAAAGACCATGATTACTATAACCAAACAAATGAAACATGCTGGACGATCCAAGCTTTATGAACAACAAAATGTTTTAAAAGGGCAAGAATGTATCTATAAGTGTTCAAGCTGAGATGTCCAGCTCAGTAACATTTTGCTTTCTCTCAATAGTTACAATGCACTTTCTAATACTTTCTAGTACCTGTGACCATGACATTGTAAGGCTACATAATGACTAGTTCTACTACATAAAAGTCAAATAATAAAGACAAAAAAGAGTGAAAAATACAGCCATCAGATGTGGATCTCATAAGCAATTATGCAGCCCACCAAGGGCTTAGAATACATCACATGTTTCAAAAGAATCTGCACTCCCCCTCAAATTTTCAATCCTTTAGTAAGTAGCATATTTTGTTGTAGGGCACCAACAGGTGCATCCCCATGTACAAGAAAATTGTTCTCTTTTTTTTTCCCACCCTTTTCTTATGTTAATCAAAAGAATCTCTTAGTTGGGAAATCTCCAGTAAAGAGTTCCTTTTTATGGTGTTTCATAAACAGTGCAAAGCCTCTTCTTTTTCCTGTTGAGGCAGGTGGGAGTGCGGGTGGGGGTGGGGGTGGGGATGCCGAGCGATTGGGGGATAGGTCATATCTCAAGCATAGGCACTACTCCTTTTAGATTGTTCTGCAAAGCTGCAGCACTAAAAGATAATCTCAGGCAGTAAAAGACACTTGACAAAAACAGAATCAATTTTCAAAGCTTGCAAGGTTTTCAGTTTTCAGCTTTCAGCTATCTTAACCAGATTTTCAGAACCATTTCCTGTTATCTAATTTCCTTTCTCTTTAATGTCCTATTGGCTGCAGCAGATACTTAGGTCATCAGCTGAACTGCAGTAGATACTTAGGTCAGTCAGCTGAACTGCAGTAGATTTTCTATTTCACACGAGGAAAGTAACAAACATTCAGACAAAATGCTTTCGCCTAAGAAAGCAACTATGCATGAGTAAGGAAGAAACAGTTACCAGTTCCTGAAAAGCAAATGTTTATGAAACTAACCGCACTCATTAGTAGTTAAACATACAATTAAAAAAATTTAAATTTACAGTTCTGCATGCAAGAAAAAAGGAATTAACAAATCATAAGCTACATTTAAAGCAGAAAATTAATAAACCAACATAAAATGCCACCTTACAGTAACAGGATAGCAATATCCATTTCCTGAAAGATGAATTATTACTTTGAATAACTTGACAGAAAAGTCAATTTGGATTATCATCAAACAAAACACATTAGAATTATATCAAGAAAAATCAGTAGGTGATACCTTAGGACGGGTAAATCCATGGTCAAGGAAACTGTCACCATTAAGTATGTCACTCGTTGAACTTGCCTGAGAATTAGCCACTTTTGAATCATTCTTTGCCACCAGATCTCTTGTTTTGAGAATATGATTTAACTGCATAACAATTTTCTTATTAGAGAGAGCAAGAGAGAAAAAAAAAACTACGTAGCTTAATTTCAATATTTCATTGCAAAGGTCAAACAAGAAATGGGATTAGATAACCGACTTCAAACAGAGGGTTAGATGTCAATAGAAAATTTTAGAGACAAAATACGTACAGAATGCATTATATAAGCATCCATGACTGCTGAGTCCTCCTCCAGACCTTTGAGATAATAAGGCTTCTTGTTATAATGCAATATATCCCGATAGCTATTGCCTAGAGAAAAAATATAGCAATATTCAGTAAAAAAATTAAAAAAGGTAAAAATATCGCTTGTACTGAGAATCATCTTAATTTTACAGGAAAAAGCCCAATGAAGTTGCCGAGTAACTTTTTTGCAAGTGCAAAGAGCAAAGTAATATGAATGAGAATTGCTTTAGGTTAAATCAACTCCAACTGAAAAAATTAAACCTACAGACTCGTAGGATAAAACAGAACCCACCAAACAGTCGATACATCAAACGAGTCTAGTTCACATTAAACTTAAACCTTCAAATTCTGAAACGGGTTAATCCATTCAAGGACCCTGAACTTTGGGGTATTAATAATAGAGGACCGCATATACAGCCCATGACAATTTGGTACCCAATATGGATGGAAATCATCAGTTTTGACAAATGTTGAAAGTTCGTAAATGCCCCTCAATTAAAATCTAAACCCAATTCTCTCCTCTCCCGGTCATCTTCTCTCTTCCTCTCTGGTGTTTTCTTTCATTCTTCATTGAAGTGGCGGCGACCAAAATGACAGCCACCATTCATTGATGCAGTGCCACTGCCTGCAGTGGCCTACCTGCTTTATTTATTTTTTATTTATTTTTAGATTTTGTTCCTTTTGACTTCCCCTTTCTTCCTCTTAACTCCCTCTCCTTCTTTCTCTTTCTTCAGTTATCCTTTTCCTCTCATTCTTTAATTCATCAACAACATGGTGCCAGCAATGCAGCTGCTCCCAAATATATGAGTAATAGAGGTCTCACAGATCTTCAATATCAACCATTAAAAAAATTAAAAAAAAATTTACTAGCTTTCAGTTTTCAATTTTTAGAGGACATCGATGGAGTGAATGAATTGATCCAGAAAATAAAGTAGTTCTCAGATGTACCTTTCTAGAAAGAACAGAAACAACATGAAAGAAGGTTTTTCAAAATCACTAGTGTAGGGATCACAACTGCCTGCTTCTTTTTTTTTTAAGTTTCTTTTTTGTTCTCTCCTCTTTTTTCTCCTTCTCTGCTTCTTAGACCAGATCTCTCCGTCACAAAACATGGGGAGTTCCGTTGTGGGAAGAAGACTTCTGTGGATCTTGTGTTCTTGTGGAGACTAGATTTTGGAGGAGGAAAATTTTGGAGAATTTTGCACAGAAATTTTGAGATGGAAAGAAATGGAAAATTTTTGTCCAGAAAAATTGCAGGAAGGGGTGAGGGCTGCTGCAAAGAAGATGATAGAAGGTGTGAGTGAGAGATAGAAAGAGGGAAGCGATGCTGAGGCTAATCTAGAAGACTCAAATATCTAACAGTCAGAAAATATGAAGAATAGTCAAAATTAGAGTTGACATGTGGGCTAGCACATTGGCCTGGGAATGGCTCCTCTTCAGCATTCATTTAACTGGACATCTTCCAGTGTTTGAATTGCAACAGGACATCTCATTTATAAGTAATCTACATGGTTGTAACTTATCCATATCATCCTATTTTTCCTCTCCATAGAAGGTTCATTTTTATAACTGCACCATTCAGTAGAAATCCTTTTCCAATCTCAACCATAAAAAAGAATTACTGTTGACATGGCATGTTTTTATACAAAGACTGAAGATCCTCCGGTTTCATTCACACTGGAAAGTAGCCTTGCCCCATTGGCCTTCACGTTTCTCCATTAAAAAAGGATGGATTCCATCCAAATTGGACACCAATTGTCACGAGCCATAGAAGTACACAATTGTCAATACCCCCAAAGTTCAAGGTACTTGGATACCCTTCCAAAACCAAGAGAAGCAGGCCACAGAAGTGTTTAATGTTTTAGACAAGTAGGCAAATTTAAAACTGAACTAAAACATGCAAATGCTCAGATACAAGAAATGTCAGCCTCACAAATGAAATATAACCTAACAGCAGTGGCACCTGGAAAATATTGGTAAATTGGTAATGGATCTCTGCCTCAGGGAGAGGGTTTTAAACTCTCCCAGAGTGCAATTTGGCATCAAGAGCTTCCAAGAAAACTACTGCAAAGTATGAAAACTCTAAAAACAAACTTTTGAATGGAACATGTCAATGATCTTTTCAAGAGATGAAAAGAGAGTATGCATTTATGCATATAAACTAAAATGACGAACTTATGCAGCATAAAAGAGTAAACTCTGGCCATTAGAACCTTGGGCTTTACCAGTAAATTTCAGAGTTTCCTATATTGTCAAAAAATGAGGAACTAATTTAGCAAAATTTGCCCAAAAACTAAAGATTGGAGCACATCAAATGCTGAAAGGTAACTTCTAATCAACCCTAAACATGCCAATACTCTAATTTAGTAAAGTTTGTACCCTAAACCTTTGACTGGAAGCCCATCTATATTACGGCCTTTGTTTAAGGCAAACCAACCTACACAGAAAAATTAGATTAAGTAAGAAATTTTTCCATACGTATGCCACCATAGTTTGGCAAACTTTATGGTCTTGACCAATTGAGAAAAACTGTTGTCAAACTTAGTAGAAAATTGCTGATCAGTTTACAAATCAGACTGTTAATTACTTTTTTTTTAAATTTTTCCCCCTTTTTAATTTTTCCCTCTCTCTTGTGGATGGAGGGGGAAAAAATTCTCCTAATTTTCACCCTTTAGTTGACTCATTGATACCTATATGAGAAACCTTAAAAATGAGAAGCACCCCCTGGTGCATTTTTTTAATGGAACATCATGTACATATCAAAAGAAGATTTAAAAAAAAGAAAAAAAAGAAGTAACACAAATCAGACAGGAATATGTAAAAAGCTAAAGATGCTTCGGTCCTGAGATTAGAGAAATGTTTACATAGAAGATCACAGATGAACAACAAAGTCACAATAGAAACCAACCAGAAGACCAGAATAAAACAAAAGATGAGAATCTCCGAGCAAAAAACCAGCCTCAGACCATTCTCAATTGTCAAAACAGTGGACGCCCATTTCATCATTCATCAAAACCATCATGAGCAAAATCTCCAAGAGTAAGTTATTAAGCCAAAAAGGTGCCCAAATAGTTATTTAGCTTCACCTATTTGATTAGTCTCACTTACAAATGGAGAAAAACATTCTCGGCTTAGACGAATCAAAATCAGATACAAATGCAAGAAGAATCTCAGATATTTGTTTGGGATCATGGAAAGCACAAGGCCATGCAAGAAACCGACATTTAGCATTCTTCTAGAATTGATTTTGTTCATCCTATGGAGTTCTAAAGCACTAGCAAGCAGCAGGTTTTATCATTCTTAATTTGTGTGCTTTGCATGAGGAAAATTCCAAACTTTCTATTGCAGATACAAGGGTTGCTGTTCTCGAATTTTTCCCTACCATTCTTCAAAACTCGAGGATGAATTTTCTCCAACCAGGGGAGAATGATGCAGAACACGAAAGAATGCAAGAATTGGAAAGTTCTAAGTCAAGCAAAGATTCTACAATCAATTATGGCTTATGAGTTTATAGTTGGGAGTATTCAGAAAATTAAGTTTTATGAGTCTTTAGAGATCTAGAACTTTTAGGTAATTTTACAGAAGTTTCCTATAGTTTAAATTTTTGTTTAGTTAGGATTCCTAAATTGCTTGGTTTAAGAATTCTATTGTCACAGGTATATTTTAGAAACTTAGAAAGTCTAGTCCTATTTAGCTTAGAATTTTAGGTCTCTAAATAGAGAAGTCCTCTATTACTTATGCATGCCTATGTTTTCGTTATTCAATTAATCAGAGTCTGCAAAATGTTCTCTGTATTCTGATTGTGTGACGCAATCAAAGCCTAAAGTGCGATGCCTTAAGGTCCTAGGTGTGACTCTTAGGGTTTATCCCTCCCTCTTGGTGCGATGCTAAGAGTTCTCCCTCTTATTCTCTTATTTTTATTCTTTATTTGCACTATTAGACAGATTTTTTGCATTTAATTGATATTTTCAGCCTGGTTTTCCTACATAAGCCTTAAACAATCCTAGGGCATACTCGTGGGGCAGCTTTAATGAGTTTGTCCTGCATCAATGCCCTTCTCTCTTATGACTGTTTTTATTTTGTTTCCTCGTCTTCCCCAACCTCCAAAGAGGGGGGTAACCTAATGTACAATGAGGTCTTGGAGGTGCTTAATGGGAACTCAAACTAAATAGTTAATTTAATGGCAGTGATGCAATAGTAGAACACCTTGAGTTCAAAGAGGTCTCAGCACTTGCTTGGGCACTTGATCTTGAATCACTCTATTCATCTGTGTTCAAGTCACCAATCCCATCATCACCATCATCTGCTCCAGAACTTTCAACCCTTTCTAGCAAACCCACCAAAGTAGATCCTTCTGTTCCATTTTTCACCTCACTGGTAGAAGGCTCGTCATCAGTAGCTAAATCAAAATAGAACAAGAAAAGAAAATCATTGTTCAAACATAGTCTACTCAAGTAGTTCATCTAATAAATATATTAGAAACAATATTGAGAATTAAGTTGCAATACTTATCATATTATCTCAATATTAAAATTACACCATCTTCCCCAAGAATGTCAAGAACATAATCAGTGGTATAACTTTTGTATTATCATAGAGAGCTCAAAAAATACTTCATATGCAATGCATCTCCTTTGCAAACATGTCCCCATGAAATTCTAAAACGGTTGATCTCACATTCACCATTTTTTTTCACCTATATTTCGTCATGTTTTTAGGGTTTATTTGAAATACCATCACATAATCGGGGGGGGTTGGGTCAGGTGAATCCTTACGAGGAGGGACAGTTTTGTTGCTTACCATCATTGTCATCTTTGAGTGAATCAAATGATTCAGAGCCATAATCTTCTGAATCACTTTTGCCTTCTTGCTCTCTTTTCCTATTCACAAAAGAAGCCCCTTTAAAGAAAGTAATCACACGGGAGCATTTACTATAGCAATGTCAAGAGCTAACTCAATCTAAATCAAATTGTATAAGAAATCAGCAAATCATCAATCATCCATTAGAGAGAGAGAGAGAGAGAGAGAGAAACCAAATAAGTACTTGAGACACACACCTAGAACAGGAAAAATCCACATCCTGTTCAGTTACATCACCACTGTTATCTTTATTTCCCCCAGAGGGTACGCTAGAGTGTATACAAATAATCCTAAAGCAATTAGAATAGGAACAATTTAAAGAGCAACCAGACATCCATATGACAGATTTCTTATCCTGAACAAGTATATACTTGAGATAGGTTAAGTCCTATGTTTTCTAAACTAATCTTATTATCGAAAGCAAAAAAGAAAAGGAAAAGAAACTCATCCTGTCATAACTCTTATGGTCCAAAACTATTCCAACCATCAATTACCACAACTTTTACTCCCATAATTTTCATAATTTTGAGCCACATAACTCTCTTTCCACAGTAACAATTTTAACAAATCTATTGCATCAATCATCAATCTATGGTTGAAAAAAATAATCTAACATAATCCTTATTCTAATCATCATTGTCTCCTGCCTTCAACTTATTTCAATAACAATTTCATTTTCTGGAAAAGCTATTTGTTATCAGCTATAAAACAAGTAGCAGGTCCAAGATTTAAAACTTACTATGTGCACAATGACTTTTAACTTTCTAGAAAAAGAATAAGAAGGAAAAGATTAGGGAAATTCACCAATTTATTCCTTAGACTATTTTGGGTTTTTGTTACTTGTCCTAAAACTATTTTTTAGCCTTTTTAGTTCCTAAACTATTTTCATCCTACCAATTTAGTCCTTGCCACCAATATAACAGCAGATTCCAACTAGTACTTACAACCCCACACATGTTTCAATATTTGAAAGGCATTTTCTTCCCATAACACCCATTTCCCTCCAACTTCACCTCATCCCTTACGTGACACATTCCCTTCTTTTAACCCGATTTCTTCACCAATGGGAGCAAAATTTCGCCACCCACCAAATTCCTAGCATAATCCCAACAAACCATAATCCTATTCACTCCTTCCATTACTTATGTGACTCCCTCACCTTTCTTAACCCAATTCCTTCACCAAGTAGGACAAAATCTGCCCACCTAAATACACTAGATGCTTATTCCATAACACAGCGTGTAAAATAAAACATCAATCTAAAATCAACAGAAAGGGAGAGGAAGAGGGAGAAAAAAAAAAGGCAGAAAGGCAGTTAATTAGCCCCAATTAAGTGACACCTATTATTAACTCACCGAGTTCTTTAAAATTCAATTGATTGCCCCCTCCTCCCCTCCCCCTTCCTAGTGCAGACTCTTAACTGAAAAAATGAATATTATAATGTACTTTTTACATTGAATTGGTAGTATCCCATACAGTTCAAACTTCTAGCTCAAAGGAAATACTGGTAGAGCTTTGAAAGGTAAATGGTATCAGAAAACAAGATGCAATCAGCAAAATTCCAGAAGGGAATACATAGGCTAATGCTATGCTTTTTGGAATCTTTTAGAACAGATGAAACACACATCCAAGAGAGAGAGAGAGAGAGAGAGAGAGACGGGAAAAAAAAAAGGAAAAAAGCTCATTGCAAGAGCATTCATTACCTTAGCTTCATAGCATTCGCAATTAATTCACTGCCTGACCCCAATCTCTTCAATAAGTTATCATATACATTAGGCTCTCTATGAACCACTATTTCTTCTACCTCTTCTTCGGTTTCCAATTCATCCTCAGATGCTATACTTGAATTTTCCTCTAGAACATTTAACCAAATGTTATTTCTAGCTCAACAGAAAACTGCTGGAGAGTTTTATTTATTTATTTTTTTTTTAAAAGCCTGAAACTTTATTGATGTGCGGCCAACCTGATTCATCCTTGGAAAGGATATTACGAACAATTCTTTTCTCTTCATTGACACCATTGCTTTTGTTATTTCTGCCTTTCTTAAAGGCATTGGGATTATGTCTCTTCAACCCTAATTCAACAGCATGTCAGATTAAAAGCAGCCTAGCACAATTGCTGCGTTTTCAATATCAAACTCAAAGAAGACTAATCAAGAATATAGGAAAGAGAAGCAAGCCTTCTGAATTACCTCTCTTGCCAAAAAATTCTGGATTCCCCATTAGAATTTTGAACTTTGGCGCTTTAGAGAAAGAAGCGAAGGGTTCTAAGCTCTTAAACCCTTGGTGTGTATACTGTGTAGGGCCGCTTATTCTTGTCGGTATCCTTCTTTTGCGGTTTCTTTCCAAACCGCATGCATATTAGTAATACTTTATTGTAATATCTCACAGAGGACGGGATTTCCGGAAAATGATGCCATCTGACAGTAGGGTGACTGGGGAGAAATTTCCAGATGTAGTGACTTTATGAGGTCGCATTTTTCTATATCAACAAAGAATGTTTTCTAGAAAATTGACGAATGCGACCTTACTGTCCATCTTTACCTACTATTCTGCAATTTCTTGTAAGACCGTACTTGTCCATGCTCCTTTAGTTTGTGAAGGCTTCTATTCAAAACTTCGATTGATAAATGAATCAAAATTTAAAAAATGGTAATTAAATTTGATAGCACGTGTTGATTTTAGGTTAATAGTGATCGAAGTAGAGACTATACACTAACAAATGTCGCCCATGTGATGAATGCTTAACCGTCAATCCTGGGCCAGCAACCAAAGGCAATGGGAGGTCCCAGTGGTCACCCTTACAGTGGCGCCCAAAATCCACCAGCTCCTAAAGGCCAGGCAGCACCTCAATCTTCTGGAAGCTGGAACTCATCTGTGACGTCAGTACCTGATAGAAGCTAAATTGGTTATATTTTGCTTAGTTATTTGAGACTCTTTTGTAATACATTTTATGAAATAATTGGTCATATTCTTTCATATTTGAGATTTTACCCTTGGAAAGGTACTTTGGTCATTATTTCAGGATTTTGGATAAAACAAAGCAAAACCGTCGTGAAGCAGAGCAGAGGCGGCGCCGGCTGCAAGGCTGGAACCGGCGCCGGCTGCACTTTGGAACGCATGCGTACAATTCAGAGAAAAATTGATGGACGAGTGGAAAAACAGGACCAAGTGATTCTAATTTATCGAGAAGATAGTGATTTCATGGATTGACCATTAAAATGAGTCTACATTTATCCTTCATGGTGCTAAGAGAATGATTGGTTATAATAATGGTTAAGTTCTTTAAGATCATATTTGTCTAAACAATGGCTTGAGTTACATAAATCTACATCCTTGACATATACATATTTTTATTTTTATTTTTTATTTTTAATTTTATTTTTAATTGTTTTTCACTTTATTGAGTCAGTTAAACAATGAAAGAAGTGTAATTAATGTCTACTTGTTCCTTAAGGATTGACACTTGTTTTAACCCTATGTTTAGTTAATGATGAATACGCTTACTCATATGTGTGATTTGGGTTTAACATTTTAATTTGAACTTGATTTGAGAATGTGCTTAGTTTTGTATGATTTTTATACCCAAGTCTGAACGCATCAAATTTTTAGCGCCGTTGCTGGGGAACAATAGCATGAAAACTCGGATTTTGTTGATTTAACCATGTAAATATGTAAATATGTCAATAGATAAATGTGTATATTTGTTCTTTCTGCAAAACGGTGCTATCTTTTGTATTTCATGTGTTCTTGTATAACCTTGTAACCTAACTTAACTTAACCAACTAACTTAGACTGAGTTTGAATTACTAACTTTGTAACCTTGTTTTTGTATTATTGTAACCATTAATTATATCTCTAAACTTGCTTCTTGTTTTCTTAGGTATTACCCTTGGTACATGACCCGAAAATCCAACAACGAGATAGTCGATTTTGACCCTGAAATCAAGAGGACGTTAACAAAAATTCGCCGAACAATTCAAAGAAATTTGATTGTCAAGATAGATGGTGCTCAATAGAACAATGTTGGGAATGATAGGAGAGTTATGGACGACTTTGTGAAACCCGCAATTTTGGGCTCAGGCTCGAGTATCACTAGACCTAGGGTAGATGCCAATAATTTCGAAATAAAACCCAATATTATTCAAATGGTGCAGAATATGGTTCAATTTGACGGGTGACCGGAAGAGGATCCCAATGCTCATTTAGCTAGTTTTCTTGAGATTTGTGATACATTCAAGATGAATGGTGTTTCTGCAAATGCCATTAAATTACGACTTTTTCCCTTTTTCTTGAGAGATAGAGCTAAATCGTGATTAAAGTCTTTACCTATAGGTTCTATTATAATTTGGAATGCCTTAGCTGACAAATTTTTGGCCAAATATTTCCCTTCAGCTAGGATAGCCAAGCTTAGGAATGAAATCTTCGCATTCCAACAACTAGATTCTAAACCCTTATATGAGAGTTGGGAGAGATTTAAGGAAATGTTAAGAAAATGCCCACACCACGGATTCAAGCTGGGATGCAAATGCTTATCTTCTTGAATGGCCTCACGTTTGCAACACGGCAAGTGGTGGACTCTTCTGCAGGAGGTTCTATCAACCATAAGACCTCGGAACAGGTATTTGAGCTTATTGAAAATTTGGTTTCTAATAACTATTCTTGGGGAAGTGCAAGGTCAAAGACCCGTATGCAAAGAGTACACAAACTGGATGTTGTGGCAGTATTAGAAGCTAAGGTAGACGCCTTAACCTAAAAGATGGAGCAGTTGGTAATGCCTCAAGGCTAAGTGTTAAACGTCAACTGCGATTTCTGTGGAGAAGGGCATCCTAATCATGAATGCCAAAAGATGGGGTCACTCCAAAAAGCTTCAGAACAAGCGGCCTTCGTAGGTAATGTCTGGCCAGGTAACAATCCATATAGCTCTACCTATAATACTGGCTAGAGAAATCACCCTAATTTCTCTTGGAGCAACGGGAATCCACCTAGGCAAAGTTCTTTCAATTTTGGAGGTAACCAAAGGAATCCAAACTCCATAAACACCACGGCAGCACCTCAAAAACCACAATTGGAAGAATTGATTGGCCAATTGGTAAGTACCACGGAGGCTAAGTTCTAAGGAGTCGATGTGACAATAAGGAACCTAGAGGCTTCCATGCGCAATTTAGAAAACCAGATTGGTCAACTAGCCAAACTCATGGGGGATCGTCAAGCAGGAACACTACCAGGGAATACGAAAGAAAATCCACGGGATCACAACCGTGGAAAACCTTGAAGCAGTTCTTTTCTCTTTTCTTTACTTTTCATTTTGTATTGAGGATAATTTTTAATTTATAGTATTTTTTATTCAGCATCCATGTGTTTTTGCATTTTCATTAAAAAAAAAAAATTGAACCGGACAGAACAGAGCTGGCGCCGGCTCTAAGAGGCGGGCCGGCGCCGGTTCTTGTCGGGAGGAACATAATTAAAGGGCCATTTTGGCCACTTTTTCTTCAAAACCTCTCTTCTCCCTCACAAAATCTCTCAAGCCCGCGCCGGCTTCACATCTATTAGTGCCCAAAGTTTGATTTTTCAACTTCTAAACACTTCCATAACATCTCTTACCTTCTTTTTTATTAATCATACGGATCAAACACATCAAAAGCTTTGATTTTTCACAACAATAGCACATTCAATCCAAAAGCAAAGGGAGTAGATTTTCGCAAAAAAGCTTGCATCTTTTGCTTGCCCATGCATATAAGAGCCTAAAGGTATGATTTTTATTTAAATCCTACGGTTAAATTGATGGAATTGATTTTTTTTCTCATTATAGGGATGGTTTTGGACAAAAATTGGGAATTATATATTATATGATTGTGCATTCCTACTTGAGTTTCATTCATTGGATTACCTTAGGAGTATTGAGCCTGCATTACTTGATTCATGTTTGTTATCATTCAAGAATTCATATAGCTCGGGCTAGAATTATGGTTATTGGTGACACTTGAATCTATTGAAACTGCATTATTGATCACATAATACCATTGCCTTCATTCACATGATCATGTTTACTAGCATGCTTTGAGGATATCAGCACAAGTTATGCTTTACAGTGGACTTTTACATGCATTGTGCAGGTTTTATTGCATTGGGTGAAAGTGGTTGATTGAATTGGGTGTTGGAGTTGATATACATTGAAGGAATTGTGATTTGTGGATTGTGAGTTTGGTTGAGGGTTGTGTGAAATTTGAGATATATCCGTATAGGGGTAGCTATACTCTCTTCAGTGATTGAGCGTATCTGTTCTTTCTTCTTAGTACTCCATTCCTTCTGTGACCATGTCTAGAGCGAGGAGTCAACCATCTAAAAGGGCGAGACCTTTCTCGTCCTCAGTTCCATTATTTGTTGATCCCTTATCTCTTAGACCTACTGAGTTTGTTGATGCCTCTTGTGAGGAATGGTATGGTAGGAGAGCTTCAAACAAGATTATTGTTGAGCGTACTTTCTCCCCTACCTTAGACTGGGCACTTAAATTAGGAATGATGTTTAGACAACTAGGTTGGGGATCCATAGTGCAATTGAAAGGGAAGTTTTGCCCTGTGCTTGTCAAGGAATTCTATGCTAATATGACGGACAAGGGTAATAAACATCTCTCGCATATTGAAACAAGAGTGAAAGGAGTTCCTATTGTCATCACTCAAAACCAATTATCTCACCTCCTCCAGATTTATGACGATGATACTTGGCAAGGGATTGATGTGAATAATCAAAAGATTCTTTCGGACCCGAATTGGGATGTTAGGGGGACGCGAGCAACCCTAGGCTTCTATAAGTATAATGCCTTCCAAGCTAACAGTTTTTATTCCAACAATGACTTGGCAGCCAACTTTCGTGCGTTGGTGTACATGTTTGGGTTTAATGTTGTTCCCCGTACTAGTGGTTTCAATGAAACTAAGCTTATTGATACTTATATTCTACACCAAATGATGAACACATTACCTTTCCCTCTTGCTCCTTTGATCATCCAATCTATTAGGGAGGTTGTTCATCACCGTCTCTCCACAAAAGCCTTTGTTTTTCTCTTGGTTATAATGAAGATTCTAAAGGACTTTGGGGTGAGTCTAGAGGGAGAACTCATGGAGGCTACCACTGAGCATGATATGGTCACTGAGCACACTCTTATGAGTTGCGGATATAAATACAGCCCGGAGTTGAAGAAATGGCTCACTTCCTTCGAGTTCCAACATCCCGGTCAGGAAAGACCACCTACAGCGGAGGAGGAGCAGCTACCACCACCGGCACGTGCTAGAGCTGGCCGTTCTCAGTCCCTCTCCCGGATGGACTTTGAGACCACCGTATTGGGGCGCCTCGATCAGCAAATGGAGGTGCTCCTACGCTTGTAGGGTACTATGGAAGATATGGCACGATGGCAAACTACCATGGAGCAGCAGTTGACTGAGTTGAGGCAGCAACCTCCTAGGCCATATGATGGTGCAAGCCCCTCTACACTCGCTGATGAGGAGGAGGATGAGGATGATGATGTTGCGAAGGATTGATGATGCGTTCTTGCTCACTTTTGTTTTTGTTTCCTTTCTTTTTTCATGTTTTTGTTTTAGTTAGCTTGGCTTTCCTTTCATTGTCTTTCTATTTTGTTTGTCTTTGCTTTATTTTCTTTGCTAGTTGTTACGCTTTGGTATTTTCTTTTGTATTTTTTTTTTGGTACATTGATGCTGCCTCCCTCTTCATGCATTCAGCTCTTGTACGCCGCAATAAATGAAAGTTTGCTTTTCCTATCTCTTCTCCTTTATTTTGTTTGGTCCCATGGTATTGGTTGTTTTGGTTAGATTTATTTGGCCATTGAGGATAATGTCCAATTTAAGTGTGGGGGAGTGGTTTGATTGACAATTCTTCTATACATATTTTTGCATGCGGTATACATATTCTTGGGATACATATTCTTGCATGCGGGATTTTTCAAAATTTTCAAAATTTTTCAAAATTTTTCAATTTCAAGCTGTAATTTTTTTAGTGCATGTCTTTATGATAGATTATAGAGCATATATTCTAGATCATTGATGGCTTATGAATGACTTTTTGCACTCACTTGGACAAAGTAGTTCTTGATCAAATGTTGTGCATTATTCTTAAACCTGTTTTTCTCTAAAATTCATGGAACATTCTAGAACTTACTTGAATATCTCTCGAGGCGAAATAAGAAAGACATTCATGATTTAACTTAGGGATGACGGTAATAGGCCTTCTTTGGATAGTTTGAGCTTTTCAAGCCTACCTATTGTTATATTATCCCTAGTGCCTATTTTGAGCCTAAATTGGTGATTTCTTTTTTTAAAACCCGTCACGATATTTTGTCCATTCATTGTGCTGAGAGTTTGTATAATTTCCAAATCTTTATGCTCTTGAAGGATGAAAGTATATGTATGTTGGAAAAAATGCAGGGATGGAGATCACGACTTGTTACTTTCAGTAATGGATCAATTACGAGTGGAGGTAGGAAAAGAAAGGAAGTGGAATGGAAGGAAGAAGTTGAAAAAAATTGAGAAAAAAAAGAATGGTGAGCTGAAAAAGATGAGAAAGAAGAAAAGAAACGAGAGGAAGTAAACAGAGAAAACAACAAACTGCTAGAAAGAAAAGTGAGTGAAAAAGAAAAGAACAGCAGCAGTGAAAACAAAAGAGGAGAAAAAGAGGAGAGAATTGAAAAAGCATTGAAAAAAAAAAGAAGAATGGGAAAAGATAAAAAAAAGGATGGTGAGTGAATTGTAAAAGTAAATTCATATAAAACACTTGACACCATTGTTGGAAAATTGAGTGATCTTGTGAGGAAAAGAGTTGATGATAAGAAGTGGAGAAAAAGAAAATAAAGAAAAAGAAGAACAATGCAGGATTTGCTTGAAAAACATAAGGGTTGTTATATAAGGTTATGGTTTGATTGATTCTTGGAATAGGAGAGCAAGAAGAGTTGGGAATTATAGGTTTACTTTGGGTATTCTTTTTTTGCTTACTCTCAGTTTTTCTTTGACTTTTGATGTTCCTATATCCTTCGTTTGCTAAGCCACATTACAAACCTTTAGCCTTACATTACAAGCTTAAAAGTCCTACTTGATCTAAGTAGAATCATGATATGTCTTGGATTAGTGGAGAAAGTGTATGAAAAGTAAGCATATGGAATGCATACTCTTTTTAAACTGACTTCTTTCCAATGGTTTGAGAATATTGTAAAGTATTGAGATGGTTCTACTAAGTCATTTATCACTACACAAGTCTTGTATTAGCTGTGAAAGATTTAGTATCATATGTTTTATGTTCATGAATAAAGAAAGCATTGAAGATATGGTTTTGGAATTGATTGAGTGATTAAAACCTTGTGTTTTTCCTACTTGTTCTTGATACTTTGCTTGAGGACAAGCAAAGAGTTAAGTGTGGGGGAATGTGATAGGAGCTAAATTGGTTATACTTTGCTTAGTTATTTGAGGCTTTTTTGTAATACATTTTGTGAAATAACTGGTCATATTCTTTCATATTTGAGATTTTACCCTTGAAAAGGTATTTTGGTTATTACTTCAGGATTTTGGGTAAAACAAAGCAAAACCGCCGCAAAGCAGAGCAGAGGCGGCGCCGGCTGCAAGGCTGGAACCGGCGCCGGTTGCACTCTGGAACGCATGCGCACAATTCGGAGAAAAATCGGTGGACGAGTGGAGAAACAGAACCAAGGCGGTGCCGGCTTCGAAGGACCAAGGTGGCGCCGGCTGTGGTTTGTCCCTGAGGCGGTGCTATGATCTTTCTACACGTTTTTGGAAATTTGAAGAGTTTTAGCAGCTTCCAACTTCTACTCGGCCAAGAACTTTGTACCTACGAGTTTAGGCACCTCTTAAGTCTATAAATAGATGAAAAACACAAGAAAAAATGGGAGAATTCATTAATCATCATAAAAAATCACTCAGTCCAAGGAGAATTCTTCAAAGTTTAAGGAGGGTAGTACAAGAAGATTTTCAAAAGAAGAAGAAGGAGGCTTGTCTATGAGTTCTTTCTTTTACTTTGTTTTCTTTTTCTTGAACAATGATCAGTTAATTGATTTATTGTAATTCGACATTATTTTAGATATTCATGATTTCTAGAGTTATTTGATCTTTTGATTAATTGGTTATTATTCTTGGTATTCAATTACTTATGTTTATTACGAGATTAGTTAGTTGATTATATCCATTGACTTGCTGGACTAAAGGGGGTTGATTGTTTAAGAACTGGTAATTGAAGATTAATTGATGTCTTCTGAGACCAAGGGTTCATTGATTAATTTCATGTTCTAAATTCGCTGAGACCAAGGGAATTTAATTAAGGATTGTGTTTAATGCGTCTTTTGGATGAATTAGTTGAGACGGACCAAGTGATTATAATTTATCGAGAAGATAGTGATTTCATGGATTGACCATTAAAGTGAGTCTACCTTCATCCTTCATGGTGCTAAAGAGAATGATTGGTTATGATAATGGTTAAGTTCTTTAAGATCATGTTTGTCTAAACAATGGCTTGAGTTACATAAATCTACATCATTGACATATACATATTTTTATTTTTATTTTTCTTTTTTCTTTTTAATTTTCTTTTTAATTTTTTTTCACTTTATTAAGTCGGTTAAACAATGAAAGAAGGGTAATTAATGTCTACTTGTTCCTTGAGGATCGACACTTGTTTTGACCCTATGCTCAGTTAATGATGAGTACACTTGCTCATATGTGTGATTTGGGTTTAACATTTTAATTTGAACTTGATTGAGAATGTGCTTAGTTTTGTATGATTTTTATACCCAAGTCTGAACGCATCAGTACCTCCATCGATGCCCATGCAGCAGATGCACAGTCATCCTAATTTCCCCCATGGAAGTATGCCTCTTGAAGTGGGACCTGGGGTGATGCCAAAGCACAGCCAGAATGGTATGCCACGTTCAGCAGGAATGGCTCTTTATCAACAGTAATAGTGTTTGCTTCGGATGAATTTTCTAGAAGCTAAGCCTGCATTTTGCTTACAACAGGCTGCAATGAATTCTATTCTCGTTCACTGTCCCCACCCCCACCCCCACCCCCAACCCCAACCCCTCTTCCCCTCATTCAGACTTTGAAGGGCAGTCATCTGCCTTTGTCTTTCTTGGATTTTAGAATGTATACTAACAACTGAAAAATTATGGGGGGAATCAGCTTGTCCTAGTGATCCACTGCACCAATTGCAACAAATCATATGCAGAACAAAGGATATCACATGGGTCACACAAGAAATTGCAGAACAGCAGCTAAGAATGCGACCTTACTCAATTTTTCAGAAAATATTATTTTTTGATATAGAAAAATGCCGACGGAGGTAACCTCATGAAGTGAGGTCGCACTACATTCAGTAATTTGTCTTGGGTCACCCTATGTCGGAATTTCAGAAAAAAATGGCACCATTTTCTGGAATTTTCGTACAGAGGAGTTATGGTGTGCACTTTTTTTTTCTTTTTTTCAAGTCAGGGTATTTGTGTCTTTTTACACTGTTCACCATTGATGCTCACAGATGTGCCGTCACATTTGAGGGCAAGCTTCATCACAGCATCAAACCGAGTGAAGATTGAAGATATTACCTCAAGCATATCAGCGTGAGCATTGAGGGAGAGCCAATGACGACTCTGTCCTTCCACCACAAATCATTGTTGGCCAACCAAGGAGCCACGTTTCCGGCCGCCGGAGCTCAAGGACTGGAAAATACGGGAAATTTTGGAAAATAGAGCTGTTTTTTCACTTAATTCCGGCAGAGGGGCTGCCTCAACCGGAATTCCAGAAGTAGTGAGGTTGCATTTTGTGAATGTGACCTAGTAAAATATGGTCGCATTCACGAAATGCAGCCTCTACAATGTTTTTTTTTTTTTTATTGTCCAATCTTGAGGTCACATTCCACGAATGTGATCTCTACCTGCCACCTCTACCTGCAACAAACAACAGTGAGCATCATACCTGGGATCCTTTCCGCCATTTGTTTTGCGGTATAACTAGAGACATCTTCGGGTTGTAGCGGCCTTCTTTTTTATCAAGAAAACTACAAGAGAAAGCAGAACTAAATTTCTGGTTTTTCAATGAATATCCTAAGAAAGCTTATGTGGTTAACGTAATAAAAAGCCCAATGACCAATCTTAGTTGATTACAATAACCCAAAGTAAACCTTAAATGATAAGTCATCAAAAACTTAAGCCACTGATTTACCTGTCCACAAAGCTCCTTGGAGAAGCCATTAAATAGTTGTATATGTAGCTAAAGTTATACAACGGGACACAACTGCACAATTACAATGATGTATGCCGTTAAAAGCGAAGTAAGAATTGAGGAAAGGAAGAGAGGTGTTTGCGCAGAAATGAAACAACGCTGCATCAGAAAATAAATGCGACCTTAAGGTCGCATTCAACTAATGCGACCTTGAGGTCGCAATGACGTTAATTTTTTTTGTGTAATATTCGAAACATGCGGATTATGGTTGCATTCTGTGAATGCGACCACATTTTACTAGGTTGCATTCACGGAATGCGACTTTACTACTTTTGGAATTTCAGTTGAGACAGCCCTTCTGCTGAAATTCAGTGGAAAAACAGCCATATTTTTCGGAATTTCTGGGAAAGTACAAGCCAAGCACTCATAGTAATTTACAATCCACACCTTGTTTGTAAACTCATTATATTGATTTTTTTAAAATATAAATATAATTTTAATTTTAAAAAGAATTTTAACTCAAAATTAATATTATATTTTTTAGTATGAATAATAAGATTATTAATATTTCATAAATAAAATTTACTTACATTATATTTATTTTTTTGTTAAAAACATAAAACAATATTTTTTAAATTTTTAAAAATTAAAAACATAAAACATTACTTTTTTTTTAAAAACATAAAACAGTATTTTTTTTTTTTTGTTAATTACTAAATTACAACCAAGGTAATCAAACAACATATGGAGGTGTGGTCCGTGTGGTTCAGGTGTTGTGTCTCCATTTAAAAATAATTATCATTATTTTTAGTGTAAATGAGAAGCAATTCTTTTTAATTCAAACTCAAATTTTAAGTTAAGATAATATTAATTTAAATAATTTTTTAAAAATTGTCATATACTCACAACAAATTATATTTTTTCTCTTTCACCTTATCTGAACCTCATCTTAACTAGGAATGCTAATGGGATCAAACTCGACTACGAACTAGAAATCCTAACCCCGCCCCATACCTGTTTCCCCTATCCTTGACTCGTCCCCGATACAGCGAAAAGTAGGGATCCCCACTTGGCCTATCAGTGACAAAATAATCCTTAGTCCTGGCCTAGCAAGAAACGAGGATACGTGGGTCCAGTCTTGGCTCAACGGGAAAATGGGGAAGCAGGCCCCCGGTTGAGCCCAGTGGCCCGGAAACAAAGATGAACAAATTTTAAAGTCAAATTTAGTCACCCATGTGAATAGAAAATGCCTAACTTCATAGAAATAAAAGACAAAGACATGCTATTCCACAAGTAGAAATTCAATTGTTGCAAGTCCAATTGTCGAAGCACACATCAATGCACAAAGTGTAAACATAAGCCAAAGCCTTAAAAACATAAATAAGCAAGGGACATATGAAATTTACTGACCAAAGCCATACGACGTGATATTATCTTGAGAAAACAAATAACCAAGTTCATGTCTACTTTAACAAAGACAATCCTGCTAGCATTTTACATCCTCAAGAATAAGGTAAGGTAAAAGAAGAATAATGCATGTGACCCAATAAACTAGATGAGCTCCTCACACTTTAGCAGCAATGATAGCACTCTAATCCACATAGACGTCAAGAACCAAAATCAGAGACATTATTTATTTGCATAGGATATTAAGTAGTAGTAAACATAAGAGATATGATGGTTAAAAATCCTCGATGCACAAGAAACTTTTGAAAATGTTCTCAAAAAAGCAAACTGCATGCAAAAACAAGGATCATCAATAGACATTTAATTTATGCTCATGCTATCACAAAAAAGTTTTAGTGATATCGATATACAATACAATGTAAAAAATATCCCCACTTAAACATGCGATATAATTTAAGTCAAGAAAACTTGCACTTCCCAATTCCAAACTTCATTCAAGTCCAACTTTGGTAGTCCCACTCACCTAGGAAAGAAGTATTGTTAGTAATGTTTTATTTTTTCTACATTATTCAAAAAATATTAGTAAAGCAAAACATCAACTATACAATAAAAATATAAATGATAATAAGTTTTAAAAAAAATACAACAATCTCACCATCGACATCAATGTCTTCTAAAATAGAGCCAAACACTATATTATTCAAAGAAGAATTTATAAAAGCATTAATTAATCAAAATATAAATATAATTATGACACAATTCATAAACTATATTTATTACATATACCTTTACTATTAACACAAATATCAGCACACAACTACTTCTGGACACACATCAAAGCTTCAAATGTATCTGGACGAAATCTGCTGCGATGTGGATTTACCATCCTTCCTTCAGTACTAAATGAAGACTTTGAAGTAATTGTGGACACTAGAATACAAAATATATAGCACTTAGTTGAAGAACAGGATATTTCGTTCCATTTGACTTCCACCAATTTAGGTATCAAATTCCTCACTACTCTATAGTAAAATATTTTCCTCCAAATATTGATCAAACCCTATCTTTTCTTGCAAGATATTCTCGTTTTATGCTACAAAATCATAAACTCTAGCAAGCCTATTTTCTATTGGTGCCCTTGACTGCTTTCTAAGTTGTTGAAGAGATTGAGATGACAAGGGAATTTTTAACTGACTTGAATACTTCTCATTTCTTGACTTGTATTCATGAAACAAATCACTACAAAATTTTCTTGATTTTCTCAAACTTCATAGGAGTATCATTACCAAATATTTGTGGAAAAGCATAATCCACCAAAGTCATCTTATACCATGGATCCAATACTATAGCCACACCCATAATTCCATGCATATCTCTCCAATATTTATCAAGCTTATGAACAATCTTTTTAGCAGTGTTTTTACCAATTGATTCTCACTTGCAAGCCATTTCTCTAGCTCCATTCTAATATTGAAAACAGTAAGGAAAAACATATTTATAGTTGAAGAGTTGGTTTTTGAAAATATTTGGGTGGCCTCATAGAATATGCACAAATGATCACGAATCTCTTGTACCAAAATCTAATCATTTTTAGTTGGCAAGCAAGTATATAAATGCTCCCTATGTTTCAGCTTATAAAACATATCCTTGTATAGCAATGCCGTCAAAAGTATCAAAAAGGTTGAATTCCATCTAATTTTGCAATCTAATATTAGCTTCTTAGAAGATGGAGTACCTGTTTGATGTGCAACTTCTTCAAATCTCGGCTGTCTCTTAGGTGAATTTATCTAAAATCTAACACTGTCACAAATCTTCTCAATCTCTTCATGTATAACTAACAATCCATCTTAAACTATCAAATTCAAGATGTGTGCACAACATAGCATATGGAGTAAACTCCCACGTAACATAAAAGAGTTGGGCTAAAGCTTTCATAAAATATTTTCAATAATGCCATCATTGTTAGAACAGTTATCAAGCATTATTGTAGATAACTTCCTATCAATGTTCCAATCAAGGAAGCTTTCTTCCAAAACCTTAGCAAACAGTTCACTTGTATGGGGATATGGCACATAGATAAACCCATCAATAACACACATACACACACACACACACACAAGAAAAAAAGAAAAGAGAGAGAGAGAGAGAAAGCAAAGGTGTAAGTGTTAACTAACTAGTTGCTACTTTATAGTAAAAAAATCAAATTCAAGAAGAAAAGCTAAAAAACCCCCTCAAAATTCTATGTTGCAATTGCCAAGAATTATCAACAAAATGAGCAATGATAACCATATAAGACTTGCTCCGATGTTTAACAGTCCACAAGTCACAAGTGATAGCAATCCTCTCAGGATTTTTGTTTAATAAAGCCAGTACCTAGTATTTCTTGAGATCATCTTAGACAAAGGTTGTAGAGAGTTTAAATATTTTCTAAATCCAAAATGATCTACCATAGATAATGGATATTCATGGATAACTCTCATATCAAAAAGATCTATCCTCACTACTTCTAGGCAAAAAACATAAGTTGACATTTGTGTAATATTTGAAGAATGATCAGTTACCTTCTCCACTAGCAAGCTTTGTTTGCTACTTTCTCTTGTTGCATGATTTCATGTGATCGTTCAAGTGTCTATTGGATTTTGATCATGCTATATCAGATATGTGTTGCGAAAATTAAAACGACATCCACGCAACAGGATCACTCGTATACAATTAAATAGATTAAGAGGAGACAAATCATGCATTACCTAAAAATCGAAGATTTTAAAACTTTTCTCCACGCGCAAAACTCTTTTGGGAGTTCATCCAAGCTGTGTAATACTAAATTCTAAGTTTGGAAAATTTTCTAATAGTGCATACGAAGAAGGGTACTCAAAGATAAACACCAGAAATTTGTGCTAGCAAATTTCAATAGCATTATGTACATTTAATTTCAGAGAAGAATAGAAAGAAAAGGCTATTGTATGTTCTAAAACACAACAGAAGGCGACATGAAAATACATAAACCACTTCAAAGAAAAACGTGTTAAAGCCCTTTTTCATAATTGTAATGGGCTTTAAGATTTGAAATTGCAATGAAACCCATAAGCTCTCAAGAATCACAATTTGACCCTAATAGTTATAACTATTTATAACTTGCTTATAAAATTATTTTTTCTCACAAATTAATCAAATAACATTATCATATAATATCTTGAGTACCAATTCCTCTATTGTGTGTAACTTATTAGGTTTTTTGGTTATTGGTAGCAAAATATGAACTAATCCTAATTACTATAAAATTAGTAGATATTGATAATTAGAATTAACTTATTAATTCTAATTATGATTAATTTATTGATTCTTTAATTAATAAATTAATATTTAGCAGATTATAAGTAGCATCTTGTAATGCATCATGACCATCCAAAAATGCATAAAGTCAAGTAGCTTGATATGAACCTTTCAATAGCAAAATATCAGCAAAATAAACTTTTTTATCATTCTAAATTTTATTTGGTTTAGATTATGAAATTAACACCAAGTCTTTCTAGAATATTATTAATTCTAATCCGAATTAATTAGTATTTGTTTTAAAATCCATTACTCAACTTGTATATCATTTGGAACTACTTCTAACACATAGTTGCCTTGGCCAAGGACTTCCTGAGTAATGATTCTTTACAAGTGGCCATGAGATATACTCTCCTACTATTAGAAGCAATGAATCATTTGTTGATCCTTGCAACTACTTTTGTATACTTCATATTGTACCTAATGTCCTCCCTATAGGTCATCTCAAAGAGATTCCAAGGATAGGAATCAAAATACAACACTTAATATGCAAAGTATTTGGGAGATCTCAAGTCTAAAGATATTTGTACTTTTGCTATAATAAGATTCTATTATTGGTATTAAATAATTATTCATGTGATGATCTTATAACTACGTTATCCAATGTACTTCTTCATGTAACAAGCATCTATGTGTTAATTTTGGATATCATAATACCCACAAATATGAGAACCATTACTTGATCCAATCAAAAAATGCAATATGTGCTAGTCATCGTGTATTAATAATATTCCATCTTATTAATACTATGATCAGGGATTATTGAAGCACAAGCACGACATAGTATAGTAGGAATATCATATTATGATCTCTATCATAATTTTCTTAATACTGTACTTTATGTTAGAGACTTTATCTATCAAATTTATACATATACATATATGTAACCAAAAAAAAAAAACTGAAAGGTAAATAATTCATTTATTAAATAAATATGCAAAATACATTGTATAAATGAATTGGTTCTAGGGCTTAACTCTAACAATCTCTCACTTGTATTAGAGTCAATTATTCATGTATTGAATACCAAATGATTGTATATAACTATCATATTTTTTCTGGGATAGAGCTTCAGTAAGCGGATCAGTTATATTTTGATCAGTGGAAACTCTCTCTATCTTTACATCTTTTCTATCAGTAATTTCACGAACCAAGTGATAGTGCCTAAATACATGCTTGGATCATTGATGAGGCCTTGATTCCTTTGTTTGTGCAATGACTCCATTGTTATCACAATACAAAAGTATTAGATCAACAATGCTAGGTACTACACCTAGTTTCAATATGAACTTCTTGATTCAGACCGCCTCTTTAGTTGCTTTAGAAGCCTCAATGTACTTATCTTCAGTGGTTGAATCAACAGTTGTATCTTGTTTGGAACTTTTTCAACTTACTGCTCTACTGTCAAAAGTGAACACCTAACCTGATTGTGACTTGAAGTCATCTTTATCAGATTGGAAACTAGCATCAGTATATAATGTGACTTGTAAGTCACGTTCTCCATATATCAAGAATATATCCTTTGTCCTTCTTAAATACTTAAGGATATTCTTGATAGCCACCCATGATCTTCTCCAGGGTCAGATTGGTATCTACTCGTTAAGTTAAGAGTATAAGATACATCGGTCTAGTACATATCATAGCATACATAATAGAATCAATTGTCAAAGTCTGTGGTATTTTACTCATATGATCCCTTTCATATTGTGTGTTAGCTTATAAGGCTTTCTCCTATGTTTTGATTAATGACACACATTGATGAGGACTAACATGTGTGATTTATATATGATAGGATTTTTGGAAATGGTATGTTTGACCACAGTTCTTCAAAATCTTACAAATATGATTGCAAAGCAACTCATAGATGATGAAGTCCAAGAAGGATTGATCAAGTAAAGATCTTACCTAAAAGAGTTACATACCATGAAGACTTTAAATTTAATTTATTTCATATTGAAGCACAAAAAGTCATTTAAAAAATAGAGTATTTTTAATCCAGGTTTTGATCATAAAAAGAATTTTAGAAGAAAAGTTTTTTATTTTTATAAAAACTTGGTTAAGTGGTTTTGGATAGACCTCTGAATCCAAAACACCTATCTAAAGTCTTTTTCCAAAATGCCTAAATCTATAGTGGTTCAAAAATATACTTTTTGGCTAAAATGTTATTTTGGATGCATATTTCAGATGTATATTTCCGATGCATAACTTTCTACTTTGCAAGACCAATGCCTACAGAATTTCAAAATAGGTATTTTAGTATAAAGTAAGCTTTTAGACATACCTTTTAGACGCACAATTTTTCACCTTATGAGTCCAAAATTCCTACAAAGCCTGACAGTAACAACTAGCCGTTGCAGCCTTGATTTTTGCCCCTATAAAAGTTATTTAAACACGATTTTCAATAAGAATTCATGCTAAACTTTCAGAAACATTCAAGACTTTTGAAAAACAAAAATCCCTCATCTACATTGTGCTTCAAAGTGAGATCTATTATTCTAAAAGTAAAAAAATAAAGGTACTCTAGTTAATTTATATCTTCTCAATCTGTGAGCTATTCTGTATTTTCTCTTTAATCTAAATTATATCAAGGTTTGGAAGTAAAATCCAGTTAGGGTAAGCCTTGATTGTTGGGTGTATAAAGGTTAGGAGTAAAACCAAGTGTGGTGATCTTCTATTGTAATATTAGTGTTGTCTACCACCATTAATTTGGAAAAAAATATTTTAGTAGTTGAGTATAAATCTTTAAGTGTGTGCTTAAGGTAGTGGATATAGATCATTTGAGGATCGAATCACTATAAATCATTGGGTCTATTCTTTTGCATTTATTTTGAAATTTATGACTTCGATTTTACTGTTCATCTAATTTGAAAGCATTGCATTCTTCCTTGCATTCACTGATTTGATTAAAAACATTTATGTAGTACAGTAAAATGGTTGTTGATGCTTTATCTATCCATCTTTAATATAGTCTCTCTTCTCATCATTTTGTGGAGTTTTTGAAAGGTCTTTGGTTGCATACTTAAAACTACATAAAAAATCTGATTTTCTGCACACACACATTTTTGGTCTTTATAGGTTTTCAAAAGATTTTGAAAATTTGCATTTGTTTGTCATAAACCTTATTCACCCTCTCTAAGGTTTATTATTGTGTTTGAGGACACATAGATTTTGAAAGGCTTACCCCATGAGTCATGGGTAAGAATCTTCTTTTAGATTGATCTATATTAAACCTCTTTAGTACTTTATCTATTTATGTAGATTGTGAGAGACCAAGCAATTTTTTTTATCCATCTCTATAGATTTTTATTCCCAAAATATAAGTTGCTTCTCCAAGGTCTTTCATGAAATTTTTTTTTTGATAAACAAATCTTGACTGATTGAAGAGTAGAGATATCATTTCATATTAGTAATATATTATCTACATATAGCAATAGGAAAACAATTGTACTCCCATTAACCCTATTGTATACACAAGGTTCATCCATATTTTATATGGAACCAAATTCTTTAATTGTTTCATCTGGTTTCATACAAAACGAATGTTCCAACTCTTAGAAGCTTACTTTAGTCTATAAATAGACATTTGCAGCTTGCACACTTTAGAGTGATCCATAGATGTGAAATCCCCAGGTTGTGTTGTGTATACTTCCGTAGTCAGATTTTTATTAAAGAAAGCTATTTTTATATCTATATGCTAAATCTCATAATCATAATAAGTGGCATGTACTAGGAGTATTCTTATAGATTTCAGCATTGCTACTAGTAAAAAATGTTTTGTCATAGCCAATACATTGTTATTGAAGATAACCTTTTGCAATCAGTCATGCCTTATAGGTATTAACTTTACCATCTATGTCGGTTTTCTTTTTAAAAATTCATTTTCACCTTATGAGTTTTATCTCTTTAGGTGGATCAATCAAAGTCCAAACTTGATTGTCATACATGAAATTCATTTCTTACTTCATGGCTTCAAGTCATTTGTTAGATACTAAAATTTTCAAAATTTCTTCTAAGTGGTAAGCTCATCTTCTTCTATGAGTAATAAATATGTCATTGTGGTCACTAATGAGAAATCAATATATCTCAGGTGCCACACGAGTTCTACTTAACCTATGAGGTTCCTGTGTTTTTGAAAATTTGTTTATTTTGTCAATAGACTCAAGGATTAACCGGTTGATTATTATTTGTTTGTTCTTCTTAAATTTCACTAAGTTTAATTTATTTCCACTATCTTCTTTAAGCATAAATTCCTTCTTTAAGAAAACTTTATTCTTTGAAACAAATACTTTGTTTTTTGAAGGAGATAGAAATAACACCTATGCGATTTCTTTGGATATTCAACAAGCAAACACTTATCAGACTTATTTTCTAATTTATTTGATTTTGTCCTCTTAATATAAGAAGGACATCCTCAATTCTCAAATGAGCTAATTTTAGTCTCTTATGGCATGATATCAACCATTTTTTATGGAATTCCATTTAAACTACAAACAGTAATTTTCAGTACATATCCCCCAAAAAAATTTAGGTAATTCTGCAAAAGTCATCATGATTTGAACCATATCTAATAGAGTTTGATTCCTTCTTTTGGATACACTACTATACTGGGGTGTATGCAGAGGAGTCTATTGAGATAATATTTCATTATTTCTAAGATAACTTTGAAACTCTTGGCTCAAGTATTCACTTCCTTGATCAAATCTTAGAGTTTTAATACTTTTACTAAGTTGTTTCTTTACTTTATTCTAGAATTCTTTGAACTTGTCAAAGACTTCAAATTTCTATTTTATTAAATACAAATATCTAAATTGAGAATAATCATTAATAAAGTTTATGAAGTATTGATAATCTGCTCTTACTTGCAATGTCATTGGTCCACATACATCAATATATATTAGTTCCAATAATTACTTATCTCTTTCCCCTTTCTTAGAAAAAGAATTTTTAGTCATTTTACTAACTAACAAGACTCACACATACCATATGATTCATAATCAAATGATGCTAAGTCACCAAACTTGTGTAACTTAGATATGCGATTCTCATTTATATGACCTAAACGATAATATCATAATTAAGATGAGATTGCGTTATCTCTTTTTTGTTTCTTATTGTTTATGTTGAGAGTTTGATTTTCATGTCTAGAACATACAAACAATTCATCAAAGCTACAGTACCATAATGAATATCATTTAATGAAAATTAAAAAATTTTATTTTTAAAAATTAAATAAAATCCAAATAAATCTAAACAAGCAATTGAGATAATATTTTTGAGTAAAATTGGTACATAATAGTAGTTTTCTAATTCTAGAATTAATTTAGAAGGCAAGTATAGATGATAAGTTCCCACAACAAGTGCAACAACATTTGCTCCAATTATAGCATGTAGGTCCATAATACATTTTTCTAGCTTCCTACTGCTTTTTAGTCTCTATAAATTATTGCACAAATGAGATCCATATATGGTATCCAATACCTATATCTCATTATTAAATGTAGCATTAATCTTAATCATAAATATACTAGGAGTAGAAATATTAGCATGCTTTTCCTTTTCCTTCTTTTTCTTGACGGCCTCCAAGTAGTTTTTACAGTTATACCTCCAATAGCCCATTTTGCCATAATAGTGACATGGTCCTTTAGTAGCTGTCTCTTTCTTCTTAATTCCACATTTAGGCTTAGTTGAATTATTATTCTTCTTCTTTTGAAGAACTTTTTTCTTCTTAGAAGAAGTTGAAGAAAGACTACATTGTTTTCCTTCTTGATGGAGTCTTTTGCAGTCTTGAGAAGATTGATCAACTTAGATAATATGGACTCAATCTTGTTCATTTGATAGTTCATCACAAATTGTAAAGAACTAATTGGTAAAGATTGTACAATTAAGTCAACACTTAATTCATGGTTCATCACAAAGTTGAGAGATCCAAGCTTCTCAATCGAGCCTAGTATTTTAAGCTCATGCATAGCAACTGAAACACCCTCTTCCATCTTAGAATGGAATAATTAGTATGAGATCTCATATCTCTTTATTCTAGTTTGTTTGTCAAACAACTCATTTAGATGGAAAATGATAGTATAATCATTTATATACTCATGTTATTTTTGAAGTTAAAGATTCATTGACATCAGTATGATACATGATACTGTATTACTATCCTCTTGGTGCTTCTTATGGAATTCATGTTCTTTAGTAAGAGCATCAACTGCTGGAACTAGTAGAATATGAGCATCTAATATGTAGAATAACTTTTTGAATTTGAGAACGATTCTCAAATTCCTATACTAGTCCACGAAGTTGGTCTCCTTAAGCTTGTTTATTTCTAATATGCTACATAGATTCAAATTTGAAGTTATGATGCAAATGACCTATATGAAAGACAAGAGATTGATGCGTAAATTTTGGGTGTATAAAAATCATCAAATTTAAATCCATCCCTTAACTAAGTTTTAATTAAAATATTAATCCCAAAATACATATACGAGCAAGTATACTCATCGCAAGCAGAGTATAAGGAATTAATGAGTATCGATCCTCAAAAGAACAAGTACACACTAATTACTTTTCATTCATTGTTTAACCGACCAAATAAAGTGATAAAATAAGAAAAAAAATACAATTCAAGGATGTAAAAATATGCAATTTAGAGAATTACTTTTGAACACATGACAATGAATCACTTAGCCAATATCTCAATTAATAATTATCTTGGTCGCATGAAGGATTAAATTAGAAATACTTCATTTGCAATCCATGATTCCCTATCTTATAAGTAATGTAATGGATATATTCTATCTCACTAGTCTTACTTAAAAGATGCATTAAAATAAATCCTCAAATAAATCCATATATTCTAGGTGATTTAAAACATAAAATTAGTCAATGAATCCATATTCTAGCAATCATCAACCATCCTTTGATTACCGAAGTTCTTAACAATTAACCCATTTTTTCAAGTAAGTTAAGAAATAAAAAATATGAAATTAATTAGATTAAAGTCATTATCAACCCCCTTTTCAAGCAAATTAGTAACAAGGATGAACCAATCAACTTCGTAAGAAAAACAAGTAATCAAATATCAAGAAAAATAATTAATTGATCAAAAGACCAAATTAACTCATATAAATCATGAATATCAAAATAATATCAAATTACAATAAAAACATTGATTACATCATTATTCTAGAAAAGAAAATAAAGGTCAAAAGAAAGAACTTATAGACAAGCCTTTCTTATTCTCTTTGGAAACCTTCTTAAACAATATTCCTTGATGTGATGAATTCCTCCTTTAATAAGTGATTTTCTGATGTGATCCTTGAATTCATACCTTTGTCTTGTATTTTTACTGTTTAAATAGGCTCCCAAGAGGATAAAAATTTTTTCCTAAGCGTCCTAGGCTGAATAGAGATTGAAAAATACCAAAACTCTTGGGAAATTATCAAATCCGTGCAAAATTGAAAAGCTTGCCTACAGGGGCTAGAGCAGAGCCGGTGCCGGCTCTGTTGGTCACGGTCGGCTCCAACTGTGCTCTGGTCGGTCCGGTCGTGTTTTTTTTTCTTCAAAACTTCTCTTGTTCTTCAGATCGGGGCTGACATTGGTTCCGTAGGTCACGACCGGCTCCAGCCGTGATCTGATGGTGACAGTTTCGATGTTTTTTTGTCATTTTCTATAATAAAAGTTCAAAATGCCTTTCCAAGGGTAAAATATCAAATATGAAGGAATATACCTAGTTATTACAACAAATGTATCACAAAACACCCTCAAATAACTAGAAAAATATCGATGAATTTTGCCCCTATCACATTCTCCTACACTTAAACCTTTGCTTATCCTCAAGCATATCACCTTAAACAAAGAAAGACAAGACATTCTTTCAAAAAGTTTACTTAGAACAAAGCCACAATTATCTTTCAAACCTTAGATATGTTCTTGTCATTCTTTCAATTCTTTGAAAATATTCACAAAATAAAATACCAGACAAGACATATCAAGGCCCTCGACGTCAAATTAAATAAGTTTATGCTTTAATATAAGAATATCATTTCACCCTTCAAGTAAAAACATAGATAACATGAATCATACAAGTTAAGCTGTCTACCAATTCAAGCATTATAAATTCAAAAATTGCACAACTCAAGTCATGATTTAAGAAAAATACTCTAATTTTTTTTCTCTCAAGTTTTTCAATGATTTAGGTAATTAATAGTCTCAAGTGCATGGATTTCTCTTCACATATCGTATTGGCCCTTTTTAGTTATCACTCATTATTTTTTCAACATTGTTTTCTCTCTTTTGCCTTTGGGAATTAATAGCCTCAAGAAAGTGAATTTTCTTCACTATCCGTTTTGGCCCCCCCATAATCAAGCAAAAACATTCTTCTCTCCTTCAAAGATGAAATAACAATCAACTTATTTTTTTCATAATTTTTTCAACTCATGCTCAATTTTTTTTTTCTTCCAATCTTTCCACTCAAAGATTTTATCACCTCATTCCTCATCATAACTAAAAGTTAAGCAAAGTTTAATCTCATAATACAAGAGTTAGCCAAAAACTCTTCCCACATTCATCACATTATCTATATTCAATTAGATGAGTCAAATAATACTCAAACATTAATGCATAAACAAGATTAACTCAAATTCTCAAGTCTTAACATATCATATCTAATAAACCAATTTCTTGAGGTTAAATTTTAGAAAAATTTCAGAAAAATTGCAACACACAAAAGATGTATATATGGAAAAATATCTTCAGTGCTAAATTCTCCCCCCACGCTTAAATTGGAGAGTGTCCTCAATGGCAAAAAATATAACAATGAAATCTAAACCAAGGGATCAAAAATAAATAAAGAGGAAGAATAGAAAAAAGAAAATACTCCCATTGCAATTTAGTTCTAATATGTATGAATCCATCACAAGGAGTTATAAGGGAAATGATACCTAACTAAAAAGAAACAAAAACAAAAAATGCAAATCTAGAAAAAAAAAAAACAAGAAAATAAAAATAAAGAAAGGACAAGGAAAGTACTAAAAAGAAATCCTAAGAAATGTCATGAAAATATAAAGAGAAAAGAAATACAGAGTAGTGGGAAAATACTCAATCCTCATAATTATGATCATCCTCCTTATCATCATCATCCTTATCATTGGCCCTATGGCTACCATTGCCTCCTTGAGTTCCAAGAAATCTTTGCATCCATTGCGCCCATTATTGTTCTTGAGCATCTTGCCTCCTAGCGAGGATAGTCATGGACTCACACAGCTATAGCAATATTTCCGTTTGAGTCTCCATGCCAACTCTCAAGTGCTCTAATTAACCTCTCACCTCAGCCTCAAAATCACCAATAGATTGGGTTTGTGAACTATGAGCATGAGCTTGAGGTGGTGGGGCAGGATGCTCTTCTTCTTCAAGTGGAAGCTCGACTTATCCCGGTGTTGCACATCAAAATGTTGTAACTAACCTCTCACCTTCGTATTGTACTGATAACTACAACTAGTAAGTGTTTTCTCAGTAACCATATCATGCTTCATTGTGGTTTCAGTAAGCTCCCCCACCAAGCTAATGCTAAAGGTTTCAAGAATTTTCATTATCACAAGGGGGAAGACAAAAGCTTTGGTGGAAAGGCGAGAATAGACTACATCCCGCATGGATTGAATAATTAAAGAAGTAAGAGAGATGGGTTGAGTATGCATCATCCTATGAAGAATATACAAGTGCATTACACGGGACTCATTAAACCCACTTGCTTTTGGAACAATATTGTAAGCAAAGATATAGACTAGGGCACGTAGATTGGCTTTAAGGTCATTGTTAGAGTAAAAACCTACTTGCCATACTGGACCTCTCCTATATTCTCAAGGTAGCTCTAGTATCGCTGACTTTCCACTCAGGATTAGATAATATCTTTTGGTTATTGTGATCTACAGTTAACCAAGGACCTTCATTATTAACACGGAGGATGACAGCTAGTCTCTCTCTATCTAGAAAGGTGGGGGTGCCCTTTACCTTAGTCTCAAGATGGGTAGTGCACTTTTAGACCATGGTAGCATAAAATTCATTTACCAGACAGGGCAATAAGGTCCTTTTAGTTGAACTATTGGCCCCTACCCCAAGCATCTAAACATGAGTCCTAACTTGAGGGCATGGTCTAAGAAAGGTGCGAAGGTTCATTCTATTATAATCTTATTAGCAGCCCTTTTAGTGTACCACTTTTGACAGAATGGATCAATGAAATCAGTAGGGCGAAGGAACAATGGGTCAATGGATGTGGGGTAGAGGAAAATGAAGTTCTAGCCCATTTAGAAGATTGTCCCCTCTCTCTAGGCATGATGAAAAGATATGAAGATGGCTAATAAGGAATATGACTGAGGTACCACCACAATGTTACCACAACACTCAATCAAGTTAAACTAACAAGACACACCGACACACATAATTCCCAGAATCCACGATGTTTAATCAATCCACAATAACCTCAATCTACAATATCAATTAAACCCAATCTCCTTTCAAAACCTACAAGAAAAATAATAGAATGCCTCAATTTAAACGATAACATGATTCCCAACGACTTCACAACTTGATCATAGCATGAAAAACATATCCATATCCCTAAGTCAAGAACAATGACTATGCACATTATCCAATTATCATGAATTCATCAACAAAACAATTGCCATAGAAAAAAAAAAATACCACCTATGATCATACTATGGACATGTAGTTGTGAAAATAATCCATGAATCATACTCTCATGCTATTCTAGTCATATTAATGCCATTAAGATAATCAAATTCAACCATCAATTCTAATACATGCATTTTTTGTCAAAAAATATGCCCAAAAATATGAAAGTTTCAATTGCAAGAATTTAGCCGTAAGAATGTAAGAAAAATCATACCTTTATGTTCTACGATGCATGGGCAAGTAAAAGATACAATCTTTTTGAAGAAATCCTCACTTGAAAGGAGAGATTTGAAAGTGGGTTTTTGAAGAAAAAGTTGAGATTTTTGGAGTTTTGATTCATAGATTCAACAAAAATAAGAGGATTTTGTGTTGGATTAATGTTTTTGAAGATAAAAATAGAATCGATAGTGTTTGGGGGACCTAGAAATGGTGTTGGGTTGAGAGAAAAATTGAGGAAAGTTGGTTGATTTGAAAACAAAATGGCCAAATCGGCCATTTAAAGACTTCTGCCCAACAAGAGCCGACTCCGACTCTGTGCAACCGAGCTGGTGCTAGCCCTGATCTGGGCAAAAAAATATTTATTTATTTATTTATTTTAACATTTAAATACTACAAATAGAAGAATGGAAATTACGAAATTATGAAGAAAATACTATTATTTGAAAAATAAAAAATATATGAAAATAAATGAAAGCACACAAAAATTAAATAGATGTCCCAAAATAAAAAAAAATCAATAAAGATCATTTCTTTTCATGGTTAAGATCATGCGGATTGGTCTCAGTATTGCCAGGAAGGGATCCCACTTAACGATCTCCAAAGAGTTTAGCCAATTGACTAATTTGATTTTCGAGGTTGCGCATGGATGCCTCTAAATTTCTTGTAGTTACATCCACTCTTTGAAATCGTGTTTCTGTACCACTTACCAATTGGTTAACCAACTCTTCCAATGATAGTTTAGGCGGTGGTGCATTGTAAGGTAAGAGGGGGTAGAATTCTTTGGTTCTTAAAATTAGAAGAAGGCTGCCAAGGTTAGTTTTGGTTATTCCATAAAAAGTTATGGTGATTCCTCCAACTAAGGTTGTAAGTGGTGTTGTAAGGATTATTACCTTGGCGTCTATTGCCCACAAACGCAGCTTGTTCTACTGACTCTTGTGATGACCTCATACTTTGGCACTTATTGTTTGGATGACCTTTCCCACAAAAATCACAATTTACATCATTACGTGTCTTTGGGAAGGAGACATCACCAATTGATCATTCTTTTGTGTTATTGCCTCCATTTTTTCCTTTAAAGATGCCATTGTATCCACCTTGTGCACTCCATGAACATGAGCTCTTGACCTTGAATTACCCCAAGCATAGTTGTTTGTTGCCAGATTTTTAATCAAAGCAAACATCTCTTCTGGGGTCTTAGAGTTAATGGAACTTCCTACAGATGCATCAACCAATTACCTTATAGCAAAGCTCAACCTATTATGAAAGATTTGTATTTTCATACCTAGCTCGAACCCATGATGTGGATACTTTCTAAGCATCTCCTTAAACCTCTCCCAACACTCATAAAGATTTTCAGATTCTAATTGTTGGAAGGTGAAAATATCGGTCCTAAATTTGGATATTCTAGTTAGGGGAAAATATTTTGTTAGGAATTTTTCAGTCAAAACATTTCAAGTGGTAATAGATTCGGATGGCAAAGACTTTAATCAAGTTTTCGTTCTATCTCTCAAAGAAAAGGAAAAAGCCTTAGTTTGATAGCATATTCAAAAACCACATTCATCTTAAACGTGTCACAGATTTCTAAAAAGCTCTCAAGGTGAGCATTAAGATCTTCCTTAAGTAGCCCATCAAATTGTACCATGCTTTGAATCATTTGAATAATGTTGGGCTTTATCTTAAAGTTATTAGTCTCTATCATACATCTCGTAATACTCGAGCCTATACCTGAAATTGCTAGTTTTACAAAAGTCATCCATAGTCTTCTTATTACCACCATTACCATCATTGTTTGGTTGGTTAACCCCCATATCTCCTCTTACCCTTTTTCTAGCAACCGTGCGGATCTTTGCGAGGGTCCTCTCGATCTTAAGATCAAGATCTACTATGTCTGCTTTAGACTGTCGGGTCATACACTAAGGGCATGATCTACAAAAAATAAAAGATAGTGAGATTATAGAATTTACAAGTTAAACAGTTAGTACACATTCACAAATCAAGTTAGAAAAATTACAACATATAGGGACATTAAATTACAAGTATACAAAACAACAAAATATGGCACCTATTCATATAAGGAACATATATACATATGCACATATTTACATATAGACATATAAACATGGTTAAATCAACAAAATTCAAGCTTTCATGATATTGTTTCTCGATAAATGTGCCAAAAACTTGATGTGTATATTTTGGGTGTATAAAAATCATCAAATTTAAATCCATCCCTCATGTAAGTTTTAATTAAAACATTAATCTCAAAGTACATATATGAGCAAGTATATTCATTGCAAGTATAGTATAGGAAATTAACGAATATCAATCCTCAAAGGAACAAGTACACGCTAATAACTTTTTATTCATTATTTAACTAACCCAATAAAGTGATAAAATAAGAAAAAAAATAAAAATAATAAATACAATTTAGACAATTACGTTGAACACATGATAATGAATCACTTAGCCAATATCTCAATTAATTATCATCTTAGTCTCATGAAGGATTAAATTAGAACCACTTCGTTTGCAATCCATACTTCTCTATCATATACGTAACTTAATGGATATATTCTATCACACCAGTCTTACTTAAAAGATGCATTAAAATCAATCCTCAAATAAATCCCTATATTCTAGGTGATTTAAAACATGAAATTAGTCAATGAATCTACATTCTGGCAATCATCAACCAATTTTTGATTACCCAAGTTCTTGACAATTAACTCATTTTTCAAATAAGTTAAGAGATAACAAATATGAAATTAATTATATTAAGGTCATTATTAACCATTTTTTCAAGCAAGTTAATAACAAAGATGAACCAATCAACTTTGTAAGAAACATAAGTAATCAAATACCAAGGAAAAAATTAATTGATCAAAAGACTAAATTAACTCATATAAATCTTGAATACCAAAATAATGTTAAATTACAATAAAAACATTGATTACATCATTATTCTAGAAAAGAAAACAAAGGTTAAAAGAAAGAACTTATAGACAAGGCATTCTTCTTCTATTTGGAAACCTTTTTGAACAATGTACCTTGATATGATGAATTTCTCCTTCAATGAGTGATTTTCTGATGTGATCCTTGAATTCATACTTTTTTCCTGTATTTTTCTTGTTTAAATAGGCTCCCAAGAAGCTAAAATTTGTTCCATAGGAGTCCTATGCCTAGTAGAGATTGAAAAATGTCAAAAATCTTGAGAAATTACCAAATTCGCACAAAATTAAAAAAGCTCGCCAACAAGGGCTAGAGCAGAGCCGATGTTGGCTCTGTTGGTTACGGTTGGCACCGGTCATGCTCTGGTTAATCCGATCGTGCCCTGTCTTTTTCTCCAAAAATTCCTCTGTTCTCCAGATTGGGGCCGACGCCAGTTCCTTGGGTCACGACTGGCACGACCGTGCTCTGACGGCAACGGTTTCGATGTTTTTTCGTCATTTTTCTATAATAAAAGTCTAAAATACTCTTTCAAGGGTAAAATATCAAATATGAAGGAATATGCCTAGTTATTACAACAAATGTATCACAAAACACCCTCATATAATTAGAAAAATATAGATGAATTTTGCCCCTATCAGAGACATTGGACTATATATATGTACATAAAATGTATTTAATTATATTTTTAATTAAATACATATTTGTTCCACTATTTTACTCAAATTAATAGGCTTATTATTGATCCAGGAAAGACTGTTGGAAGCTTTCCTAGTGGATTGGTATCAAAATTCTTATAAGAATGACCTTGGGTATGCTAAACAAATCATTCTTAAGTTCAATGGTAGGTATCCAATACCAAATATATCAAATGTAACTATGAGATCATTAGGTGATTAACATATTTTAATCTTAAAGAGTTTAGTGCTAACCCAACCTTGCCTCTAATATTCTTTATACTTGGGTGTGCCCAATCGAGATAAATATATTAGTTGAATCTAATATATTAATTCAAAATCAAATTCCATAACTTAAACATGCTTAATGTCTAGTAGGCTTGAGTGTGCCCAACAACCTAATCTCGAAAAAAAAAAAAAACTCTTATTCTTACTATATTAATAGAAGGCTTTTAGATTTAATATTATTTGATGGATTTTATTATTTATTAATGGTCTCAACTTTGGCATGCATAAAATTAATAAATTGACAAAATTATAATAAACTCAATAATTACATAGCTTGGTTATGGACTTTATTAGATTAATTTCCCTGAACCAAGTAGAAAATTAATTTCGGTCAAACCTATGTGTTCATGTATGTTTAAGAAGAAAGTCATATCATCCTCTCGCTTTGTCCTTGGCCGCCATCTCCATAATTTTGTAAAATTAATTTATGTTCCAATCTAACCTATATAATCTAATTACATAAATTTCTAACGAAGAAACTTCGAGTTAGATGAAAAGAGAAATTACAAGAGAATTATAAAGAGGCAGGACTCGCAAATCTTATTTATTTTAAACAAAGCTGTAAATATGCATGATTCAAAAATTGATTAAGCAAAATTAATTAGTCTAAATCCATAACCAAGCCAACATGTCAAAATGCTTCAAGTATAATTAAATATAAAATATTAATCTAAAATTAATATTTTTGAAAAATAATATAATTAGTCCAAAAATCAAAATTTGAGAAAAACTTGTGGTCCTTTTGAAATTTAGAAGAATGTTACAGTGGGCTCAAGGGAGAAAGAATTTTTTTTTTTTTTTTTCATAAGAAACGAAGCTGCCGGCAGATTTTAGAGCTAGTGACCGATTGGAACAAATTCTAACTGGTTCAAAATTAGTAGAAAAATGGGCTTGGCTGGGCTGGTCTCGACTAGAACAAATTCCAGTTGAGCGATGGCTTTCTACAAAATTGTTACAAGCTATGCAAAGCCTATGACAGGCTTTGTAAAGCTTCTCATTGCTTTGCACAAAAAAAATAAAAAAATAAAAAAATAAAAATGCAATTCTTATTTATTTATTTTTTGATTTTTTTGCTATTTTTTAAAATCATAGTTTATTAATCTATATTAACATGAAATCCAGCAAAAAAATTTGTATCAAGACCCAGCTATAGCAATGAATTCAATAATCTTTTTACAGAAAAAATTTGTATAACTATGTGTGCCAATAAAATAAAGATGGCATAGATACAACTTTTTCCCCCCCTGGTTTTGGCTTGTTTTTTAGAACGGTTTTTTCTCTACAAATTTTTCTTCTTTCCAAAAGCAATTTTTTTTTTTAACTTTTCTTCTTGTTCATACAAGTCAAAATAAAATGACGCTATGCTCAGGATTTCGTAAATGCTTTTACTGAAACAATTTCAGTAATTAATATGCGTAAAGAATAATAACCCATTGAAACCAAAATTTCCAAAATCAAAACATTCATGAAACAATTATATGAACTTGAATATATTTATGAAACAATTTCAAAAAAATAATAATGGACTCGTAAAATGTATAAGAGATGGCTCTAATACCACTATTGGATTTCGATCATGCTATATCAAATATGTGCTGCGAAAATTAAAATGAAATTTATGTAACAAGATCACTCACATGCAATTAAATGGGTCAAGAGAAAAAAAATCGTGTGTTACCTGAAAATTGCAGCTTTTAAAATTTTTCTCTATGCGTAGAACTCTTTTAGAAGTTTGTCCAAGCAGTGTACCACTAAATTGCAAGTTTAAGAATTTCTCTAACACAATCCACAAGAAGAGTGGTACTTAAAGATAAACACCAGAAATTTATGCTAGCAAATTTCGATAACGCTGTGTGGCTTTAATTTCGGAGAAGAACCAATCTAAAACAATAGGAGGAGGCGTGCACACTTGTGTGTGTGTGTATTTATTTATATTTATATGTTTCCATAAGCCGCCTCCCAACAAAACACATAACAGCCCATTTTCATAATTGTAATAGGCTTTATGATTTTGAAATTACAATTAAGCCCATAAACTTTTAATAATCACAATTTGACGCTAATAGTTATAACTATTTATAACTTGCTTATAAAATTATTTCTTCTCACAAATTAATTCCATAATATTATCATAAATATCTTAGTATCCATTCCTCTATTATGTGTGACTTATTGCATTTTTTTGGTCTATTAGTAGCAAAATATGAACTAATCCGAATGACTATAGAATTAGTAATCATTGATAATTAGAATTAATTTATTAACTCTCATTAGAATTAATTTATTAATTATCTAATTAATAAATTCATATTTAGTAGATTATGAGTGGTGTGAAACCCCACATAAAGCCAACTTTATCGTAAGGGGGTTGGGATGCATATAAAGTCATTCTGCAAAAAAAAAAATATATTTTTGAATGATTTTATGTGCTTTAGAATTGTGGTTTATAGGTTAGAAGGCTTAGTTATGCTTATTGGGTAGAAAGGGTAAAAAAGTAATTTTACTTGAGGTCAAAATAGGAAGATGGCTTGAGGTTTAGATAAGAAGAATATTTGGATAAGAAAATAAGAACAAGAGTTAGTGTGGTTTAGTGGTTACAGCTTTGTGAATTAATCTCTAAGGTCATGAGTTCAAATCCAATCATTTAAGTTTTATTCATGATTATCTTAGCTATGTTTGAATTTTTGTTTTTTTACATTCCTTAAAGATAGGAATGTTGTCTTAGGGGAGACATGAAGAGAATGTCCAAGATCATATAATCATGTCCTAAAAGGAATTCTAGAGGAATTCTTGTCCCTTTTATTATCTCTAGCCTTGTCCTAACCTCTTCATAATTCAAATCATCCAAAATCCATTAAATTACTTTTTTTAATTCCAAAAATTCTGTGATAATTCCTTGGCCTTGAATTTCGAAAATCAGTCTTGAGGGATAGGGGAATGACCGAAAATAGGAGAGGAATTAGGATGGGTTCCCAAGAGAAATAAATTACTATGGTTAAACCTTCAATCCTACCTTCATGTTGTTCATATGTTTAGAGAAGGAAAATCTGGAAATTTTCCAGAAACTTTGCAGTACAACTTTTCAAAAAATTCAGCCAGTAATCCTACTCATTTGCTGCCAGAAAAATGGTCATTTCTTATGGCTTGAAGGCTGAAAATTCTATGCAATTTTCATACTATTCAAACTGCACAAAAACCAGAAAAAAATCATGCACAATTCGTTGCATTCTAAGATGGAATTGGAGCTGTCTTTTTGTCATCAATTCAGCTGAAACACCCTCTGTTTTTCTCTAGAAAGAAGGCTGGAAAATCACCCTTGAAAGACCTTCAAACATCCCAGAAAAACAGCTGCAAATCGGGCCAAGGAAATGTAGAAAAATTTTGCACCAAAAGTCTTCATCATTCGAAACTCTTGAGCATTGAAACCAGAAAAATTTCCAGCTTTGTCTCTCCATGCCAAGGCCGAAAAGCACCCTTTAAATCTCTGGAAATTGAACCTTGTTCAGCCACGAACTGAACACCATTGACCTCTACACTTACCTTGAGTACTTAGACTCCATAATCACACCTCAAAAAGCTCCTAAGATTACTCTATCCAAAACTCTTTTGAACTTCAAAAAAATTCCAGAATTCTTACTTCATTAAAACACTCTTGTATCAAGTTAACAAACTAGAATTTTCTTTGCCATCACAGACTGCATTTCGGCCAGCCATATAACTTGAACAGCCTTTATTCATTTCAGCAAAATTAGCTTGTTCAGCCGGCACCATGGAAGAGCAAAGAAGCCTTCCTTGATCAATCACCATTAGCTAATCTTCTACCTCAAACAACTCCTTAATTTCCTCCATTTGAATTTTAAAAAAAAATCTGATCACTCTCTCTCCTTCTAGCTAAAAACCAAAACTCCTAATTATTCTAGACCATTTGGCCAACAGCTTTCCAAAAATCACAAGCCCTTTTCTCTTAAAACACCAAGAACACTTCTTCAAGCCTAAACCTACCCTAAACACCTCCAATCACTCTCAAATGCTCCAAATCACTTCTACTTAATCCCTAGACTTCATTTCTGATCTTTATAACATAAAATCACGCAAACTAAAATTTTCAATCGGATCAAAATTAGTTTTTCCTTGAAGGTCTCAAGAACATCAATAAGGTAAATCAAGAACAACCTTCTTGTTCATCCTCTTCCATTCAATTTTCAATATACCATACTAATGCTCTCTCTCTCTCTCTCTCTCTCTCTCTCTCTCTCTCTCTCTCTCTCTCTCTCTCTCTCTCTCTCTCTCTCTCGGCCAAAATGGTTGATCAATCATCAACCATGGCTATTTTTCCGTTGGACCACTCAAGACTCTCAAACGCGTGGACATTCTCTAGTCTTCATCAAGCGATCGTCTATCAAGTATTTCTTTTCTTAAATCCTCATTTTTATTTCTGAATTCATGTCTCTTAGATGTTAATAAGAAGATTGAATATGAATGGGGGATTGAGTGTATGCATGTGGATGAATGATGTTCATAAATATTATTTATATTAAAATTTATTAATTAAGAATTAAATACAACTCATTTATTATTAATTTTATTATTTATTATCTATTAATTATTAATTAAAAATTAAGTATAACTTATTATTTATTTATTTATAGTAATACTATTTAAATATTACCATTTACCAATATTATTTGGGACTTAGTATTATTCAATATTTAACACTAGTTTATTTATTAGCAATAATACCCATAATTTATTATTTAAATCTATAACTTATTGGTAATTATTTTAGAACCCCTAGTTATTTTAACTTATCAAGCTAGAATTATTTGGGTTAGGTTGACCTTGGAAGATCTTTGAATCCCAGAAGAGCAAATGATTATGTAAGCTCCTGTATGGAATCATTTGAAGACCCAAAATTATTTTGGCAAGCCAAGTTCGATGTGTATGAACACTCGTTTGTAAAGGTAATTAAGGACTGTTTTTCCTTTTTATTTCAGTCAACCAAACCATTTGAAAAATTAAACAAGCAGGGTTATACAAAACGCTAAACTCTTTCTAAAACCCAACTTTGGCAAGAATTTAACCTTAATTGCTATTTTCAAGTAAATCATTGTATGATCAATTTTCTCCCAAGTGGGACAAGCAACGTTGAGTACTCAATGAGGGTAGACTACTAGGACTAGTCTTTGAAGGGTTAGGATAAGTCTCTCAGTAGGTGGCTACCTCTGAGGGGTGAGTCCTTCCCGGATAGGATGCCAGTCTAGTAGGTCATACCGGTCCGAGCTAGCAAGTTTAGTCAAGTGGACTGTGTGTTTCCGGAGTGGACAACTGGTGAGTTTGGGTGTAGAGATGGAAGAGTATCTCACTCGGTAGGCTGTATACTTACCTTTTGTCAGTATGCTCAACGTGTGGCGTTTAACCGTTATATTGTCATGGGACCCAACGTATGGTGCCATGGCTACCTCTTTGGGTGGTTGTATTTATTGTGCACATGTATGTTTTGGAAAGCAAAGCACCACTCTTCATTTTTAACATTTATTTAATGCTTGCCAGCACTTCCTCTTATAAAACTTTTACAACTTGCATCCATGAACTGTTTTACCTAAAACACTCAAAGCACACACGGGCTTACTGAGATTTTTATCTCACCACCTTTTATACCATGTTTTCAGTTCGATCCTGCTGTGAAGGTCATTAGTTAGATTATTGTCTTGAAGACTCTCTATTATTTTGTTATGTATTGCTTTCGAGAGATTGTAGCAGACAATTATTTTTGAATCTATTCATGTATTATTGGGTTGTAATACGTTTAATTTGAAGTATTTTTTTTTATTTTATTTTATGTGACCTAGTTATAAAGGCCCCTTGTCCTATAGACGGGGTGACATCCCCAACCCTGATGGGCTTAGGTAGTGGGGTGTTACAAGTGGTATCTAGCAATGCATCATGACCATCCAAAAATCTAGAAAGTCAAATAGCTTGACATGAACATTTCAATAGTAAATATTAGTGTAATAAACTTCATTCATTATTCTATATCTCTTTCTGTTTAATGTATGGAATTAGTACTAACTATTTCTAGAATGTTATTAATTATAACCCGAATAATTATGATTAATTTATTAATACTAACTCATTAGGATTAATTTATTAATTATTTAATTAATAAATTCATATTTAGCAAATTATGAGCAGCATTTAGCAATGTATTACGGCCATCCCAAAATCTAGAAAGTCAAGTGGCTTGACATGAACCTTTTAATAGTAAAATATTAGTGCAATAAATTTCTTTCATTATTCTATATCTCATTCTATTTAGAGTATGGAATGAGTACTAACTCATTAGGATTAATTTATTAATTATCTAATTAATAAATTTGTATTTAGCAGATTATGAGCGGCATCTAACAATGCATCATGACCATCCAAAAATCTAGAAAGTCAAGTGGCTTGACATGAACCTTTCAATAGTAAAATATTGGTGCAATAAACTTCTTTCATTATTCTATATCACATTCTATTTAGAGTATGGAATTAGTAATAACTATTTCTAGAATGTTATTAATTCTAACCCGAATAATTAGTACTTGTTCCAAAATTCATTTCTTAACTTGTGTATTATTTTGAACTATTGCCAACACATAGTTATATTGGCCAATGACTTTTTGAGTAATGATTCCTTATAAGGGGCCGTGAGATATACTCTCCTACTTTTAAGAGTGATGAATCCTTTGTTGATCCTCAAAACTACTTTCGTATATTTCATGTTGTACCTAATGTCCTCTTTATAAGTTATCTCGAAGAGATTCTAAGGATAGGAATTAAAGGACAATACTTGGTATACAAAGTACTTTAGAGATTTCAAGTCTAAGGATACTTGTACTTTTATTATAATGAGATTCTATCACTGGCACTAAATAGTTATTCATATGATTATCTTATAGCTTAGTTATCCAATGTATTTGTTCATGTAACAAGTATTCACGTGTTAAGTTTGAGAATCACAATACTCTCAAATGTGAGAACCACTGCTTTATTTAATCAAAAAGTACAACACGTGTTAGTTTTCGCGTATTAACACGTGATAGTCTTCGCGTATTAATAATATCCTATCTTATTAATACTATGACTAGGATTATTTAAGCACAAGCACTACATAGTATAGTAGGAATCTTACATTATGATCTTTATCATGATTTCTTTAGCAAGGTACCTTGTACTAGGTACTTCATCTATCAGTTTTATATACATACACATATGAAACAAAGAAAGTAAAAGATAAATAATGCATTTATTAAATAAATATGAAAAATACATTGAACAATTGTAATGATGTCGTGTTCCAGGTTTTGCACCAGCAACAAGCTTTTGAAATCAATAAATGCAATCGGCTTTTGGTTTAGCATTTGTTATTTTTGCTTAAAATGACTCCACATTGCTAATTTTTGCCTTCCAATAGGTCCAACATAACTTTATCTTTTTGTCTGTTGAGATTCTCTAACTTCAGGTGTAATACTCTTATCAACTGTTACATTCACTTGTTGCATAGGATATTCTATTGGATTGCTACCACCACATGAGGTTATAGTAGTTTCTTCCATGAGTTTGATTGAATTTTGACTAACTTGATCTTGTGACTTCTATTAAGTTTAACAGACAAACACGTAAATGATGAATATTGATTAATAGGAAATAACTCTTAAGTACAATAAAAGAATAAGGTTAACTAAATTGAAAAGTTGAGCAGCAAATTAAGTGTGAGACAATTTAAAATAGACCAATTCTCACTTCATATCCTTTTTGTGTGAAGCAATAAGAAAGTCCTTTGTTGCTTCAATTTTTACTCCATGATATTAGAATAAGCCTAAAAATAATAGTTTCTTATCAACTAAATTAAAATTACATATTCTTATTTTTGCATTTTAGTATTTGTATTTTTATTTTAAAATGTTAAAAATAAATAATTATTTTTTTAAATAAACATTTTTCTTTGAAACTTCATAACTAACCTGTTAAATTTAAGAAGAGATATAAACCTTTTTAACTTATGAGTTTAACTATTAAACTTTTATGAAAAATATAAAGCAACTCATAATTAGATATATTATTGAAATTTTATAATAAGTCAAAATAAAATGTTTATATCTGAATAGATATAGAATTACACATTAAACAAGAATTAAAGTGAGGTATATATAGGCATCATAAAGACCAATGTTTATTACATATAAAAAAAAATATTTAATAGATTGCATAAAAATGGATTGGCTTCTTGTAAACAACTTTAAAATGTCCATGTGCTAAGATAAAATGAACAATCACTTTAAATCATGATTATTGAAGGCAACGCAATCCTTGCAGATAGTCTTGCACCAAGTAATTAGATTCACTACCGAGGTTCACAATAGATTTCTCTAAATACCTTCACATGTAGTGAAATACATAAACATATTAATTAAGTAATGCAATGCTAGTTTTTAACAAATTAGCAAAGAATAGGAACAACAATGCATATCTAGATAACCAAGCACTAATATCAATACAAAACAAAGCATAGGTTCTAATGCAATTGTGAACAATTGTAGATTCAGTATAGCTGAATATTGGAAAATGGGGATTTTAGTTTGTAAAAAGCTTATCTTCTTGTGAAAGAGGAAAAGGATTACAAAAACACATAGAAATTCTTGCTTCTGCTAGCAATGTAGCTTATCTACCATACAGTACTTATTGGAGAGATGATCAAAGCAAATGAACAAAAGAAGTAGCACATTTGAAAGGCAAGAAATAGTGCAATTAAAGGAATAACACAGTAGCAAAGAGACACACAGTTGAAATAAAATGAACCAGATAAAATAAAAGGTGAAAAAGGTTTAATAGGCTTTTAGAATTTTGATTTTGCTTTGAAAAAGACTAGTTAACAAAATTATATCAAAGCTTGAATAGCTGAGGAAAAACATATAAAAAAAAAAGTAAAGAGGACCAATCTTGAAGGAACCCTCCGAAAAGAAACTAAAAAAGATAGCATGATTACCTCCATATAATCCAAATGATACAGCAAATTAAAGCAAATAATAAGAATTAAAAAGAAATCCACCATTTTTCTTTACTAAATTATCCAAACCCAAAATAAAATGTGAATAAATCTTACCAAGGAAATGTTGGGAAAAGAACATCAAAAGAGTAATTAGACATGTGTGATAAGAGAATGTGAGCTGAAATCTCATAGAATCAAACCAATGCAAGAATAAGAAGGAGAATTAAAACAATACTTGAAAAATAGGTTGCCAAATTTAACAACAATTGCATCACTTACTATCCACATAAACAGACACATCTAGAAAAGAAAAATAGAGAAGACATAATAGAGAACCTGAGATAACGGAGGCACAATGGAGAAGCCGACCAAGATCAACTGTAATTAATTTTTAGACTTTTATATAGAGATTATTTAGATTATGTGGCAAAATATGACTTCAAATTTGGTCATGATAGCCTTTTTAGTAATATTAACAAATCTAACAGTTAGATTGTTAATTTGAAATGCATCTTTATAAATGCGTTAGGTTTTTGGCTATTCTGTAGAGATTATGATAGAATATATGGCAAAATATATCTGATTATCTTCAAATTTGGTCATGATATTTTTTTAATAATATTAATAGATCTAACAGTTGGATCGTTGATTTAATATGCTTAATTTTATAAATGCATTAGGTTTTGTGCTATTATATAGAGACTATACTATATTATGCAACAAAATATATTCGATTATCTTCAAATTTGGTCATAATACTTTTTTTAAAAATAATATTAACAAATCCAATGGTTGGATCATTAATTTTATATGTTTATCTTTATAAATGCATTAGGCTTTGAACTGTTATATATAGATTATGCTAGATTATATAGTAAAATATATCCGATTATATTCAAATTTGGTCACCATACTTTTTTTTATAACAATTTTAATAAATCGAACGGTTGGATCGTTATTTTGGTATGCTTATTTTTATAAGTGCATTAGGTTTTGGGTTGTTATATAGAGATTATACCAAATTATGTGACAAAATATATATAATTATGTTCAAATTTAGTAGTTAAACTTTTACCAACTACCCACTTCAGCTTGAAAAATATTTTCCTCCCTTATTACCAACAGATTACCATTAGACATAGTTACTAACTACTTGCATTTTATTGGTAATCCGTTGATAAATATTTTCTCACCTATTTACCAACATATTACTAATAGATTACCAACATAAATATTAACAATTAAATATACACAGTTGGTAATTCTGTTGATAGCTTATTGCACATTGATATACTATATTTTTAATGGATATTTCGGTTGGTAATTCTATTAGCAAAAAATTGACCATCATATTACTTACTATATTAAAAACTGAAATATCTACCGACTACCCATTTCAATTGGTATTATGATGGTAAATTGGTAGGAGCAACATTCCCTCCCTATTACCTATAGATTACCATCAGAAATAGTTACCAACTACTTATATTTTGCTGGTAATCAGTTGATAAATATTTTCTCACATGTTTACCAATAGATTGCCAACTGATTACCAATAGAAAAATCACTAACAAAATATACATAGTTGGTAATTTATTGGCGCAATCCAACAATTGTTTAAACAAGTTGTTGTTCAGTCACAAGCACTATAACTCAAGTATAGAGTTGCCTCCAGTAATAATCCACACAAGGAGCACTCAGTTTTACCATGAATTAGATGCTAGTATATTTCACGGTGGCTAGGGTTTTTGAAAATAAAGAAGAAAAATCACATGATTCTGGAAAACAATTTTTCCTCTCTCGTTTTTTCATCCAACTGCCACATGCATATATGTATATATCTTTCATGTTGGATAACCAGAATCCTTATTCTTTAAGGATTCTTTAATTGCTAATTAGAATTGTAATTTTTTCAAATTGAAATATGACCTATGAATTATAACTAATTATAATTCGACCACAACAACTTCTTCTTTTCTCAAATAGCCCTGTAATATTATTAAATAACATCTCGAGTACTTTATCTTTTATTGTGTGTTAACCTATTAGGTTTTCTGGTCTATTGGTAGCGAAATATGAATTAATCCAAAATCTTTAAGATTAATGATACTTAATAATTATAATTAACTTATTAATTTTAATTAGAATTGATTTATTAATTCTCTAATTAATAAATCCATATTCAGCAGATCATGAGCGATATCTAGCAATACGTCATATCCACTTAAAATTTTAGAAAGTTAAGTGACTTGATATGAATCTTTCAATAGCAAACATCAGTGTAATAAACTCCCTTCAGAATATTAATTAATTTTGGCCCGAATATTTTAGTTCTTGTTCGCAGAATCTATTACTCATCATGTGTACTTACTGGAACTATTTCCAATACACAGTCGTCTTGGCCAAGAACTTTTCGAGTAATGATTCCTACAAGTGGCCGTGAGATATTCACTCTTGCTATTGGAAGTGGTGAATCCTTTATTGATCCTCTCTATTACTTTCGTTTACTTCATGTTGTATCCAATATCTATCCCATAGGTGGTCTTGTAAGGACTCTAGAGATTAGAATCAAAGTACACCGCTTAGCATACAAAATATTTTGGAGATCTCAACTCTAAGGATATTTACACAATTACTATGATGAGCTTCTATCACTGGCACTAAATAGTTATTTATGTGATTATTTCATAGTTAGACCATCCAATGTACTTGTGCTAGTAATAAGTATCCATGTATTAACTTTGGGTATCACAATATTCATAGATGTGAAAACCACCGCCTGATCAAATCAGGTAGTATAACATGTGCTAGTCTTAACGTATTAATAATGTCCTATCTGATTAATACTATGATTAGGGATAATTTAAGTACGATCACTATCTAGTGTCGTAAGAACCTCCCATCATGATCTCTAACATGATTTTCTTAATACAGTGTTACACTTGAGACTTTATCTAATAGTTATATTTACACGAAAGTATAAATAAAACAAATTGAAAGATTAGAATACCTTGTATTATTAAATAAATGTGCAACATACAAAATAGATGTGATTACCATTAGGGCATAATACCAACAAACTCTTACTCACACTAGAGCCAATCATTTATATATCTAATACTGTATGACTCGAAATGTCTATCATGTTTTTTTTGGGATAGTATTTTAGTAAGTGGGTCAGCTATATTCTCATCAGTGGGAACTCTCTCTATCTTTATATCTTGTCTATCTATGATTTCCCCGATTAGGTAATAGCATTTTAGTACATGTTTAGATCACTGGTGAGAACATGACTCCTTTGCTTGTGCAATAGCTCTATTGTTGTTACAATACAAAGATATTAGTTCAGCAATACTAGGAGTGATTCCAAGCTCTGTCACGAACTGCCTGATCTAAATTGATTTCTTAGCTACTTCAAAAGCGGCTATGTACTCAACTTCAGTTGTTTAGTTGGCAATAGTATCTTGTTTGGAACTTTTCCAACTTATTGCCCCTCCACACAATATAAATACATAGCTAAACTGTGATTTGAAATCATCTTTATTCGATTTAAAATTGGTATCAATATACTCGTTTATTTTTAAATCACCTTCTCCATATACTAAGAATACATCATTAGTTCTTCGCAAGTACTTAAGAATATTCTTTATAACTGCACAATGACCCTCACCAAGGTCAGATTTATATCTGCTTGTCAAACTGAGAGCATAGGATACATCGGGCTTAGTACATATTATAACATACATGATGGATTCAATTGCCGAGGCATATAGAATTCTACTCATGTGATTCATTTCAACTTGTATTTTTGGAGACATCGATTTGAAAGGCTTATCCCGTGAGACATGGTAAGTATCCCTTTTTGGATTAATCTATGCTAGACTTCTTTAGCATTTTGTCCATATATGTAGACTGTGAAAGACCTAACAATCTTTTTGATCTATCGTATAGATCCTTATTCTAATAATATAGGTTGCTTCTCCAAAGTCTTCTATGGAAAATTTCTTAGACAACTAAACTTTCACTGATTGAAGGATAGGTACATCATTTCCTATTAGCAATATGTCATCTATATAAAGCAATAGGAAAATGACTGTATTCACACTAACCTTCTTGTATACACAAGGTTCATCTATATTTTGAATGAAACCAAACTCTTTGAATGTTTCATTAAAACAGATGTTCCAACTCCTAAATGCTTGCTTAATTTCATAAATAGACTTTTGCAACTTGCACAATTTTTGTGCTATCATTGATGTGAAACCCTCAGGTTGTGTTATATACACTTTCTCAATCACGTTTCCATTTAGGAAAGCTCTTTTCATGTCCATTTGTCAGACCTCATAGTCATAATAGGTGACAAGTATTAGGAGTATTCTTATAGATTTTCTCATAGTAATTGGTGAGAAGTTTCATCATAGTTAATACCATGCTGTTAACGAAAACTCTTAGCAACCAGTCATGCTTTATAGGTAAGTACTTTACCATTCATGTTGGTTTTCTTCTTGAAAACTCATTTGCACCCAATAGGTTTGATTCCTTTAGGTGGATCAACCAAAGTCCATATTTGGTTGTTATACATATAATCTATCTCTGACTTCATGGCTTAATTTGTCAGATTTTGAACTATTCAAAATATCCTTGTAAGTAGTATGCTCATCTTCATGTATGAGCAATACGTCATCATGGTCACTTATGAGAAATCTATATCTCTCAGATGCTACAAGTCTCCTATTCGACCTACGAGATTCTTGTGTAGATGAAGGTTTATCTATTCTCTCAATAGATATGGGATTAGACGGTTCATCTATGTTTGTTTGTTTTTCTTGAACTTCACTAAGTTCAATTTTACTCTTACTGTCTCTTTTGAGCATGTGCTCCTTCTCTAAGAAGACGGCATGCTTCAAAACAAACACTTTATTTTTGAAAGAGAGATAGAAGTAATATCCGAATAAATCTTTCGGATATCTAAAAAATAAACACTTGTTAGACTTACTCTCAAGTTTGTCTGATTGTGACCTTTTAATAAAGGCAGGGCAACCCTATATTCTCAAGTGAGATAACTTTGGTTTCTTACCAAAGAATAGCTCAAATGGAGTAATGTCAACTATTTTTGATGTAACTCTGTTTAGAATATAAAGAGAAGTCTCTAATATGTACCCCTAAAATAATTTTGATAAATCTGCAAAAGCCATCATGGTCTGTACTATATCTAGAAGGGTTTGATTCCTTCTCTCAGATACACCGTTATGTTGAGATGTATATAGTCGAGTCCATCGAGATAATATCTCATTATCTCTAAGATGATCTTGACACTCTTGACTTAGGTATTCACCTCATTAACCGGATCTTAAAGTCTTGATACTTTTCCCAAGTTGTTTCTCTACTTTATTCTTGAAGTCTTTGAAGTTGTTAAAGGCCTCAGACTTATATTTCATTGAAAACAAATTCCCATATCATAAATAATCATCACTGAGGGTTAGGAAATAGTGATAACCTCCTCTTACTTATATAAACATTAGGCCATATATATCAGGATGTATAAGTTCTAATAAACTCTTTGACCCTTTCTCCTTTTCCAGAGAAAAGAGTTTTAGCCATTTTACCAAGTAAACAAGATTTGCATGTGTCATATGATTCATAATCAAATAACCTTAAGTTACCAAGCTTGTGTAACTTATAAATGCGATTCTCATTTATATAGCCTAAATGATAGTGCCATAAATAAAATGAGATTATGTTTTCTATTCTTAGTTTCTTTTATTTATATTGAGAATTAGATCATTCATGTCTAGAATATATAAGCCATTTATCAAAGTCGCATTTCTATATTGGACACCATTAATGAAAAAAGAACAACCTTTATATTTAAAAATTAAATGAAAACCATTCATGTCCAAACAAGAGACTAAGATAATATTCTGGATGAGGGTTCATCACATATATATTTTCTAGTATTTTTGTGCATTAATTGTAGCAAATCCTTGTTGAAATCACCACTCACCACACTATTATCATCTTGTTCTTTGTAGGAAATGACGAAAATACAAAATGAAGATGAAAATGAAGAAAAGGAGGAAAATGGAACAAAAATAAAGAACAATTGAAGAATCACACAAGCATTAGGCAGCTTAGGGGAAGTACCTTAAGCTGACAAGAGCATGAACTAGGTGGCCTAGAGCAACAACATGGTGGTCAAGAGAAGTAGAACTTCCATAGGCCACCTAGCATTGTAGTGTACTATATATGCATAATAGATGGCGGCCCAAGGAAGTTAAACTTCCTTTGGCCGCCTAGTTAATTGTATCTATATATATGTGTGTAGTAGTTGGCAACCTAGAGAGCTTAGACTTCTCTAGGCCATCTGTTAGTTTTTTGTGTATGTATCTATGTATAGTTTAGGTGGTAGGCTAAGGAAATTTAAGTTTCCTTGGCCGCCTAGGTGAACAAATGCGCAAAATGCATTCTTTGTATTCCTTACTATGCCAATATTGCTACTTGTTGGCCTGGGCCACCTTGCTTCTGGAAAAACTTGGCAGTGCAAGCACTTCCTTGGGCCGTCTATATGCGCATAAACGTGCAATTTCACATTTTTCTTCATTTTTCTTCATTGTACACTATTATAGACCATTATAAACCCTACAAAGATATCCTTGGCTAGCTAGCAATCAAGAGATCCTATAGGGAGCTCAAGAGATTCTTTAAGGAAGGGAAGATCATAGAGAATAAGAGAGAAGAAGAAGGGATTGTTAAAGAAAATCCAAGAAAGAATAAGCTCAAAATCTTGTCTATGAGTAAAGTTCTTTTTTTTTTTTTTCTTTGTATTAACTTTACAATGTTGATGTTTGTATAATTTTAATTGTATTTAAGGGATGAACTCTAATTTATGCCATTGTGTTAGGTTATTATTATGATTTATTAAATTCTTATTCTTGTATTTGACTACTTGAGCATTATTGTGTTGGATTGATTATTTAGGTTTGGATGATTTATTCAATTAATTGGTTCTTTCTTAATGGTTTTGAGAGATAGGGTTAGGTTCTTGAGTTAGGTTGATTAGGTAGAGATACCAAATAATTGAGCCTTTGGAAAGTAATCTTATAACTCGAGAGAGAGTGAGGTTTGTTCTTGAAAACTCATACTGGTGCTTGAATTGGGATTTGATGAATGTAGTGTTGTACTCTTTACTTGACATGTTTTGAGAGGATTTCTTCTTGTATATGGGCTTTCCCATGTTCTTTCTCTTTGACACTCTTTAGGACTTTTCTTGTATGGGACAAATGTACTCTCTATTGTATTAGGTTAGTATATTTAGTTTTTATACCTTTATCTTTATATTTTATTGGCTAGACAATGAGATTAGAGCAAAGTAGTAGTAATTTCTATGTTCTCGTAGATTCGATACTTGCTATTTCTTATACTATGCAGTGGGTATACGTGCCCTATTGTGTGATTTTGGTGCTTAGTATTTTAATTTAAAGCTTGATTTATGTATGTTTTTGTTACTATTTCCTACACTAAAAACCGCACATCAGTTCTTAAGTAAAACAGGTACATAAAAACAATTTGTAAATTCTAAGACTAATCCAGAAGATAAGTGTAGCTTGTAAATCCCCACAACAAGTGCAGCAACCTTTGCTCCATTTGCAGCGCATAGGCCCACATTACCCTTCTCAAGCCTTCTATTGTCCTTTAGTCCCTACAAGTTATTGCATAAATAAGATCCATATCTGATATCCAATACCCATATCTCATTTCTAAAGGCAGTCTTAATCTCAATCATAAACATACCAAGAGTAGAAGTAGAAGTAGAAGTGTTCGCAAGCTTCTCCTTCTCATTCTTTTCCTTTATAGTCTCCGGGTAGGCTTTGCAATTGCGTCTCTAATGGCCCATTTTGTTATAGTGATGACATGGGCCTTTGACAGCTACTTCCTTCTTTTTTATGCCACATTTGGACTTTGTAGCAGCCTTCTTCTACTTCTTAGAAACTTTCTTCTTAGAAGAGGAAGATTCTACCATTATAACTACATTGAATTCCTTCTTCACAGAGGATTCTACAGTTTTGAGAATATTAATTAGCTTGGGTAATGTAGTCTTAATCTTGTTCATCTGGTGGTTAATCACAAATTGTGAAAAACTACTTGTCAAAGATTGCAGAATTAAGTCGACACTTAATTCATGGTCCATTACAAACCCAAGAGACCTAAGCTTCTCAATTAAATCCAAAATCTTCAACCCATGAGTAGCCATAGAAGTACCCTCAACCATTTTAGAACAAAAGAGTTGTTCTAAGATCCTATATCTCTCCGTTTTGGCTTGGGCATCAAACAACTCTCAAAGATGTAAAATATCGAGTAGGTATCTATATACTCATGCCATTTTTGCAATTCAAGGGTCATTGACGCCAACATCACACCGAATGCTATGCCACTATCCTATTTGTACTTCTTGTGGACAGCATGCTCATCAGCATGAGCATCAGTCTAGAAAATTTGACTTGGTAAGTTTGTTAGTTCCAAGATGATACGTAAATTTAGGTTGGTTAACATGATGTATATGGCCTAGATATAAAGATAGAGAAATTAGGTAAATATATATGTACATGTACTACAAATAATAAGGTATTTAATTAAGCACATAATTATTTCACTATTTTACTCAAATCAATAGCCCTCACTATTGATTCGGAAAAGCCCGTTGGGAGCTTTTCTAGTGGACCGGTATCCAAATTCCTCAAGAATGGCCTTGGGTTTGCCTAATAAGCCACCCTTAAGTACAATGGTAGCTATCCAATACCAATTATATCGATTGTAATTACCAGATCATTGGGTGATTAATATTTTTTAATCTTAAACCTTTAAGCTAACGCAACCATACTGTTAATATTCTTTATGCTTAGGTTAGCCCAACTGGAATAAAGAAATTAGTTAAATCCAACCCATTAATTAGGAATTTAATTCCATAGCTTGAACATGCCAATGTCAAGTAGGCTTGGGTTTGCCCAACAACCTGGTATCGAAGAAGGACACTCGTTCTTACTATATTAATGGAAGGCATTAGGTTTAATATTAATTTGAGGGATTTATGATTATTAGTATTCTTATACATTGCATGCATAATATTAACATATTCATACTTAGTAAAAATAATAACGTAGTTTGGTTATAGACTTTAGTTTGTTAATTTTCTTGAGCCACAAGGGAAATTAATTTAGTCAATCTTAAGTGTTCATGCACGATTTAGGAAGAAAGTCTTACCATCATCCTTTTCATCTTGATCACCTTCTCCTTGACTTGTAATAAATTCTAGTCCTATCTAACCTATGTAATCTAATTACATAATATCTAAAAAAAGAAACCTCGAGTTACATTTGGGAGGAGTTTGATGAGAAGTGAAATTACACAAGAAAAATAGAGAAGGTAGGATACGCATGCCCTATTTAATTCAAAATTAAAACGATAAAATGCACGAACAATTTAATTTGATTCAAAGTCCATAACCAAACCACCATGCTAATTTCATGCTCAAAATAAAATTAAACATAATGAATAATTCCAAAATCACTATTTTAGAAAAATAAAATAAATTCTAAAATCAATTCTATATATTCATTGCTAAAATCATATTTTAAGAATTAAAATAATATATAATCTAAAATTAATATTTTAAAAAATATTCTAATTTTCAAAATCAAAATTTGAAAATTAACTTTGGTAGTCCTAAAACCAAAATTTGGGAAAATATTAGGTGCTCACTGGGAAAACGGAAACACGTAGGTTTTCTATGAAGAACAAAAAAAAGCAGAAAATCAATTTTTTTTTTCAAAAAAAATAACCACGCTTGGCTATTTATATGCTAGCTGCGGTTCATGGCTTTTCCTATCCAAGCTATTTGTGGCTTTCCAAAAGGTAGTCACGGCTTGGGTAGAAATCGTGCCTAAGCTGTGCCTAGCTTCCAGTAAGCTCGTAGCTTTGGGCAAAAATTTCTTCTTTTTTTCAAAACTTTTCTACAATCTTTTCCCGTTGTCTTCTCCAATTGTTACAGAAGACTATTCTTCCATAGAACGCTATAGAAAACATAAAACTTGTTCAGAAATACAATTTTCGTTCATCCTTTTTAGGAACAGACATTCTGTTCATAAAACAAATAGACGAAACCAGTGTACTTCTTTGCACAGGTATATTCACAGAAACATATTTTTGTACAGAACAAAACCTGTAATTTTTTCTAGAAAACTAATTTTCTTGAAATACAATTTAACAAGTTTTTCAGAATCATCATTGTAACCGTTACAGAAACGGTAAACGTCAACCCGCAACCCATAGAACAATTTGTTTCAAATCCGAAAACTAGTGTATTCAAAATACACAACAGGGACCCAAGTTCATGAAACAATGTCATAGAAGTAGTGACTCGCATGAAACGATTTCATGGGAAAACAAAAACTATAAAATGCATATAAGGGCCTTTGATACTACTGTTGGTTAAACGGTTAAGTAATCAATATTACATGGTGGAAGAAAAATCAAAAACCCATTCCCAAGATCATTTATATGCAAAACTACGAATCAAAGAAAAGGACAAAAATTATACCTTTAATGCTTTGGTGTTGTCTCTGTTGTTCAAAAATTTTTCTTCTCACTGATGGCGCGAACTAGCAATTGTTTAAACAAGTTGTTGTTCAGTCGCAACCACTGCAACTCAAGTGTAGAGTTGTCTCTAATGATAATCCACACAAGAAGCACTCAGTTTTGCTGTGAATTAGATGCTAGTATATTTCACGATGACTAGGGTTTTTGAAAATAAAGAAGAAGAAAAATCACACGATTCTGGAAAATAATGTTTCCTCTCTCGATCTATCATCCAACCATAGCATACATATCTGTATCTATCTTTTGTGTTTAACCAAAATCCTTAAAGAATAAGGATTCTTTAATTGCCAATTACAATTGTAATTTTTTCTAATTACAATATGGCTAACGAATTATAACTAATTATAATTAGACCACAACAACTTCTTTTTTCCCCCCCTCAAATAACCTTGTAATAGTATCAAATAACATCTCGAGTACTTTATCCTTTATTGTGTATGACCTATTAGGTTTCCTGGTCAATTGGTAGCAAAATATGAATTAATCCAAACATCTTTAATATTAATAATCCTTAATAATTAGAATTAATTTATTAATTCTAATTAAGATTGATTTATTAATTCTTTAATTAATAAATTCATATTCAGTAGATCATAAGTAGTATCTAGTAATAGATCATGACCACCCAATAATCCTGAAAGTCAAGTGTCTTGACACGAACCTTTTCAATAACAAATATCAATGCAATAAACTCCATTTACCATGCAATATGGAATTAGTGTTTAGTACTTGTTCCTTGAATTTATTACTCATCATATGTACCTAATGTGTTAATTTTGGATGTATAAAAACCATCAAATTTAAATCTATCCCTTAGTCAAGTTTTAATTAAAACATTAATCCCAATATACACATACGAGCAAGTATACTCATCGCAAGCATAGTATAGGGAATTAACAAGTATCAATCCTCAATGGAATAAGTACACGCTAATCACTTATCATTCATTGTTTAACTGACCCAAATAAAGTGATAAAAGAAAAAAAAGAAAAAAAAAGAAATATATACAGCTTAAGGATGTATGTATATGTAATTTAGACACTTATCCAAGAAAACATAACAATGAACCACTTAACAACTATATCAATTCATCATCATCTTGACATCATGAAGGAATATAAAGTAAAATTTAATCATTTCCTAAGTCATGAATTCACTTATCTTGACACCACTTCTTTCCCAATCTATGAAATCACTATCCCTTGATTAAATTAGCAAATTTCCCAAGCAAACCAAGATAACCAAAAGATGCATTAAACATAATTCCTTATATACATGAAATTAGCCAACAACCTTATACTCTAGGCGAAATTAACTAACCTTTGATTACTTAAGTTCTTTGATCTTAACTTCATTTTCCAAGTCCATTAAGTAATAACAAATATGAAATCACTAAAATCAAATCCACTCATAACATCATTTCCCAAGTTAATTAGAAGCAAATCTAACTTCATCAATTCCTCCATAGTTACAAGTAATCAAATATCAAGAATGACAGAAAATTGATCAAGTAGTTAAATTGATACATAAATCATGAATCCCAAAATATTGTTAAATTACAATGAAAACATTGAATACATAATTGTTTAAGAAAAAGAAAATGAAGGTAAAAGAAAGAACTTATAGACGAGCCTCATTCTTCTCCCTTGAAGGCTCTCTTGAACAATCTTCCTTGATGTGGTGAATCTCTCATTTAATGAGTAATTGAGAGTTTTTTGCTCTTGGATCCACCTCTCTCTATGTATATATCCTAATCCTTGTGTTTTCTTGTGCTTTTATAGGCCTCTTTGATACTAAATTCATGGTTGAGGAAGTCTTAGCCGAGTAGGACTAGGAAAAATACCAAAATCATTGGACAATCCCTAATTTCATGCACAGAATATTTGCTTTCCAGAGCATACCTGGCGCTGGGTACAGTCGGGCCTCCTGGCACCATGTGCACTCTGTTCTTCCCCTGTTTTTACTTTGTTTTTGGCATGTTCTCCTTGGCAGACAGAATGGACCTGGCGCCTAGTCCCTTTTCTTAGCCTGGCATCAGGTGTATTCTGGAATTGTTCACTTTATACTCGATTTTAACTTAAATTTGCATAAATTTGTCAAAAAAAACTTTTTACAAGCAAAATGTCAAATAGAAAGGAATATGCCTAGTTATTACAACAAATATATCTTAAAATAATCTCAAATAACTAGGAAAATAATGGTGATTTTAGCCCGTATCACATACCCCCACACTTAAACATTTGCTTGTCCTTAAGCAAAACACTTTAAACAAGAAAAATCATTTGAACAACACAAACTCTTATTCATTCCAAAAACTATTTACATCATTACCAATGATTATAATTTCCTTCAAAATTTAGATACAACTCTTGTCATTCACACCCTTTGAAAGAAATTCAAACCTTGAAACATTAGACAAGGTATCACAAAACTTTTGAAGTCAAATTAATAAAGTGTATACCTTAGTCTAAGACAGTTATTTCACTCTTCAAGTAAAAATATAGATAATATGAATCATATAAGTCAAGCCATCTGTCAACTCAAGCATTATAAATCTAAAAATTGCACAACTCAAGTCATGATGTAAGGAAAGCACTCCAATTTTTTCTCTCAAAATTTTTTCAATAACTTAGAGAATTGATAGCCTCAAGTGCATGGATTTCTCTTCACACACTGTATTAGCCCCCTTTACAGTCATCACTCATCATCATTTTTTTCAAACAATTATTTCTTTCTATACTCTTTCTTGCCCTTTTTTTTTTTTGCCTTTGGGATAGCCTCAAGAAAGTGCACCGAATTCACTTGCTACTTCTCCCCATATTGATCCCCTTTTCTGCAAAAGATCTTCAAAGATTATCAATAAGAGCATCTTTTCAATTTACGTAATAGTAGTGTTGTCTCCACTCATTATTTTTTTTTCAACTCAAATAAAATTTTTCAAAATTCTCCACAATCTTTCCTCTCAAAGATCTTTTATCATCTCACATTCTCATCATAATTTAAAGCTAAGCAAAATTTAGACTCATAATACAAGAGTTAGCCAATAAACATGACATACATTCATCATATCCTCCATATTTCAACTAGATGAGTCAAATAATATTCGAACACCAATGTATAAACAAGATTAATAAAAAATTCTCAAGTCTTGACAATATCTTATCTAACAAAACTAATTTCATCAAAATCCACCAAATGAATGACAAAACTAGTATCCAAGTAAGAAAAAGAATTACAACCTTACTTAACAATGAAAACCACTGAAATTTTGAAAAATTTTCACAAAAATGATATGGAAAATACTTCTTCAACCTCATTCTCCCCTCCTCCCCCTCCCTACTTAAACTGGACATTATCCTCAATGGCCAAAGATTGAACACTTAAAGTATAGCCAAGAAGACCCAAATTGATAAAGTGGAAGAATAGAGAAAAGAAAATACTTCTATTGCCAATTAGTTTCAAAAGCTCCAAACTTTTAAATCTTCAACTATTCAAAACTTTCAAGGAACTTGTAACAAAGTTGTTTTTCAATCAAAATCTTTTAAACCAAATTTTTTCCAAAGTTGATCAATACCAAGAAAACACTAAGATAATTGATAAAAACTTAGACAAAGAATATCACCAAACCACTCCCTTACACTTAAATTGGATAATGTCCTCATTGGTAAAAAATAAACACATGAAAACATCTTCAAAGGGACCAAAAATAATAAAGGGGTAGAAAGTTTAAGTAATATTTCCCAAGTGCAATAAAGTGTCAATGGATATCAAAATTGGAAATACAGAGAAGGGCTTGTTCAAGAGGAATTTATTCTTACCTATAAAACAAAACACAAATAAAAGCACAAGGACAATAATAACAAAATAAAAATACATCTAAATAAAAGAAAACAAACTAAAGAAAAATACTAATAAGAATCCTAACAAAGTAAATAAAAACACGACTTACTCCCCCACACTTAAGATGGAATATATTTTCCTTATTTGGGGCAAAGACGCATAACAATTACAAAACAAAACAAAGATACAAACTCTTTCCACTCACCATGCCTCCTTACAAATATTTGGAAAAGAAATTAAAGATCAAAATAGAAGATATGCATAGTGACAGTAGAAAGAAGGGAGGGTTTTGAAAAAGGTCATGTTCATGAAAATAATTTTTTTCAATAAAACAAAACACACGAATCTCCTTTAGGTACACAAATACTAACATATGAGCGCACTGTTGGATTGTATGCCCTCTTAGACTAGGTTTCTGATGTAATATTGAATATTTAATAAAAGAATTTATTTTTAGAAATTGTTTGTGAATTTACTTTTTGTTTGTGCACGATTTTTGTTTGGAACAGACCCATTGTGTTTAAATAAGTGATCTATGTGAATGGTGGTCTTTCACAGTAAGGTATGGATCACGGGTTATTTAACACATAAACATTTGTTCTTAACCTATTGATGAGACTGGGAACCTCATCATGCTTAGGTTATTATGTTATGAATTCCAAATGGGGAATGGCTTACCTTTAGCCAGTGAGTAGTCCACTCACTTCATGATATAAGCGTATTTCGAATACGTAGGACATGACCTGTAGTAGTGGTTTCTAAAAGTACTATATGATAGAAACCTAGACTACTACCGCTACAGCGTGGACTAGTACTATACGACTTGAGTATGAGTTGGTGGTCTGACGAAGCTGGAAGCATATACTTTGATATGCTATAGTTGAGGTTCTATAGTAGAACCAATATATTTATGTATTGGGTATATATAACTAGTTAGTTAAGACAGACTTGTACAAGATAGTTTCTGCACTATATCGCCCCTTGTGGTTGTCTGAATGGTCTAAAATGTCTAGGGACCTGGGAAACATGACTTGGATGTTTTCTTTAGGGTAGCTCCCTTGGAAAGCAGAAACACTCCAAAAAGTCGTGGATCATTGGACTAAAAGCCTAAGGATGGTAGATGTCATTTAGAGGGGTGTTAGTATATTTCTTCCTCTCTAAATGTACGGCGATGTGTATAGGGGTATTTTAGTCATTTCACCTGTAGGTCGGAGACTTTGCTAATGCAGAATTGTCCTTGGGGTTAATATTTCCTTATGGTGATATTAGGAAATATTTAAAATGCAAAATACAGCTATTTATATAGCAGGGGTATTATGGTCATTTTAGCAGCTAAGGCGATGTGTCTTTTTGGTCCTCGGAATAGCCCGTAAGTCCTAACTAATTTTAGGTTAAGGAATTGGTCTCAGTTCAAGAGAATTTTATTTTATTTGATTTTATTTTGGGTTAAGCCAAACTGATTCTCAGGATAACATCCGGGTGTTTTGAAATATGATATCCCGGGGATATGTTTATCAAAGATTGAGAGACCTAATTTTGGCTGACCAATAAACTAGTCTTTAGTGAAAGAAAACCCTAATCTCCCTTGCCAAACAAGAGACTCAGGTAGGTCTCTCTTTGTCTCTCACGCCTCCCTCTTCTCTATTTTCTCCTTGGAGCTTTGCTAACCAATAGCAATAGAACCAAGGAGATTTAAGACCGTTCTTCTTCTCTGTTGTGTTCACCGACTAGAGGTTGGGCAGAGGAATATTCTGAGAGCTAAAAGTCTTGGCGTTCATGCAAATAAGGCGAAGTAGAAGGCTAGCGGGTTTTCAACTGAAAGCTTCTTCAAGTGGGCAAGGCGAAGCGATTCTCGTCATTCAATCCATTTTTATTCAACCTAGAAGGCTTAAGGAGTGCAAATGTATGATCTTCACGCTTCCATGTGGCCTTTAAGGCTTGCATTTTTTTTTGCTCTGATACCACATTGAGGGACGAGAAAACAGAGGGTAGCATGCATTTTTCCTATATTGATCAAAGAACCATTGGCTCTCAGCTGTTGACCCGCGTGTCGACCCAAATACCGGCTGACGATCCACGCGCCAATTGCAAAATTTGCAATTGCAAATTTGCAAGCAATCGGCTCGTGCGATGGCTCCATCAAGCCGATTCAGCAACACGGCTCCAGACCTATCAACAGCGTCGGCTCGGCTGCGGCTCCGCGGCTTATGAACAGTGTTTCTTCTTTGTTTTTCTGCAGCTTCCACCTGAAAGTCGCAGAGACCTTCTTTTTCATATTTTGCTCATTTCTTTGGCTTCTTTGGACATTTTTACTTACAAAAAACTCATCCAAATCAAAACCACATTTGCCTATACCCTTCAAATTGGGTTTACACGATGTTCTAGCAAAGCAAAAAAAAAAAAAAAAAAAAAAAAAATTACAGTGATACCTATGCTTCAACGGTGAAGCTCACAGTGATGCTATCCCATACCAAAACAGCGAATGATCACAGGTATAATCATCTTCTCCATTTTTATTAACTACCATGCTCCTTAAGCTGAGTGTATTAACCACCACAAATTAATTTCCTTTCTAGGTAATGATCTAGAGGATAACTCCATCGTGGGATGACCGTTTCCTCTCATTTCCTATGGACATACCTCGCACTATAACCTCCAAAGTGGGCTGGCCGATCATAGTACGTGCCCCGGGTTATTAATTACATCATTCCATTAGATCTAGATCCTTGTGGTATCCCCATCCTATACGGGTTCACTCCCAGGGTGACGCGAGGGGACCCACAATCTCTAATGAGGACCGTGATGGAAGCCGTAGGGCCGTTGGAACCCCTCTCCCACTTAGTCTTTTAAAATGAAGATTTTTCTGGAAAAATATCCTTTTGAAATTTCCATTAAGTTTTTCCTTAACTCAAAAATAAAATATCTAAGTCCATTAAAATCTCTATGTCAAGGCTTATATCCTTGAGAGATTTCTCCATGGACTAATTTTATTTAAGTTAGAACTTAATGATTTCAAAAATTTTCCAATTAAAACTTTCTAGAGACTTTGGTCTCAAGTTTATTTAACGAAATCATTTTTTTTAGTCTAAAACAAAACAAAACGGTTCTCCATTTTAATTTACAAAAATATCTAAATCCAATATATTTTTTATGTCAAGGATTAAATCCTTTGAGAAAATATTCAAGGATTAATTTTTGTACAAATTAAAATAACCATTTAATTTTTTGAAGAAAGGATGTTTCTGCAATTTTCGCGCGAGAGAGAAAGAAAAACAAAGAAGAAAACTGTTCCTAAGCCATGTGAGCCGAGTCGAGCTGCTGCTGAAATTGTGAGTGAAGCCGCGTTGTTCATGCCTTGGAGCCGAGCTGATTTGGAGGAAAATTGAGCCGATTTCGTTGCTGAATTGCAATCCAATTTGCGTGGGTCGGGCGCGCGAAACCGGGCGGAGGCACGGGTCGAGCATTGAAAGGAAGCGGGCGGTTCGGGCACGGGTTCTTGGGCGGGCGGGCGGCTTGGCAGGTTGAGGCAGCTGATGATCCGGTGCAGATGGTGCATTGCGGCCGCGGTGGACCGCAGGCCATGCGGGCGCGGATCCGGTGCGGCCGGTGCAGTGGACCTCCAGCCATTTTTTGGCAATTTTTTTATTTTTTTCTTTAATAAATAATTAATGATTAATTATTATGGTTAATTTGGGCTCATTAATTATTTATTGGGTTATTTATATAAGCCCAGGAAATAAATAATTAATGTTTATTATTTTGGGCTTTTTGGGTCCAAGAGAAATAATAAATATTATTTTGGCCCAATAGCTTGGACCGTAGGATTTTTTCCAGATACAGTTAAGAAGAGTTTAGGGTTAAGCCAAATTGATTCTCAGGATAACATCCGGGTGTTTTGAAATATGATATCCCGGGGATATGTTTATCAGAGATTGAGAGACCTAATTTTGGCTGACCAATAAACAAGTCTCTGGAAAAAAAAACCCTAATCTCCCCTAACTAACAGAGACTCACGTCTCTCTCTCTGTGTCTCTCACGTCTCCCTCTTCTCTGTTTTCTCCTTGGAGCTTTGCTAACCAATAGCAATAGAACCAAGGAGATTTGAGACCGTTCTTCTTCACTATTGTGTTCACCGACTAGAGGTTGGGCAGAGGAATATTCTGAGAGCTGAAAGGCTTGGCGTTCATGCAAACAAGGCGAAGTAGGAGGCTAGCGGGTTTTCAACCGGAAGCTTCTTCAAGTGGGTAAGGCGACGCGATTCCCGTCGTTCAATCCACTTCTACTCAATCTAGTAGGCTTAAGGAGCGCAAAGGTATAATCTTCACGCTTCCGTGTGGCCTTTAAGGCTTGTGGTTTTTTTTCCTCTGTTTTTTTTCCGTCACTGCATGCTTCCCCTGTTTTCCCGTCCCTCAATGTACATCTTAGCGAAGACATCTATATGTCCCAACCAGAAGGTTTCATTGCCGAAGGCCAGAAACATATGGTTTGCAAGCTTAAGAAGTCCATTTATGAACTAAAGCAGGCATCGAGAGCATGGAACATTCGTTTTGATGAGACTGTAAAGTCTTATGGTTTTATTCAGAATGAAGATAACCATGCGTGTATAGGAAACTTGAAGGCATTAATGTGGTTTTTCTTGTCCTGTATGTGGATGACATTCTACTCATTGGAAATGATGTAGGGACATTGTCATCTACAAAGGTTTGGCTATCTAGTCAATTTAGTATGAAGGACTTGGGAGAAGTAAGCTACATTCTCGGGATTAGGCTTCTTAGAAATAGGAAGCAGAGAATGTTAGGGTTATCCCAAGCGACATACATTGACAAGATGCTGGCCAAGTACAGCATGGACTCATGCAAGGGAGCTCTAATCCCTTGCAGACATGGGTTGTCATTTTCTTCAAAGGACAATCCTAAGTCTCAAGAAGAAAAGGACAGAATGAGTAGGATTCCCTACGCTTTGGCTGTGGGAAGTCTCATGTACGCCATGCTGTGTACTAGGCCAGATATCTGCTTTGCCGTAGGCTTAGTTAGCAGATATCAGTCAAACCTAGGGGAGGTTCATTGGTAAGCTGTAAAGCATATTCTTAAGTACCTCAAGGGAACGAAAAATTATATGCTGGTTTACGGAGCTGATGATTTGGTTTCTACAGGATACACAGACTCAGACTTCCAGGCAGATAAGGATGAGAGAAAATCCACTAGTGGATATGTCTTCACCTTATCTGGAGGAGCAATTTCATGGAGGAGTATTAAGCAGTCTTGTATTGCTGACTCAACTATGGAAGCTGAGTATGTGGCAGCTTCGGAGGCGTCCAAGGAAGAAGTTTGGCTCGGGAAGTTCCTTTCAGAACTTGGAGTCGTACCACATATGGACAGGCCGATTGTGATGTATTGCGACAACACTGGAGCAGTATCGCAATCTAAGGAACCTCGGAACCACAAGAAAGAGAAACACATCGAGAGGAAGTACCACCTAATCCGGGATTTCATCCAGAGACGAGAAGTCATGGTAGAACATATTGCCTTAGAAAACAATCTAGCAGATCCATTCACTAAGCTTTGGCTGAGAGAGTCTTCAAGAGACACTTAGACGCCATAAGAGTGGGCACCTATGGACTTACCTAGTCTTAGAGTGCAAGTGGGAGATTGTTGGATTGTATGCCCTCTTAGACTAGGTTTCTGATGTAAAATCGAATATTTTAATAAAAGAATTTATTTTCAGAAATTGTTTGTGAATTTACTTTTTGTTTGTGCATGATTTTCGTTTGGAACATACCCATTGTGTTTAAATAAGTGATCCATATGATTGGTGGTCTTTCACAGTAAGGTATGTATCACGGGTTATTTAACACATAAACATTTGTTCTTAACCTATTGATGAGACTGGGAACCTCATCATGCTTAGGTTATTATGTTATGAATTCCAAATGGGGAATGGCTTACCTTTAGCCAGTGAGTAGTCCACTCACTTCATGATATAAGCGTATTTCGAATACGTAGGACATGACCTGTAGTAGTGGTTTCTAAAAGTACTATATGATAGAAACCTAGACTACTACCGCTACAGCGTGGACTAGTACTTTACGACTTGAGTATGAGTTGGCGGTCTGACGAAGCTGGAAGCATATGCTTTGATATGCTATAGTTGAGGTTCTATAGTAGAACCAATATACTTGTGTATTGGTTATATGTAACTAGTTAGTTAAGACAGACTTGTACAAGATAGTTTCTGCACTATTTCGCCCCTTGTGGTTGTCCGAATAGTCTAAAATGTCCAGGGCCCTGGGAAACATGACTTGGATGTTTGCTTTAGGGTAGCTCCCTTGGAAAGCGGAAACACTCCAGGAAGTCGTGGATCATTGGACTAGAAGTCTAAGGATGGTAGATGCCATTTAGAGGGGTGTTAGTACACTTCTTCCTCTCTAAATGTACGGCGATGTGTAGAAGGGCATTTTAGTCATTTCACCTGTAGGTCGGAGACTTTGCTAATGCAGAATTGTCCTTGGGGTTAATATTTCCTTATGGTGATATTAGGAAATATTTAAAATGCAAAATACAGCTATTTATATAGCAAGGGTATTTTGGTCATTTTAGCAGCCAAGGCGATGTGTCTTTTTGGTCCTAGGAATAGCCCGTAAGTCCTAATTAATTTTGGGTTAAGAAATTGGTCTCAGTTCAAGAGGATTTTATTTTATTTTATTTTATTTAAATTTATTCAGGATGTCTAATTTATTATTAGACTGAAATAAAATAAATAAATAAAATAAAATAGGATTTGAAAAAAATTAATTATCTAGTTTAATTGGTTAATAAATTATTCAAGGCCTAGGTCCAGTATGAATAATTAAGAAATTAACCTGGGCTTAAATTAGGAGAAATAATTAATGTTTAATTATTTATTGGGTTATTTATATAAGCCCAGGAAATAAATAATTAATATTTATTATTTTGGGCTTTTTGGGTTCAAGAGAAATAATAAATATTATTTTTGCCCAATAGCTTGGACCGTAGAGTTTTTTCCAGATACGGTTAAGAAGAGTTTAGGGTTAAGCAAAACTGATTCTCAGGATAACATCCGGGTGTTTTGAAATATAATATCCCGGGGATATGTTTATCAGAGATTGAGAGACCTAATTTTGGCTAACCAATAAACTAGTCTCTAGTGAAAGAAAACCCTAATCTCCCTTGCCAAACAAGAGACTCACGTAGGTCTCTCTTTGTCTCTCACGCCTCCCTCTTCTCTGTTTTCTCCTTGGAGCTTTGCTAACCAATAGCAATAGAACCAAGGAGATTTGAGACCGTTCTTCTTCACTATTGTATTCACCGACTAGAGGTTGGGCAGAGGAATATTCTGAGAGCTAAAAGGCTTAGTGTTCATGCAAACAAGGCGAAGTAGAAGGCTAGTGGGTTTTCAACCGGAAGCTTCTTCAAGTGGGCAAGGCGAAGTGATTCCCGCCATTCAATCCACTTCTACTCAACCTAGAAGGCTTAAGGAGCGCAAATGTATGATCTTCACGTTTCCGTGCGGCCTTTAAGGCTTGCGTTTTTTTTTCTCTGATTTTTACTGTCAGTGCATGCTACCCTCTGTTTTCCTGCCCCTCACACACATAGTATCTAAAGAATGCATTAATCTTGAAATCACCATTTTTTCCTTCAAAAGATGGTCACAATGAAAATTCCCCGTGAAACTTAGCAATTGAGTTTTTAAAGATGGGAGTAAGAAATCTTTACTTTTCAATGCATCTAGAAAAACTAAGTTGTCTCCCTTTAGATGGGGTGAAGGGTAGAAATTATCACCATTCTCCAAGGACTTCTTATGATGTGGTGTTGAAAGATCTAACTCCTTAAAGCATGATAAATTCAACACATCATTATTTGGACCATTGTTCTCCAAGGGTTGAGAAGAACCTAAAAAAATCTTGTGGTAAAGAGAGATTAGAATTATTAGCACATATAGGAGAATTGAATACCTCCCTTTCTACATTGGATAATTGTTCCTCATATCCTCTCTTTTTTCTTTGGGGATTCTCTTGTTCAAGCGTATGGGCCTTTATGGCATCCTCAACCAACTTGGCTAGTTGTGTTCTTTGATGGCTGATACGTTGGAATGCTTCTTCATGCCACTTAATAGAGGAATTTGTATTGGTGACAAAAGAATGCATTGAGTCTTTAAGTGACGTCTCAGAAAAAGTGTCAATCCGAGCTTGCAAATTTGCCAAATTCTCGTCATTATAGCTCCTTTGATCTTGTGCCCAAAAGTAGTTGTCCATGATGATTTTAATCTCACGCTCAAAGAAAAATAAAAATCAAATACAAAATAAAAACAAACAAAAATAATAAAAAAATAAAGAAAAGAAAAAAAACAAAAGGGAAAAATAAATAATAGAAAAATAAAGAAAAGAAAAACATACATATTCACAAACTATCTAAATACAAAAGTTAGTGGTATTTACAGTACAACATGAAGTAAGCTAGTCAATTAAGTCACACAATGTTACAAGCAACAAGATAGAACACCGATTTACAAAAAGAACATATATACATATTTATGTCAGACATATGGACATATAAACATTATAACATGGTTAAATCAACAAAATCCAAACTTTCACGATATTGTTCCCTGGAAACGGCGCCCAAAACTTGATGTGTCAATTTTGAGTGTATAAAAATAATCAAATTTAAATCCATCACTTAGTTAAGTTTTAATTAAAACATTAATCTCAAAATGCACATACGAGCAAGTATACTCATCACAAGCATAGTATAGGAAATTAACGAGTATCGATCTTTAAAAGAACAAGTACACACTAATTACTTATCATTCATTGTTTAACCGATCCAAATAAAGTGATAAAAGAATAAAAAGAAAAAAACAAAGAAATATGTACAACTCAAGGATGTATGTATATGTAATTTAGACACTTATCCAAGAAAACATAACAATGAACCACTTAACAACTATCTCAATTCATCATCATCTTGATATCATGAAGGAATATAAAGTAAAATTCAATCGTTTCTCAAGTCATGAATTCGCTTATCTAGACTCCACTTCTTTCCCAATCCATGAAATCACTATCCCTTGATTAAATTAGCAGATTTTCCAATCAAACCAACATAACCAAAAGATGCATTAAACATAATTCCTTATATACATAAAATTAGCCAACAACCCTATACTATAGGTAAAATTAACTAACCTTTGATTACTTAAGTTCTTTGATCTTAACTTTGTTTTCCAAGTCTGTTAAGCAATAACAAATATGAAATCAATAAAATCAAATCCACTCTTTACAGCATTTCCCAAGTTAATTAGAAGTAAATCTAACTTCATCAATTCCTCTATAGTCATAAGTAATCAAACATCAAGAATGATAGAAAATTGATCAAGTAGTTAAATTGATACATAAATCATGAATCCCAAAATATTATTAAATTACAACGAAAATATTGAATACATAATTGTTTAAGAAAAATAAAACAAAGGTAAAAGAAATCACTCATAGACAAGCCTCCTTCTTTTCCCTTGAAAACTCTCTTGAACAATCCTCCTTGATGTGGTGAATCTTTCCTTCAATGAGTAATTGAGAGTTTTTTGCTCTTGCATCCACCTCTCTCTATGAATATATCCCAATCTTTGTGTTTTCTTGTGCTTTTATAGGCCTCTTGATGCTAAATTCATGGCTAAGGAAGTCTTGGCCAAGTAGGACTAGGAAAATACCAAAATCATTGGACAATTCCTAATTTTGTGCACATAATATTTGCTTTCTAGAGTGTACCTGGCGCCAAGTACAGTCGGGCCTCTTGGCGCCAGGTTCACTTTGTTCTTTTCCTATTTTTGCTATATTTTTCGCCTGTTCTCCTTGGCAGATGGAATGGACCTGGTGCCAGGTGCACTTGCCAGACCTGGCGCCGGTTCGTTGTACTTTTGTGTTGAATGTTGCTCGAATTCCTCTGTTGGACCAGAATGGACCAGACCATTGGTCCCTTGGCTGGGCCCAGCGCCAGATACATTCTGAAATTTTTTACTTTCTACTCAATTTTAACTTAAATCTGCACAAATTTATCAAAAACACTTTTTACTAGCAAAATGTCAAATAGAAAAGAATATGCCTAGTTATTACAATAAATGTATCTTAAAACAACCTCAAGTAAGTAGAAAAATAATGGTGATTTTAGCCCCTATTAGTACCTATTGAAATTATTTCCAATATACAGTCGCCTTGGCAAAGGACTTCTCAAGTGATGATTCCTATAAGTGGCTGTGAGATATTCGCCTCTACTATTAGGAGTAGTGAATCCTTTATTGATCATCTCAACTATTTTCATTTACTTCACGTTGTACTCAATATCCATCTCATAGGAGGTCTTGTAGGGACTCCAAACATTGGAATCAAAGTACCATGCTTAGCAAACAAAGTACTTTGGAGATCTCAAGTGTAAGGACACTTGCACATTTGCTATGATGAGATTCTATCACAGGCATTGAATAGTTATCCATGTGATCATCTCATAATTAGGTCATCCAATGTACTTGTTCTAGTAATAAGCATCTATGTATTAACTTTGAGTATCACAATACTCAAGGATGTGAGGATCACTGTCTGATCAAATCAGGAAGTATAAAACGTGCTAGTCTTAACGTATTAATGATGTGCTTTCTTATTAATACTATGACTAGAGATAATTTAAATATGAACAATATCTGGTATAGTAGGAACCTTATATTATGATATCTATCATGATTTTTTTAACACAGTATTGTACTTAGAACTTTATCTAGCAGTTATATTCACACGAAAGTATACATAAAACAAATTGAAAGATAGAGAATGCCTTGTATTATTAAATAAATGTACAATATACAAAATACATGTGATTACCTCTAGGGCATAACACCAACATAACAAGACTTAGAAAATTTTAAAATTTTTCCTTGATGTCTTGTAGCACTTCATATTTTCTTTCAGCAATTGTAATTTTCTCTAAGCATCATTAATAATATGTTTCTTTTATTTCTTTGCATATATGAATTTCGACTTGTTGCAAATGCTAATGTCACAATCTGCAATAAATCATAACTTAATTGTAACAAATAGGAAAATGGAGAATTGTTTAAGGATGTGACTGAACTTAGAAATTTTCTTCTAAGTGCCTACATATCTTAAGAATAACTTAAGAATAAAGTCAAACGTAGTTCAAAATACACAGGCATGGTTTGGGGGGTGCCGTTTATGATTTTAACTTGTGTAGGCTAGGAGTATCCATTTATTTATTAACTTAGACCTGATAGAGTGTTTGAATAGTTTAACTACGTACTGTATTATTGGTGGTTGCCTTTACATAGTTTAAACTCATGTAGGCTAGGAGTAATGATGCATAAATTTTGGGTGTATAAAAATCATCAAATTTAAATCTATTCATTAGTCAAGTTTTAATTAAAACATTAATCCCAAAATACCCATGTGAGCAAGTTTACTCGTTGCAAGCATAATATAGGGAATTAACGAGTATCAATCCTCAAAGGAACAAGTACATACTAATAACTTTTCATTTATTGTTTAACCAACTAAATAAAGTGATAAAATCATAAAAAAGAAAAAATAAAGAAATATGTACAACTCAAGGATGTGAAAATATGCAATTTAGACAAAGATTTTGAAAACATGATAGTGATTCACTTAGCACATATCACAATCAGTTATTGTCTTGATCTCATGAAGGATTTAAAATAGACTCACTTCATTTGCAATCTATGGAATTGCTATTTTCTAGTTAAATTAGTGATTATATTCTGTCTCAGCCAATTTACCCAAAACATGCATTAAACTCAATCCTCATATAAATCCCTATATTCTAAGTGATTTAAAACATGAAATTAGTCAATGAATCCATATTTTAGCAATCATCAACAAACCTTTGATTACATAAGTTCTAGACAATTAACCCATTTTTCAAGCAAGTTAAAAGATAATAGATATAAAATTAATTAATTGAAGTCATTACTAATCTCTTTTTCAAGCAAGTTAATAATAAAAATCAATCCACCAACTTTGTAAGAAAAATAAGTAATCAAATACCAATAACAATAATCAATTGATCAAAAGACTAAATTAGCTCATATGAATAATGAATCCAAAAATAATGTCAAATTATAATGACATATCTATCATAATCACCTCTATCCACATCTTCTTAGGCCTGCCTCTACCTTTATCCAACTGATCTTGCCTTCATCCCTTAATTTTCTTAATATGGGCATTCATCGGTCTTCTCTGTATATGTCCAAACCATCGCAAGTAGTTTTCTCTCATCTTGTTTTCAATAGATGTCACTCGTATGTTTTCTCGAATGATTTCATTCATTACTTTATCCTTTCTAGTATGTCGCACATTCGCCTTAACATACGCATCTTGACTACCTTTAGTTTTTGAATATGACACTTTTTAGCTGCACAACATTCTGTACTATATAGAAAAGCCGGTCTGATAGCTATTGCATAGAACTTTTCTTTTAGGCTCAAATGCATATTACGATTATACAGAATACTAGTTGTACTTCTTAATTTTAACCAACCAGCCTTAATTTGATGCGCAACGTCACTATCAAACTTTCCATCTTTCTAGATAATAGTTCCTAGATATCAGAAGCAGTTATACACTGGGATATCTCTGCCATCCAAAGTTACATTTTGATTCATATTTCTACCCGTACTGAACTTACATTCCATATACTCAGTTTTACTTCTATTGATTCTGAAACCTCTAGATTCTAATGTTTATCGTAACAACTCCAATTTAGCATTCAGACCAGATCTAATCTCATTAATTAGAACAATATCATCAATAACCAATATATATTATGGCACAGCCTCCTGTATAGTACAAGTCACAACTCATCTATAATGGTAGGAAAGAGAAAAGGGCTAAGTGCGGATCCCTGATGTATTTCTATAATGTTTGGAAACTCTACAGTTATTCTAATGTAACTTCTTACACTTCTATATACTCCATCATACATATCTTTAATAAGGGTAATATATTTCTGCGATACATCTATCTTTACCAACACCCACTAAAGTCCTTCTCTAGGCACCTTATTATAGGCTTTTTCTAAATCAATAAATATCATATGTAAATTCTTCTTTCTTTCCCTATAATATTTAATCATCTGTCATAAAAAATGAATTGTCTCCATAGTGGAATGCCCCGACATAAAACCATACTGGATATCTGAAATCTTTACAATGCCCTTTAACCTGTGCTCAATCATTCTCTTCCAATGCTTTATTGTATGACTCATAAGTTTAATCCTACGATAATTGTCACACTTTTGGATATCCCTTTTGTTCTTGTACAAATCACTACAAGAAATCTACCAAGTTGCCACAGAAAAATCCGTGGCTAAACTGGAATTTGCCACGGATATGCAACGGAATTGGCCCATGGAAAATACCTTCATCACTAAGCATTTTTTTTCTAAGGAACTCTTTTTTTGTGGCAAATTTGCTAGCAATAGTTCAAGTTGGTAGCACCTTTCAGGAAGAAATATTGTGAGGGAACCGTGGCAAATCTGTCGCAATCTACCATGGATTTGCCACAGAAGCAATATGACAATAAGCTATCTGTGGCAAATTGCCACGAATTTGCCACAGATACGCTATATAGAAATACTTTCTGTGGAAAATCCGTAACAATCTGCCACGGATTTGCTACAGATAGTTGATTTATGGCAGATTGCCACGTATACTTCATTTAAAATTTTGTTTTGTGGCAAATCTGTGACAATTTGCCATAGATTTGCCAAGAAAACGTTATTTTTGTATTTTTTTTCCATGGCAAATTGTACCAACCACATCGGATCACAGACTATTTGGTCCGCAGCCATCTTTATGGACCGGCCACACCGGATCGCACCCCTAAATTGTTCAAGAATTGCACAGTGCAAGACTCGAATCCATGATCTTCAAAATGCAGAGGTTGTGTTTAGCCATTGAGCTACAACAATTGTTGATGCTATCATTTTTTTATTTAAACTATTTTGAATAATCTTTGTGTACTTTTCTTTTAAAAATAAAAGTATTATAACAAAATATAATAATCATCATATTAAATTCAATATAAAACCATATTATTCAATATAAAAATATTTTGTATATTTATATAATTATAAAATTTTATATACTGTTAATTATATTATCTTTTTTATTAAATGATTTATACACACACACACACACACACACATAAATTCATACACAATATAACCCCCACACACACATACATTTATAATCCTAAATATACAGAAACAAACATACACACACACACACACACACACACACACCCCACACATATTTATATATAAATACACACACACATATATATATATATATTTATTTATACACACACACACACAAATATACACACACACACACACACACAAATATTCATCTACATAAATTTGAAGGTAATCAGATATACTATGGCACATAATCCCACAAAATATCTAGAAAAAAAAATCAAAAATTTAAGGCATTTACAAAGATAGGCGCTTTTGAAAGTGAAATAATCATTTTTTGAACGTAAATTTAGTGTTTGTTTAAATCCACTTATTTTAAATTTTTTAATAAAATAAAATAAATAAAAATATTATAATTTTTTAACAAAATATTAAAATATTACATTCCATAATAAAAATATTAAAATATTAAAAAATTTTTAATTTTTTATTTTAATACACACATATTTCGACACACAAAAATATTACATTCTATTTTAAATTCGTATCAATTATTTTCAAGAATAAATAAGTTAGAGATAAAAAAAACAAAATTTTTATAAAACATTTGACTATTTTAATTATAATGTATGGAATAAAAATAAATATAATAAAAATTAGAATAAAAAAGAAAAATAAATCCGTGGCAAATCCCTCGCAAATTGCTAGGGATTTTCCACGGACTAACACAATCTGTGGCAAATTCATGGAAATTACAGAAAATAATTAATGAAATTAAATGGTATTTCGTGGCAAATTCGTGGCAGATTGCCACGGTTTTGCCATGGAACACATAATAGAAGTTTCTTATTCTTTTTATCACTATTTTACCTAACATATTTTTTGTATATTCTAAATGGCAATATATTTAATTGCACTGATATTTCCAATGGCTTTTGTTGTCAAAATAAAAAAAAAATTATATCATATCTTTAAAATTTTTTATTTTAATACACACATATATTTCAACACACAAAATATTGCATTCTATTTTAAATCCGTATTAATTCTTTTTTCAAGAATAAATAAGTTAGATATAAAAAGTTTTTTATAAAATAATTGACCATTTTAATCAAAATGTATGGAATAAAAGTAAATATAATAAAAATTACAATATAAAAAGGAAAAAATAAATCCATGGCAAATCCGGCGTAATTTGCTAGGGATTTTCCACAGAGTAACACATCTATGGCAAATTTGCCACAGATTTGCTATGGAAAATAATTAATGAAATTAAAATGGTATTCCGTGGCAAATCGTGGCAAATTGCCATGAATTTGCCACGGAACACACAATAAAATTTTCTTATTCTTTTTATCACTATTTTACCTAACATATTTTTTATATATTCTAAATGGTAATATAGTTAACTGCACTGTTATTTCCAATGCCTTTTGTTGTCAAAATAAAAAAAGTTATATCATATCTTTAAAATTTTTTATTTTAATACACATATATTTTGACACACAAAAATATTACATTCTATTTTAAATTTGTATCAATTCTTTTTCAAGAATAAATAAGTTAGAGATAAAAAAACAAAATATTTATAAAACATCTGACCATTTTAAAGAAAATATTTGGAATAAAAATAAATATAATAAAAATTAGAATAAAAAAGAAAAACATTCGTGGCAAATCCCTCGCAATTTGCTAGGGATTTGCTACATATTAACACAATCCTTGCCACGGATTTGCTATGAAAATAATTAATGAAATTAAAATGTTATTCCATAAATTTGCCACGGAACGCATAATAAAATTTTCTTATTCTTTTTATCACTATTTTACCTAACATATTTTTTGTATATTCTAAATGGGAATATAGTTAATTGCACTGATATTTCCAATGGCTTTTGTTGTCAAATAAAAAAAAAAATATCATATCTTTAAACTTTTTTATTTTAATACACACATATATTTTGACACATAAAAAATATTACATTCCATTTTAAATTCGTATCAATTCTTTTTCAAGAATAAATAAGTTAGAGATAAAAAAAAATGTTTACAAAACATTTGACCATTTTAATAAAAAAAATAAGGAATAAAAATAAAAATAATTAAAATTAGAATAAAAAGGAAAAAAATAAATCCATGGCAAATCCTAGAAATTTGTTAGGGATTTGCCACAGAAAATAATTAATGAAATTAAAATGGTATTTCGTGGCAGATTGCCATGGATTTTTCACAGAATACATAATATTTTTTTTTCTTTTTATCACTATTTTACATAACATATTTTTGTATATTCTAAATGGTAATAAAATTAATTGCACTGATATTTCCAATGGCTTTTGTTGTCAAAATAAAAACAGAAAGGTAGAAGGAAATGAAAATTTTTAACTACAAATAAGAAGAAAAATTGTTCAAATCAACTAACGATAAGATCGGGAATTTTATGGTGTGGAAAAAATATTAATACAAATTAATATAATAAAAAATCGAATAAAAAATAAAAAAAATAAATCTGTGGCAAACCCCAAACAGATTGCCATGGATTTGCCATTGAATTAATTAGAAAATAAATTGTCCGTGGTAAACCCCAAACAGATTGCCATAGATTTGCCATTGAATTAATTAGAAAATAAATTGTCTGTGGATTGCCATGGATTTGCCACAGATTTTCCACGGAATTAAGTATATCCTACCTACTTTTCGTGGCAAATCTGTGCTAGGAATTAATTTGAAAGTAATTAATTCCGTGGCAAATTCGTGGCATATTGCCATAGATTTTCCACAGAGGTTTGTATTAATATTTGACCATTTTGCCACGGACATTTTCCATAGCTAATTGGTGGCTAATTTTTCTCCCATCCTTTTTTTGCTATGGATTAGCGAGGGGACATCTTTGCATCACTAGTTGCTGCAATATTCGTGGCAACTCCGTGACAAATAGCTACGGATTTGCTACAGTTATATTGCTATGGCAATTTGCTATGTCTTGTCTTCTTTCATGGCAAATTCGTGGCAGGTTGCCATAGAATTTTTTCCGTAGCAAATTTCCGTGGAAAATTAACAATTTTCTTGTAGTGAATGAATTAATGTACTTTTCTTCCATTCTGTAGGTATCGTATTAACTCTGCATATTTTGTTGAGCAAGCTTATCAACCACGCAACAACTATCTCACCTAAGCACTTCTAAACCTTAATTGGTATACTATCTGCTCCCACAGCCTTTTTTAGCCTCATCCTTTTAAGAGCCTCTGAAATTTCATGCCTTTGAATTCGATGAATAAAATTACGGTTAATCTCATCATTTAGAATCTCAAGGTCACCCACATCTTGAACTTGATTCCTGTTAAGTAGCTTATCAAAATAGGATCTTCACATCTCGTTGATTTCCTCGTTCTTAACAAGAACTCTGAGATCGACGTCCTTCACACATTTTACCATACCGATATTTCTAGTTTTCTTTTCCCTGAAACGAGTAAGTCTATATATTTTCTTCTCCCTATCTTTTGTATCCAGCTTTTCGTATAAATCCTTGAAAACTATTGATCTTGCTTTCCTAATAGTTTCTTTTGCTTCTCTTCTTGCTATCTTATACTTCTCAAAATTCTTGGCACTCCTGCACTTTCTCAAGTTTCTATAGCACTCTTGTTTGTTCTTTATGACTTTTCTTACTTCGTTACTCTACCATGACGCGTTCTTGTTTGGTGGTATTCTTTCTCTAGATTCAACAAACACTCCCTTAGCCAGTGTTCTAATACTTTGAGCTATTCTTCTCTATATAGTATTTGGATCTAGATCCATATCGAAAGACCAGTCATCTATCTAAACCACCTTATCGACAAAAGCTATCCTTTCATCTCTCTATAACTTCCACCACTTGATCCTAAATTTAACCTGAAGGGTTCTTTGCTTACCTTGTTTCGTAAAATAAATATCGAGAACTAACAACCTATGTTGTGTAACTACACTCTCGCTTGGAATAACTTTACAATCTATACAACCACCACGAAACCTACTCCTCGTAGTAAAGAAATCTATTTAACTAGCATCTAACCCACTTCTAAAAGTCACTAAGTCTTCTTAAACCAAGTGTTTACTGTAGTAAAATCATAAGCTAAGGTAAAGTAAAAAATACCTCTTCTTGCCTCATTTCTATCTTCAAAACCTCAAACTCCATAGACACTCTCAAACTCGTTTTGATCAGAACCCACGCGTCCATTCAGATCACTACTAATAAAAAGCTTCTCCATACACAGTATACCCTGTATTACCGTATCTAAATCTTTCCAAAATTGTTATTTAATTGAATCCGCGTACCTCACTTGTTGAGCATAGGTGCTAATAACAGTAGCAATCTCGTCTACCTAGCATGAACTTGATGCTCAAAATCCTATCACTTTTCCTCTATACGTCAACCACATCAACAATGAACTTATGGTCAATAAGTATCCCAACTCTATTTCTATTCTTAACTTTACTTGAATATCAAAGCTTATAACTCCGTGGCATTACTATCTAGTTTTCTCACCTACCTATTTAGTTTCCTAAAGACACAAAATGCTAATCATTATTCTCTTCATAACCTCAAATAATTATGTCAATTTGCCTGTCAAAGATCCTATATTCTAAGAAGCTAAATGGATTCTCTCCCTATGAATTGTCTTCTTAACCCTATATTCTTGCATATTTAACACCAAGTTTGAGGGTTGACACGGCGCGTTGCTTCTGGGCAATGACCTAGAAACCCTTGCACACTTATCACTACACCTAGATGTAAGAAGTGCAGTGCGTAGCTAAATAGGGAACGCCCTTACGAAAGTGAAGACAATAATATCCTATCCTCTTGATATGAAAATAAAGTTTCAGACCAGACTGGTTTGCTCTACAATTGGCAAAATGGTTTTCTCTATTGCTTGTATTGCTTCTTCTTGACCTAAACATCCCAAGAAAAAAGCTTCAAAAGAACGTCGAAAAAATGTATTCTTATAGCAAAAGTAGCAAGTGGCTCATTGATGAATATCAATCTGTCTTTGTGGATTATCAGGAAGCTTTCCATCTTTAAAATAATCCACAAAAAGTTGTCGTAATCTTCTTTATCAATCTCATAGACGAATGTAGAATGGATTTCATGTCCTTCATCATCTTTATCTTTAAAATTAAGGGGTATAACCTAAGTTTGACATATCGGAATTTGAGTTTTTGATTATATAGACATAAACTAGAAGCTAATTTCAACAATGCATTAGCTTGCTTATTTCCGTTTCTTAACATATGCTCGATTGCTACATCATGCAAATATCCTATAAATTTTCTTGCAAAATTATAATATGGGATCAACTTAGGTTTCTTAACATTGTATTCCCTAAGTAATTGATTAACAATCAATTGAGAATCTCTATATATTTTGAGATGCAGTCACTTTATATTAACAACCAACTCTTACCTAAGTATAAGGGCTTGATATTCAAAGACATTATTTGAGCATCTTTTGGTTAAGATAAAAGATCACAAGAATACATCTCCCTCAAGAATAATGAATACCATGCCAACTCCAGCACCTTCACAATGCACCATACCATCAAAATACATCTTATATGGCGGAAAAATCTCAATTACAAGGGCATTCTTATTAGTCAATTCATCACTTAATTCCCATTCAGCGAGAATAGCGTGATCAGCTAAGAAATTAGCCAGTACTTACCCTTTGATAGCTTTCTGCTAAACAAAGATAATATCAAATTGTTGGAGTTGAATGTACCACATTGCTAAACGATTATATGGCACATGCTTTGTTATGATATACTTTATAGGATTAACCTTGGGGATAAGATGCACGGTATGCTCTTGAAAATAATGATTTAATTTCTAAATTGCAAATATTAAAGCTAGACAATGCTTCTCAATTGATGAATAGTTCAACTCATTTAGTGCCATCATCCAACATAAGTAATAGAGTGTATTTTCTTTGCCATTGTCATTTTCTTGAGCAAGCAATGCCCCCACTGAATGCTCTTGTGTATCAATGTATAAAATTAGTGACTTGTCAAGAATAGGTGTGGCTAGCACAAGAAGCTTCATCAAATAAGATTTGATACATTTGAAAGTATTTTGACACGCTTCATCCAATTAAAATGGTACATTCTTCTTTATTAGGCAACTAAACGGTTGGCATCACTCAATAAGATTTGAGATGAACCTTTAAAGGTAGGCTAACTTTCCCTGTAGACTTTTTAATTCATGGATATTTCTTGGCTTAGGCATCTTCATAATTGCATCGATTTTTGATTAGTCTATTTCAATACCTTAATGACAGACGATAAAGACTAAAAATTTTCCAAAGGTACAGCCAAAGGCACATTTGAGAGGATTTATCTTTAATTAATGTTTTCAGAGTAGCTCGAAAGTTTTTCTCAAATTTTGAAGATGATCACCTCGTTTACGTGACTTGACTACCAAATCATCTACCTATCATTCCATGATCTTGTGTAGCATATCATCAAAGATCTTTTGTATTGCCCTTTGATATATGACTCCAGTATTCTTCAGACCAAAAGACATCATTGTGTAGCAATAAATTCTTTTTAGAGCACAAAAGGCATGAGCTCCTCATCTTCTAGCACCATTCTAATTTGGTTATAACCAGAAGATCTATCCATAAAAGATAGAGCTTCATGGCTAGTGGTTGCATCTACCATCAGTTCCAGACTAAGTAGTGAAAAATCATCTTTTGGGCATACATCATTTAGATTTCTAAAATACACACAAATTCAAATTTGTCCATTTTTTTCCTCATAGGGATAATATGTGTAACCCAAGTTAGATACTTGACCTCTCAGATAAATTTAGCTTCGATAAGCTTGTTCATCTTTACTTCAATTAATGGAACTAGCTCAGGTCTAAAATGTCGTTGGGCTTACTTTACTGGTGTCACTCCATCCTTTACAACTAAGTAGTGGACATCAATTTTCATATCTAAGCTAGGCATTTCATTGTGTGTCCAAGAAAAGACGTCACGGAATTCCTTTACAACTAAGTAGTAGACATAAATTTTTATATCTAAGCTAGGCATTTTGTTGTGTGTCCAAGAAAAGACGTCACGGAATTCCTTCAAAAAGTCGATGTAGGCCTTTTCTTCTTTAGGCAATAAGATTGTACTTATATAAATTGGGCAAGGGTCTTTAATAGTGCCCAAATTTACTTTTTTCAGCTTAGCAACTGTGGCTTTTATACCTCTTCCAAGTTTTGCTAGAACATACTTAGTATTTTCTTCCTTGACATACTCTTCATCATAAATGATGATATGGTTGCAAGAAGCTACACTTTTATCATCACAAGGCGAAACGGGAATCACTTGTATTATTACTTTTAAGACTACATCATAATTCACCATTGTTCTTACCTTCGAAGAGACTTTGCCAGGATTTCTTGCCTTTGAAATGACTATAACTCCAAACCTCTTGAAAAAAGATTTTCTTTTTCCTTTTGGGCTTAGTCTTGTGAAGAAAGATGGATGTAGATTTGTATCTCCCAATCTATCAAAAACACGTCAAGGTTTCGATATTATTTCATCTTCTACTGTAATATATTAAACATTCGCCCTCTTAATTTTGAGTTGAATGTGAGATGCTTATTTGTAACCCAGACCAACATGCCCTTTTCTATTGGTATGCTTTAGGTAGATCCTGAACCCTAACTGTTTTTCTTGTTAACATCAACAAGAAGCCTTCCTAACAAGTGTTGACTTCGTGAATTATATCCAACTTTTGCCAAGAGTCTATAAATATTTGGGTCAAATCCTTCATTCGTACATGAAGTCGGTAATTCATCATACTTTATTTTGCTTCTTCTTTGGTTGGACAAATTCTTTCAGGAGTATTTGGTGGCTTAATAGAGTTAACCTTTGTGAGGGGCAAAATGAGCCCTCCCAATGGCTTATTGTGTGCAGATTGCTTGGTAGAGCTTTCTGCAGCTGCTATAACTTTGACATTTTTGGAAAAGATAACCTTTTTATCTTCCTTCCCTATTAAAGAATCGATCTTAGTTGACTTACCATCTTTTCAAATATCATACTTAGTATTAGTAATATGTGCTTCAGCTTCAGTGAATAGTTTATCATCAATATGTATTTTTTTTACTATGCCATTTCTACGGCATTCGAAACATTGATGCAGGATTGATAGCACCACACCATTATTATAGAGCCATTGTCTTCCAAGTAGAATGTTGTAGAAGGTCTTAGCATCAATAACATGGAAGAGAGCATTTAAAGGCATATCTTCAATTACTATATCCAGTCAGAGGGTACCACTGGCTTGTTACCCCCTTGATTTAATCCTTGTATCATAAGGTGGCTTTGAGATAATTCATCCATAGAAATGCCCAACTCTTTTAATGTCTGTAAAGGTAGGTTGTTCACTGCCAATCCACTGTCCAATAGTTTCCTATTTACTCTCTACTCTTATACGTGGCTAGCTATAAATAATGGTATGTTGTGAGACGTCGAACAAAGTATCAAATTATCATCAGTGAATATGATCTCCACTGTGCAAGTACTGAGATCTATTGAAGAATCAGTTTTCTCCATATCTCATTCTTTTATGCACTCAGTATTGTCTTCTTCACTTTCCTCATTATGTATGGTATAACATGAGATAATGTTAAACTTTTCAATAAGTTTTCTTAGTATAAAATATTTTAGTACACAGAATCATCTACTATTGATGTAGGCTTTATCTTCTTACTTTTGATCTTTCTCACATTTTTCTTAGTGAACTTGCTTTTTACCAGTGAAGCTCCACTTCTTGAGGGCTTGGTGTATTTTTTTTCTTCTTGTCACAAGCATCTAGCCTGCATCTTCACCATGTATAGAAGGTTCTTCAACTTTTTGTTGATATCTTTCGGCAGGAAGGACCTGTTCGTCAACTTCAATCTTGACAGATCAAAACTTCCAAATTTAACCTAAAAAATAACGGGTTCAACAGGAGGGACTACAGGAGTCATCAAATTGTAGGTGCTCTGTATTCTTTAAGGACTACATGACCTTCATAGACCAACTACATGATCTTGTCTCTGAGTACGAAGCATTTCTCAATTGGATGACCAATCAACTGACAATACTTGTAGTATTTGGGATCATTTATTCGTCCAACCTCATTTAAACGTTTTGCTTCTGGCAATTCTATAGCCTTAGCAACTAACATTTTATCAAATATTGAAGAAATATCAGAGTTAAAGAAATGATATTCTTTAGACTGCCTTTCTTCTAGGGTTACTTTCTTTCTTTCTTATAGAAGGTCCACCTTCTTGGCCACCTCTGGACTTACTTTCAAAGAAATTTTTATTGGAGCCACAGCTGTTGCCATAGACTATTTTGCTTTGGTTTTAGAAAATGGTTTGCTACATTTTCTAAAATCTTATTTTTCTTTGCTTTTATGGGGGTCTTGAACAGGTGCCTTACCCCCATATACAACAATACTCAATTACATATCGTGAGCACACATAGCTAATTGTTTAAAAGTTTTTGGCATGATCCTTTTGAGAATATACTGGAATCCCCAGTGCAAGCTTTGGATGCACATTTCAACTACAAATGATTCACATAGATTATCTCGACAAATGAGCTTCAAATTTCTCTATCTATTGATGTAGTCAACCACTGGCTCATCTTTCCATTAGTGGGAATTGGTAAGCTCTACTATGCTGATGATCCTATGAGTGCTATAGAATCTATTGAGAAACTCTTGTTCAAGTTACTCCCAATTGTTGATAGAACTAGGCACAAGATCAATGTACCAGTCAAACGTGATTCCTTTAAGGGATCGTACAAATTACTTCACTAGTAGATCCTATAAGTTCCAGTGTTATTGCATATCTCGATGAATTTGGCTATGTGTTGCTTTGGATTTCCTTTGTTATCAAATTTGAAAATTTAGTGGCTGATATATAGTTGGCATCCTCATATCGTCAATTCTTTGCGAATAAGGCTTTGCATATATGAATATGGATTTGCTACCTTCTTCATACTCGTCCTTAATTGTACCCATGATGAAATTTTTGAGCTGATTAACTGAAATCATACCTTCAGAAGATATTTGGATATTTTTGTGATTTCTTGGAAGTTTCCACTTCCTCTTACACTTACAATCTCTTTGGAGAAGCTTGACTTGTTTCACCAGTGTTTTCAAAGCTATTGATGACATGTGCGATAGTGAGATCTTGCTCTTGGGAGCATCCCTGCAACAATTTTGTGAGGTGCGTGAGTTGTTCCTTTAGATTTTCTATTTCAGTCATCATAACTGGCATTACAGAAGAAGCAGTTGAATCTTCATTGAATGAAGCTTTGGATTTGAGATCCTCATAGGAGGATTGAGGTGCAGAGCCAGTACTTGAGTTTTGATTATCTTGCTTGGAGTTGTAGCCCTTCTCCAGTGAAGATGACATCTTGTGCATTGTAGAAGCAACATCTTGCTTCAACTTTGCAGTTATAGGTGATAAGACAACGTTGAAGTTTTGAGCGTCACTTGGTGAAAGAGCTTGAGCCTTAATTCTTGTCAGCATGCCTTGGCTTGAAATTTGTGGAGTTTTGTCAATATTGCAGTAGCCTCCATGACATCAGCAACCTTTGAATGAGCAGATGCAGATTTGCTATTCTGTGGTGCTATTGAGTTGCTTTGTGCTTGTACTTGAATTGGAGATTGAAGAGAAGAGATGGGAGGCAGAGATTGTCCTACTGGGCATGCTAAAAGTTTGTAGCCTGTGAAATTTCAAGTCTGTAAATTAAGATAAAATATATATATATATATATATATATATATATATATATATATAATACTTTGTAAATATGAAAAGTGATTACAAATCTTTGAAGAAGTCCTAAAATGTAGGATAAGTCCTCCGATTCTTATCTTTTTGAAAAATATTGATTTGAGGACTGAAGAGCTTGATCTTGGATCGAATGGAATTTGATGATGAATATTTGATTACCAAGATTTTGAGACTTGTTTGATGCAGAAGAAGATGAATGCCTTGAAATTTGATGAGGATTCTGAATCTTGATTTAATGATGAGTCTAAATCTTGAATTTGTTAAAGCTTGAGCTTGAACTTTAAATTTGTTGGAGCTTGATTTTGCTGAAGCTTGATGTTAAACTTTGAAGCTTGACCTTAAATGTTGTTGAAGCTTAAGCTTGTGGATGCAGCTTATTTGTGGAAGATTTGGGGTGCCTTGAACCTTTGAGGGAAAATCCTATTTATAGGTTTAAAATCCCTTGACTTTTGTATAAAACGTCGATGTGGGGCTTTGAGAAACCTCATAGCGAACCCTAATGGACTTGAGCTTGAGGTGATTTGGGCTTCATTTAAGCTTAGCCCAATTTCATGTAATCCATATCATTTGGGTTTAATGGATCTTGAATAAGGGTCTTAATTTAATACCCCAATCCAATTTTATTTAATGGACTTTTGACAATGTCCCAATTTTAATAGCCCAATTCCATAATATATTGGATTTAATGGACTTTTAATAATGGGCCAACTACATAAATCCAAGAATAATTATATGCAAAGATTTATTTTAATTAACCAAGACTAAAATATTTAATTTCCTTTTAGTCTTGATTAAATAATATTTATTTTTCTCCAAATTTATTTGTCTACAGTAACAATGCAATAATTACACTTAACTTTCACTGGATGATATTGTTGTAATGTGAAATGTTTTGTGAACATATCATCTTCCCTTTTTTGTGCTTTTTTGTTTTAGTCTCGGATCGTATTTCACTTTCTTGAGTATCAACATGAGGATGTTATTTTTGAACTTCAACTTTTTTATCACTAACTTGCACTGATTGGTTGATTATTGGAAGAGAAAATGTTGTCAGAGAAAAATTTGGATCAAAACTGGAGGCATTTTGATAACTGGATGGAGTAGTGAATGTCTTTAAATGCAAATACGGATTATAGTTACTAGTAATTTTTTTCTCATCCTTAGAGTTACTTGGATGAGGTATTTTTTTTTCAAAAAATAAAAAAATAAAAAAATGTAACAACAGTATTATAAATTAAAATTGAAATTGAAATTGAGAATTGAGAGAGTTGAGAGAAGTGTAAGAAAAATAAAGAGTAGATTGAAGATATTTATGTAGGGAGGAAGAAGGGAAAAAAAAAGAGAGAGAGGCTAGAACAGCCATGTTTCTAGCTGTTGCATGTGGCCTATTATGATGGGCCATTGGCCATTTAATTTTTTTTTTTAATAACTTACCCCGTGTTTAGGGATGGCAATTTCCCCGCTTAAACCGGGGACCCGGCTCCGCCTGACCCGGTTGGGCCGAGGATTCCTCGATTTAAGCAGGGACAGGCTTCATTCCTCGGCCCGCCAACCGGGGACGGGGATTGCATGATCCCTGTCCTCGGCCTGGCCCGGCCTGGCCCGTTTTACATATATTATATATATATATATACATATATTACATATATACATACCAATATATATATATATATATATACATTATATAAATTATAGGTAGATTATATATGTATATAAAATAAAATAAAAAAGAAGAGGAAAAATAAAAAAGAAAAAAATTATTAATTTTATTCTTACTAATCTAGTGATATAATAAATATGTGAATTATTGAAAATCACTACAAAAGTTTTCTATATGATTAAAAAATTTTGAATAAAAATATATTGGAGGCAAAAATTTTTTTTTTTTTTAAAAATCTTTATAATTATTTTCGGGCCCAAACGGGCCTCCGCTTCCCTGCTTTCCCAGGCCGGGACCGGGGATTGTTTTGTCCCCGGCGGGGATCCCCGCCTTTCTCCGTAGCGGGGACGGGCCGGGGATGGGGATACGGGGGCATATACGGGGCCGGGATTTCTAGTCCCCGGTCCGACCCGATCCCATTGCCATCCCTACCTGTGTTAGCATGTAATTATAACATATGACAATAAAAAAATAAAAAACAGCGGTTAGCGGTTGGAGAAAAACCCCAACCTCAAACAAACTGTGAATCCCAGTTTCAGTTCACGGTTGAACAAAGAAAAAAGTGAAACCGGTCTATGTTATAAAATCACAATTTTTATATTAAATATTTTTAAATACAAACGTTGTAAAGTCAACCTGCTAATGTATTGCCTACATAGAAATTTTGGCAAAAACTCTAGCAATACTTTGTGTGAGCCCATGGTCCAGAGGCTTTACTGGGCCTTTCATTTTTTTTTTTTTTTTGTGTTAATTAGCAATGGGCTCAGCCCTTATAGTTAGGGACTTAATTAATGGGGGAAAAATTAGGACTTGATAGCAATTTTGTAACTCTCAGACTGATTAAACGTTCTGCCAGAATGTGGTTCTGATATTCATCGTTGTTCATCTGTCAGAGACAGTTCAGAGAGGGGAGAAAGGCCAGAGGAGGCAAAGGAAGGGGAAGAGCTCGAGGCTTCAAATTTAGGTAATCCACGTTCCCCTTAAGCTTTTATTGAGGTTTAATTGATGTCTAGGGTTCTTGATTTTACTGTTCTGATTTGGGGGGAAATGGGGTGAATGATGTTCTGATGGGGATTGATTGGGATTGTAGGTGTGGAAGAGGTTGGTGGTGATAAGGGTGATCTGTGAGTAGGATTCCGGGTAAGGATTCTGACTTAACTGTGTTTTGATTTTCAACTGATGGTTGACTTTATGATCTTCTGTTTTTCAATCTGAAAATTATGTTGGTATTCAATTGGAATTGAGCATGGGAATAATCTGTTGTGATGTATGAGTTGTTTATGATCAAGTAAGACTATATGATATGTACTTTACTGTTCTTGTTATGTATTGAATTTTGGTTGCTAAAATTCTGTTCTATTCTGTCATCTGTTTGGGGTTTGGTCTTGGTAGGGATGATCCCTTATGTTCTGTGTACTGGCCCTAGGCTTGGGGGATACAATACCTTGCCTAATTTTGTGTACTGGCCCTCCTCCTAACGGGATAAAATAGTTAGGAGACTGATATCAGTTAGCCAAAACTTCTCCCCAAACACGTGTCATGAATTCTGGGTCTGTTCAATTGATTTGAAAAGTTAGAAATGGTGTAGTGAACTGTTATGGAAAAATGGTAGGGTAATGGTTGTGTTGTTCATTATTGGAGTGGTTGTGGATGTTGAGCCTTGTTCTGTTTCTTTGTGCATTTTGGCCTCTGATTCGTTCTAGTTTTATGTTATTTCTTTGGTCTATGCTTTCCGTGCATTGTGCTCTATTTTTTTTGGCAGATTTAGTTTGAACAGGCGCCTGTTATTCAGTCCAACAGGCGCCGGTTGATGTAGCTAAACAGGCACCGGTTCATCTCAGAATCGGACCCCTTACGTTTTAGTAACAACGAGCACTTGTTTACTCTTCCTAACGAGCGCCGGTTGACTTTCTAATTCTGAATCTCTTCAGTTTGATCAAAGTTACCCTTGTTTGTTGTAATATTCCTTAGTGTGTGCTATAAGTGAGAAATATTTGAGCCTGAACCACAACCATATGTTACCCTAACTAAGTCCACTGCTACCACTGTTTTAAAGTTCAATGATTTGCGAAACTATATCTATGTAACTTGCTCAATCCCGGTTAAGTCATGATTCCTACTGAGCTAGTGAGCTCACACCTTACTTATCATTTCAGGTTCTCAGTTGAACGAGGAAGAATTAGACGGGTGGTTCGAGGAGGACCTAGAGTGACTAATTTGACGAGTTCATGTAACGTTCTCATTTATGGTCTACTTTATGACATTGGAGTTTTAGTACGTTTGAAGTTATTCCAAGAGATTAGTTAAATCGTTTTACATTGTAACAGAATTATTATGAGCTTTGGCAATTTCAGTTATGACAGTTGAGTCTATTTTTTTGGTAATGTCTGTATTGGTTCTGGGTTCGGTATCCCATTTCGGGATGCTGCCATGTCATCTCCCGGGTCCGGGGTGTAACACTTTGAGCTTTACTTTACTTCCAAGGTTTTAGGTTATAGAAGTGTGGTTTTGTAATTTTTATTAAGTAGAATCTGTTCTAAGTTAATGAGATTTCTTTTCGTAAACTGAATATGATGAGCAAAAAATTACCCTCCCTATTATTGTTGTGCTTGACGAGATAATCCTAGTTGATGCTTATGCATTATGCATTAAGGCGGAATTGGTCTTCTTGGAAGTTTGGATAGGATATTAGACAGTTAACTTCTGCTATTGCCTCATTCAAATTGTAAAACTATTATCATAGTGTTAAAATTGGAAAATTTGAGCATGTTCAATGACAAAGTCTTGATTCACACTAGAAAATTTTGCAATGTTTCAAAGAGTTTTTGGCACTGGCTTATCAGCAGTAATGATAGCATGGCAGTCAATGATAGAAGGATATGTATTCACAGCCTTAACTCAGGCTAAAAAAAAAAAAAATCTAAATTCTTCAATATTGGTATATGATAGAAAGAGATTGGATAGAGGGAGATTGAAGAAAACCTAAACTCTATAATAGTACGAGGTTTTATATTCACAACCTCAATTAAGATTGTAAAAAATATTAATTCTTCAATGTTTTTATACTTGTATGTGACTGAAAGAGATTGCAACAGAGGAAAGTTGAAGAAAAACCTACATCCTGTTAGTTTTGTATTTGAAATGGAGTTGTAAACGCAAGTATGTTAGGTTAATAATAATAATAATAATAATAATAATAATAATAATAATAATAATAATAATAATAATAATAATAATAATAATAATAATAATAATAATAATAATAATAATAATAATAATTCTTTAAGGAAAGTGAGATAAAAAAGTAATCACATTTCTCATTTTTAAAATCTAATATTTACTTCATTATTTATATTCTGAAAATAGAATCTGATTCCTTAAATATGGAAAAATAAATGTAAAATATTGAAAAAAATAAATACTTATAAGTGGTATTGTGATTCATTTTTCAAGATTCTAACAATTAAAAATAAAAAATAGACAAGAAGAAGTCTTCCTATCTATATTTTCCACCTTATTCCTTATGTTTTTCCTTACCATTTTTTTTCTCCCCACACCTCCCCCAACCTAGTAATGTATTAAAAATTTTAAAAAATTTAAAAGAAACCACACTTTAACCAAAATAATTATAATTAACTTAAAAGTCATATAATGATTATATTAATTACATAAGAAGAAAATTTATTACATTTTCTATAGATATTTTAATTTGATAATAATAAAATTTTTTATCAATATTATAATTTAATCTAACATTAAAAATAATTAGAATATCAAATAAACTAAAATAAAATATTGAAAGATACAAAAATACTATTTATACAATTTTTATTTATTTTAACAATTTGGAAGAAAAATATATAATTAAATTGTACAATATGAGATATATATTAAATTATTTAAATTTTTTTAGTACATGTAATTCTTTAATTTTAAATATTAAAAAATATCTTATATTACTTTCATTGAATATTTTTTGGACATTTCAAATATATGAAATCATATTCTATAAATTCATTTTTTCAAGATTTAAATTCCATAATATTATTTTTTTCACGTGCCAATTAAACGATAGCTAATTGTAAAAGAGGGTGGGGGGGGGGAGTGACACTTCGAATCCTCTCTCCTAACTTCTTTCTCCATTCTTTCCACCATTCTCAAGAGTTTGCCAAGTGTCCCATTCATCTCTTATTGTTTTTTCTTTTCCAATTAAAAGTTAGTAGTATTAAATTTAACGAACTCTGGTAAATAAATTCGTTTCAAATTTTAATGCAGTAGAGTTTATGTTTTCTTCAACCTCCCTCTACCTAATCTCTTTCTGTGACATAAAAATATACCTACAATGAAGAATTTAAAATTTTTTAACCTCTGTTGTAGGCTGTGAACTCAAATCATTTTATTGTTGACCGCCATGCTATATAAGCTAGTGCAAAAAGTTCCTTGAAACATTGCCGAAATTTCTTGGGTGAATCAAGACTTCGTTATTGAACATGTCTAAGAATTTTTACAATTTCAATATTACAATAATAATTTTACAATTCCGGTGCTGCAATAACATAAGTTAACTGTCTGAGACATCCCAACCAAGCTTCCAAGAAGACCAATTCTATCTCAGTACATAATGCTCAAGCGCCAACAAGGATCGTCCCCCTGAAGCACATCAATGCAGTGCTCGAATAGAAAGGGTAATTTTTGCCCATCATAATTTATTTGTAAAGGGAAATATCATAATTGTAGAGCAGATTCTATGTAATGAAAGTCACAAAAACTACATTTTTGTAACCTAAACCTTTGGAAGTGAAGTAAAGCTCAAAGTGTTGCTAGAGCTTTTTGCCAAGATTTTCTGCATAAATGGGAAAAGGTTGAAGAAAATTTAAACTCTGCAACATCTGTATTTAAAAGATTTTATTGCAGCATTGGAATTGGAAAATTATTATTGTAATAATAAAATTGCAAAAATTCTTAGAAATGATCAATAACAAAGTCTTGATTCACACAAGAAAATTCTACAGTGTTTCAAGAAATTTTTGGCACTATCTTAGTGATAAAATGGCAGTCAACAATGAAATGATTTGTATTCACAGCCTCATACAAAGGTTAAAAAAAAAAAAAAAAAATTCTTCAATATGTGTATGTTTGTATGTGACGGAAAAAGATTGGGTAGAGGGAGGTTGAAGAAAACTTAAATTCTGCTACGTTTGCATTGGAAATAGGTTATTAACGCATAACAACAACAACAACAACAATAATAATAATACATTTAATTAGAAAAAATAAAAAGAAAGGAGTGTGAAGACACTGAACAATTTCTTGAGAGGGGGTAAGAAAGCGGGGAAGAAAGTTAACAGAGAGCAACTGAAATATTTTGAAACAGATTGAATATAAGTGAACCAAAGATTAAAACTTGGAGGTACTGCAATAGTGGACGTAAGAACATCGTTATTTTGGAAAATTCCAACGGAGTTCTTGAAAAAAACTATAGACATTTTAGGGTGATTCAATAATAGATTAAAAAGGAAAAATTTTAGGTGAGCCCGGTCTAGGGATCTTTCTGTCGACTTGATTCACCGGGAGTGAATGAGCGTCCCTGTTAAGAAACTCCGAAATATCTCTTTTTTCTTTTTTTTTTCCCATCTAAATGTTTACTTTGCTTGGTTAACCCAACCTTCCCAAATGTTAGAAGGGGTTTTCTCCAAAGTAACCTTCTTTTGGTCCCAAATGCCTATACTAACATTATTTTGGCAGGATTTGCAAAACTAATTTGAATATGTTTAACGAGAAATGCCTCGAATTGAATATCAACACCTTTTAAATAACTTAAAAATTTTCGAAAGAAAAATTAAATACTGAAGTATTTTACACATATGTTCATGTGTTTTATTTTTTCACTATAAAAAATTATCTAAAATAGTAGTAGGATAAAATAAATTAAGGACCGGAAACACTTACCTGATGTGCCTTTAGAAAAATAAGAATGCATTTCTCAAAATCATTTTATAGTTTTTACACTACAAGAAAATAATCATTTAGCAAGGGCATTTAGCAACGACAAGTATACCATCGCTAATTTGCGAGTGTTTTGCAAGGGCAAGTAAAGGGAGGGATAATTTACCAATGAGTTGACCATCCTTAGCTATACTATCTGAATTAGTGATGGCATTGCGAGGGTAACAATTTTGTGACAGTTTAAAGAGGGCAGATGACTCTGTCACTAAATTCCATAGCTAAACCGTCGCGGATTGCTAGGATTTAGCTACGACCCCATAAATTGTTCTTATCAAATTTTTGTTGAAATATAAAATTAAGGATTCGTAGCTAAACCCTTTATGATAGTGAGAATTTAGCTACGAAAAAAAACCATCTCTAATTACTAGGGTTTAGCTACGGTTATAGAAATTTTTTTCAAAAAATTTTAGTGAAAAATGAAAATAAATTTCCATCGCTAACCCTCGCAACTAGCTAGACTTTAGCTATGCAGTTATAAATATTTCCATGATAAATGTCTAGATGCCGCCGCTAAACCATAGCAAATTGCTAGGGCTTAGCAAAGGCTTTATAAGTTTTTAGTGAAAATGAAAACAAATATGCCGTCGCAAAATCCTCACAACTATCTAGGGTTTAGCTACGGATTTGTAATTTTTTTTAACCGAATTAAATGTCAAAATGCCGTAGCTAAACCCTAGCAATTTGAGAGGGTTCAGCTATGGCTTTATAAATTTTTGCAATAAAATTTGGTGAAAAATGAAAACAAACATTCTATTGCTAAGCCTTCTCAACTAGCTAGGGTTTAGCGACATAGTTAATAATTTTTCACCCATCGAATATAAAGTCGTACCTTAACCCTAGCAAATTGCTAGGGCTTTATAAATTTTTTCAATAAATTTTACTAAAAAATGAAAACAATAATTTTTTCAATTAAATTTTAATTCCAGATTTGTATCTAATTATGTATTTGAAAATATCATTCAATTTAGTAATCATGTATCTATCTGAGTGTTTGATTGAAATATTGAATAATAATATATATATATCAATGTGATTGTTTCTAACTGATTAGAATATATAGAGATTTAATCTATCCATATAGTATATAATATGTAGGTATATTGATGCAGGAATAGTTATAGTTGTATATACATATTTATATATTCGTTATATATGTTAAACATTACTGATTATATATATATATATATATATGTTACATATACATTATATATATATATACACACACACATTATATATGTTGTATAATGAAATATATAATGTATATACATTCCATATAAATTATGTTACATAAGTTATATATGTTATATAATGTATATATATGCACATACAGTGTATATGATTGTATATATGCTACTAATGTATATAATCGCTAATGTATAATTTCTATATATGCATATAACAAATATACATATATGTATATGTACAACAAAATGTATCAACACATTCATATACTAGATAACTACAGTGAATGAAATCTTAATTAGGCATTGAAATAGACACTCGAAGATAAATTTGAATGTGTTGATAACTAATATATAACATATTAATATGTATTACTTATACACATGTATGCACATAAAATTATAACCGCTAAAATATCAATATATTGATATACTATATCACTAAATTTAATATACTAATTATTATATATGTTATTACATATCTCAATTAAATGTTCAGATAGACATATGATGAAAAAAATTGAAAGATATTGTTAAATATATAATTAGACACATAGGCCGTAGCTATGCCCTAGCAATTTGCGATGGCTTAGCTACGGCCTTTATCTTGTTCTTGAAAAAATTTAAACACTGTAGCTACGCCCTAGCAATTTGCGACGGCTTAGCTACGGTTTTCATAATATTTGGATATACCAAAAGACGTAGCAATGCTGTAGCAATTTGCGACGGCTTTTCTATGGCATTTTCACATTATTCCCTCAAAAATTTGCCTCCAAAAATTTTGTGAAAAGTTTACAAAGCCGTCTCTAAACCCTATCTATTAGCGAGGGTGTAGCGACGACTTTTAATAACCGTTGCTAACTTCTCGTTAAACCCTCAGAATCAACAAGAGTTTAGCGACGGACATGGAATTTTTCTAGGGTCTATTTGCCAACGCTAAACCCTCACTATTTGCAAGGGCTCAGCGACAGCATTGTGGCCGTCGCTAAATTAAATACATAGTCAGAATCGGGACCTTCTTCTTCATTTTCTCTTTTTTTCCTCAGCTTCTCTCCGCACCGGTGACTCAGCCCCTCCTTGCTCTGGATTGGTATTGAGCTCCCCTTTTCTCCCTTTATCCTTCCTTTCTTATTCTCTCTTCCCTTTCTTTTCCCTTCCCTTCCCTCCCCTCCGCCAGAGCAGCAAGAGTCATCCAGCCACCGGTCATCGCCGCTCCGTCCTTCTCCAGTTGCCGCCGCTTCGCCAGCAGTTCAATTTCTAGGTTTTTATTTATTTTTTACATTCCAATAGTAATTAAAAATTGATTGTGTTATTCCAATGGTTGAAATTTAATTTTTATATTTTCAGTGAATTAATGTTTGTTTCAGTACAAATTTATTTATTTTTAGACTTCTAAATTATTATTGTATATATTGTTGTTATTGTATATAATGTATATATACAATGGCATTGCAATGTATACAAATTCATGAAATTTAATTATATGAATATTGTATATATAATGTATACAAATTAATTACATGCTTTGTTTCCAATGAATTGGTTGGATTATAGTTATGCTTTGAATTATAGTGTTTATATATAATGTATATTTATGCTTTGATTACTAGTTTTGGATTATTTTTTTATATATAATGTTTATAATTATGATTTGAATACTACTTTTAGATTATAGTTATGCTTTGAATTATAGTATTTATATATAATGTATATAATTATGCTTTGAATTATAGTGATGTTTAGATTGGTTGGATTTGTTGGAGGAGAATACAATTAAGTAGAAGCCGGTGTTTAGTGTTGGGGATACATTGTGTATTTTGGTTGGGTTTGTTTGATGTGTCTTGTATTGGCTTAGTTCCTAAAAAACGTCCATTTTTAAGGGGAGACTTTGCCAAAATTTTTCTTGAATTTAATTTTTAATAAACTACTTAATAATATTAAAAAGTTTTTATTTAATAAACTTTTCCATTAATAATATTAATAAAATTTTATTAATAATAAACTAATTAATAGTATTAAAAAGCTTTAAATTTCATACACTTTTCAATTAATAATATTCAAAGGCTTTTGTTGTAATAAGTACTTAATATTATTAAAATGTTTTTAGTTAATAAACCTTACTATTAATAATAATTAAAGTTTCTATTTTATTAAACATTTTAATGGTATTAAAAAGTTTTTTGTTTAATAAACTTTTCTATATCACAGTTTTTTACTTTAATAAACTAATTAATAGTATTAAATAGTTTTTAGTTAATAAAAATTTCTATTAATAATATTTAAAAAAAATTATTTTAATAAACTAATTAATAGTATTAATTAGTTTTAAATTTAATAAAATTTGCTATTAATAATATTCCAAGGTTTTTGTTGTAATAAACTACTTAATAATATTAAAAAGTTTTTATTTAATAAACCTTTCTATTAACAATAAATAAAAGTTTTTATTTTAATAAACTTTTTAATGGTATTAAAAAGTTTTTAGTTTACTAAACTTTTCTATTAATAAATTCAAAATTATTTATTTTAATAAACTAATTAATAGTATTAAATAGTTTTTATTTAATAAATTTGTGTATTAATAATATTGAAAAATTTTTATTTTAATAAACTTTTTAATAGTATTAATTAGTTTTAAGTTTAATAAAATTTTCTATTAATAATATTCAAAGGTTTTTGTTGTAATAAACTAATTAATAGTATTAATTAGTTTGTAGTTTAATAAAATTTTCTATAAATAAACTATTTAACAATATTAAAAAGTCCATAGTTTAATAAACTTTTCTACTAATAATATTAAAAAGTTTAATAATAGTATCATCCTTGCAATGTCTAGGCTTGGCAACAATTTGATAAGAGTCATCCTGAATTTGCTAATGAGGTTAGAAATGTAAGGCTTAGTTTGTGCACAGATGGATTTGCTCCTTTCAGGATGTCTGGAAAATAGTATTCATGTTGGCCAGTTATCCTCACATCCTATAATCTCCCTCCGTGGATGTGCGTGAAGGATCCCGTATTATTTTTTACTATAATTATTCCGGGGCCAAAGAATCCTAAGCATAAAGTGGATATTTATTTACAACCATTGATAGATGAATTAAGTATGTTGTGGTATGAAGGTGTCCCCAGATATGACATATCCAAGAAACACAATTTTTAATTGCGAGTGACACTATTGTGGACAATAAACAACTTCTTAGCTTATGCAATGCTTAGTGGGTGGAGCACTACAGGCAGATTAGTGTGTCCATATTGCATGGAATGTACAAAGTCTTTTCAGCTACAATTTAGGGGCAAAACATCTTGGTTCAATTATCATTGCCAGTTCTTGCCATTCGATCATCTGTTTAGAAAGGATGCTGTAGTTGGGCGATACTCTATCTAGGTAGGCGACGCCGTCACCTACAGTTCCATTATTTGCTGGTTCGAGTTAGACTACACCTCGAGACCACACTCTACAACCATTGATTGTGCCACGAGCAGACGGGTACGATTAAGATTGAATTTATATACTCCCTCCATCCTATTAAAATTGATAGTGGTTGACTTGGCATGATATTTTATGCAAAAGTAAAAGTTAGAATATAATAATAATATAATATAATAAAAATAATAAATATGTGGGTCCCACCAATACTTTATGTCAAATCTAAATATATAAAAATAATATATGTGGGGTATATTGATTATTTTATAATAAATTGTATAGTAAAAACTTTCCTTTTAAGGAAAGTGTCAAATTTTTTGGGACAGCCCAAAATAGTAAGTAGGTCAATTTTATTGGGACGGAGGGAGTATTATTTTTATGTGCGATAGTTTTGCATAATTTTAGAATATATTTAAATTTCTATGTCAACTTTTTTGTTATTTAGTTATTTTTTTAACGTATTTCTTTTTAATATATATCACTTTCATTTCTTTTTTATGTTTATTAAAAAAAAAAAAAGATTTGTTGGTTCCCATCGATGTGTACAGGAGATCATATCGATCTTTTAGAGATATTTCGACGGTCCTTACGCGTGTTGGGCAAATGTCCCGATTCACGTGAGGAACCTCTGGTTTGAGGAGTTTGCAGTAAGTTATAAATTTTTGAATATTTCATGAAAAAATAATTAGTTTATACTTTATATATATCTTTTTAATTGTTTAATATATACTAACAACTTTAAATATATTCTGCTTTTTGCAAAGCTATTTCGTTGGACCGATGATCATAGTGCTTAGATTTAGTCCAATTGGGAGCACTAGTGTTGGACTCGCCTTTCGAACACTTTATCAAGGGTTTGAAGGACGACCCCTGCTGGTCAGTGGCCTCCCTGGATCAACCCTTGTCAGTGGGAGGCGATGAGGGAGTGCTGGGGCAGAGAGGAGTTCTAGTGGATCTCGGCCACTGCCAGGAGGAACAGGGGTCATTCCACAACCACGCATACTAGCGGGTGCATCTCTTTTACAATCCACGAGGACCGTATGGTAATTTCCTTTAGTTATTAAGACATTTCTTATACTTGCTTTATTTTAATCCATTTTTAGTCTTTATTTTTATAAGTTATTACTGTAATTGCAGCGGTAGTAGATGGGTAATGGCTTTAGCCATATTGAGATATTTAAGAGGTTGCATATGTTTCAAAGTAGGGACAGACAGGGGCAGTACGTCAGCGAGCGTTCTCGCAAGACATTGGTAAATAAATTATAATTTTTTATTTACAGAATATTTTCTTCTTGTTTTTATTTTATTTAATTAAATTTCATACTTCCCAAATAATTTCAGGAGCACGTGATGACTGCCAAGGAGCGTCAGTCTCAGGTTTCTTCTGGTGGATCTACCAGTGCTACCTCTTCTGCCTTACCTGACGACTGAGTGCTATTCATCTAAGCATCAGGCGGCTACAATAGAGGTCGCATATATGGCCTAGGATCCGAGGTAGTACGAGCCAGGCAAGAGCTCCAACAGGGTTTCTTGGCAGCCTCACAGCCCTTCCCTCCTTTGGATATCAACTAAATTGTAGAGGACAGAGTGCAGGAGAGGGTCCGGGAGTTTATGGAGTGGCTGCAACGACAGTTTGATAGGAGGGTGGACCAGTTAAGAGATAGGATGTCACAGTGAGACGATATTTATGCTGGATGGATGGCGATGTTGTTAGAGAAGATAGGATTACCACCACCACCAGTGCCTTCGCTTGACAAGAAGGAGGCCGAGGATTAACTTGATGACACCTTTGTTACGCCTTCAGATCCTCATCCGTTCCCGTATTGTCCTCATTCTCCACCCCCACCTCCTTCGGTTGCCACTACTGCTCCTATAGCTAGTTGATATATTTTTTATATGTAATAATACATACTATATTTACATTTCATTATATATTTGTAATAATAAATATATTTTGTTTCTATATTTTTAATATATATATTTTAATATGTTTTCTTTGGACTTATTATTTTGTGTTGTTGATTGCATGGGATTTTTTAAACCAAACAAAAAATGGGCTGGATTTTGGGAAAAAATGTTAAAAATTTTAATTAAAAATTAAATTATTTGTTGCTAAACACTATAGCTAAACCCTTGCAAATTAGCTACAGTTTTGCGATGGATTGAAAATTAATTTTTATTAAATTGAAAAAGTCATTGCTAAACCCTCTCAAATTTGCTATGGTTTTGCGATGGCATGAAAAATAATTTTTATTAAATAGAAAATACTGTCACTAAACCCTCAAAAATTTGCTATAGTTTTGTGATGGCTTGTGAAATTATTTTTTAAAATTTAAATTGGCCGTTGCTAAACCGTCGCAAATTTGCTATGGTTTTGCTACGGCTAGATCATTCCTAAAACTAAAGAATTAAATATAGCCGTCGATATTCCCTCGAAAATAAGTTAAAATATTTTTTTTATGCCTTCTCTAATGTGTAGCAAATTTGCCAAAATTAAATTCGTTGACTACTTTTTCGGTGTAACGATTTTCCTCGCAATGCCGTCGCTAACAGATACAGCTTTTTTGTGCCGTTGTAAATTTATATTTAGCAACTAGCGTTTTAGCTACCATAATCGCCATCACTATGCCGTCACTAATTGTATTACAATTAGTGACTGCATTGCGACAGATTTGGCTGCTGCAAATCCCGCTGTCTCTTGTAGTGTTATTTTTTGAGCTAAAGGGGGGGGGGGGGGAATCTAAGAACGCATTACTTTAACATGTTCTATTGTTATTATAAACTTATTGTATTTATACTTTTGATATTTCATTAGGAATGCTTCTCCCCTAAACAAACATAGCCCCTATCGATTAGGGTTAAATTTAATTTATTTGTACTCAAAATTTTTTGTGAGGAAATTTAGACAAATTATCATTAAATTAGCTCGAGCTCAGATAGTTAATATTTGGTTTGTTTGAATTTAACTATTCAACTCTACTTGCACGTCAAATCCTAAACTCTAACTGCCAGTTATAAGAAAATGGAGGGAGTACATAGGAGAGGAAATGAACGATTTGAATTTTAGGTATTTAGATTAGTTTTTAAGGAAATAAATGAAGAGTATTGCAGGAAAATGGAGGGAATTAGGTTTAATATAAAAGTTTTAATATTCATTCTTACCAAAAGTGGTTAAAAAAGGAAGGAAATGAATCTCTTTTAATTAAATTTTATTGAATGATTTAAAATATCCTAATAAATATAAGATTTAACACTATTATATTAGATTAATAGGTAAAAATGTAACTTAAGTTACATCATTTCTTTTTTTTTCCCCTTCCCTTCCCTACTCCAAACATTATATTTAACACTGGTAGTGTGCCCAAGACATTTTTATATAGCCCACAAGTTATAAGTGATTTCTAACAAAACATTATAACTACCCAAAGGCAAATAAAAATTAGCACCACAAGAAAAAACCAAATTAGCGACGGATTTTTACGACGGAACAGCAACATAAGCAAAAATTTTGAAAATAAATTTATTTTTTTAAATTTCCATCGCTAATCCATTGATAATAGTGACGGATTAGCTACGGACATCTAGCCGTCTCAAATTAGAGATGAATTTGTGATGGCTTTTTTTAAATTATTCATTAGCACTAATTAAATTAAAAGCCGTTGCTAATTCGTCACTAATTTGCAATAGCTTTGCGACGGCCTTTTTTCATATTTAATTAACACTAAAAAATTAAAGTGCCATCGCAAATCCGCCGCAATTAGAGTGGGATTTGCGACGGCCTTTCGAAATTTAAAATAAATTTATTTTTTTAAATTAAAAAATAAGCCCTCATAAATCCGTCAAAAATTAGTGAGGAATTTGCGACAGCCATTTAAAATTTTAAAATAAATTATTTTTTTAAAATTAAAAAAATAAGCCCTCGCAAAACCGTCTCAAATTTGTGAGGGATTTGCGTTGGCCATCCAAATTTAAAAATAAATTTATTTTTTAAAATTGAAAAAAATAAGCCCTTGCAAATCCGTCGCAATTTACAAGAGATTTGTGACAGCCATCCAAAATTTAAAAATAAATTTATTTTTTAAAATTGAAAAAATAAGCCCTCGCAAATTTGTCGCAAATTTGCCAGAGATTTGCGACGGCCAGTCAAAATTTAAAAATAAATAATTTTTTAAATTGAAAAAAATAAGCCTTGGCAAATCCATCGTAAATTTGTGAGAAAAATAAGGCTTCGCAAATTCGTTGCAAATTTGATAAACTTATTTTTTAAAAATAAAAAAATAAGCCCTCATAAATCCGTCGCAATTAGCAAAGGATTTGTGACGGCCATCCAAAATTTAAAAATAAATTTATTTTTTTTAAAATTAAAAAAATAAGTCATAGCAAATCTGTTGTTAATTAGTAAATTTGTTAATTTAATTGCTAATTATCTAATTGATAGTATATAATTAGTGAATCCGTTGCTAATTGCGAATTTGATATATATTAACATATATTAATGTATACATACACACACACACACACACACATACATATATTAATATATACGTATATTAATATAACATTTTTATATACATATATATGTTAACATACTTTTTTAATATAAAAATAAATATATATACATACATATATAGATATTTATTTATGTTAGTATTTGTGTGTCTATATATATACATATATATATATGTTATAATACTATTTTAATATGTATATTTTAATATATTAATATTCATATATATATATATTGATATGTATATTCATTTATATATACATATATCTATATATATATATGTTTTAATACTGTTTTAATATATTATATATATTTATTCATATATACTTAATAATATCATATTTATATTATATATATTTTTTCAACTTCATAATGTCTTTTCGTGTATTCTACTATTTCAACACACACACACACACACACACACATAATCAAACTTTAATTTTTTTTGGGTGAATTTTTTAGATTAGTGACGGATTTGCTTTGCAAGGGATCAGGGTTTCATAAGGGTATGAAACCCTGATCCCTCGCAAATCCCTCGTTAATTAAAAAAATTATTATTTTTAAAATTGAAAAAAGAAGCCCTCACAAATCCATGGTAATTTGTGAGGGATTTATGATGGCTATCTAAAATTTTAAAATAACTTTTTTTTTAAATAAGAAAAATAAACCCTAGCAAATCCATAGCAATTAGAGAGGGATTTGTGACGATCATTCAAAATTTAAAAATAATTTTATTTTTTTAAAATCATTGAAAAAATAAGCTCTCGCAAATCCATCGTAATTAGCGAGGAATTTGCGACGGCCATCCAAAATTTAAAAATAAATTAATTTTTTAAAATTAAAAAAATAAGCACTCACAAATCCATTGCAATTAGCGAGTGATTTGTGAGGGTCATCCAAATTTTAAAAATAAATTTATTTTTTAAATCTTGAAAAATTAGCCGTTGCAAATTCCTGACTAATTAGCAATGGATTTGCAACGGAAAATTGGGTCGTCACAGATCCGTCGCAAAGCCCTTGCAAATTCGTCGCTAATTTACAAAAAAAATTACTATATAATTAATATATAGCACAATACATCACAAGAATATCAATAGTTTAGTGGTGGAACACGTATTCTCCCACAACCAGGACGCGGGTTTGAGCTCCGGGTCTGACATAATCTCATAAAATTCATGGCGAGTTGGGTTGGGTTAGGTTGGGTCAGGTTGTGGATTGGGTTCTTGGCGGGCTGGGTCGGGCTGATGGGCGGGCGGGGTTGGGGAGCTAATTAATTAATTTTTTTTAATAAAAATTTTTGGCCGTCACTAAATTAATTAATTTTTTTGAATAAAAATTTTTGGCTGTTGCAAATCTATTTCTAAATTAATTAATATTTTTAAAAGAATTTTTTTTGCCAAAATAAAGCCGTCGCTAAATTAGTTAAATTTTTGTAAACAAAAAAATTATTGACCGTCACAAATCTGTTGTTAAATTAATTGATTTTTCCAAAATTTAAAAATTCTTTGCAATTACAAATCTGTCGTTAAACTAATTAATTCTTTTTAATAAAAAATTTTTTGCCGTCGCAATTTCGTTGCTAAATTAGTTAATTTTTTTTAAAATAAAAATTTTTTGTTGTCGCAAATCCGTTGATAAATAAATTAATTTTTTATAAGTAAAAAAAATTTTTCGCCCTTCGTAAATCCGTTACTAAATTAATTTTTTGGTCGTTGCAAATCCATCGCGATGCCCTTTTTAGCGACGGACGTAATCCGTCGCTAAATGCGATTAGCGGTTTTTTTTCTTGTAGTATAGTGATCTTTTTGAATCAAACCACAATTTGATAGTTATTCTTTTTGTCTCACGATATTTTGATGAAGTATAAGGCATACAAAATGTCATCCTTATATATCTTAATTAACTATTTTTTAATATATATGTAAACTATTCAATAAAATGATATTAATATTTCTAATTGATATATTTGAGCATGACCATACATTTCAATAGTTTAATTCATCAAATGGCCCATGAATATCTCTCTCAAAGATGAGAGGGACAAATTCTTTCACTTTCATTCACATTCCTCTCCCTGACTAGTTCCATATCTAACAATAGTCTTATTTAATTATTTAGTTAAAGATAACTTAAGACTATGTCAAGATATAGAATCCATCAAGTAGGAAACAATGATGAATTTAGGTCAAAGGACATATAATATCATAATTTAGAAGAGAAGTACTTAAAATATGTCCCATGAAGTACTCTCATAGTGGGTGATGTCCAATACAATGTTCTATAACATTTATTTATATTCTAACTTGTTATCCTATATATCTATTACTAGTAAAACATAGCCATCAAGTTATAGACTTACTAATCTTAATTTATTATTATTCCACTACTAATAATAATAATCGATTAGAGACATATTAGGAATAGTCATTCTACTTGCTATAAAGTTTTGCTATTAAGTCATGTACTTGATGATCATAAAGCAAAATATGCTATTCATGGAAATAAATGCCTCATATTTATTGCAAAAATATTGAATGACAAATACAAATTGTTTAGGGCATATCCTCGATAATCTCCCACTTGCACTAAGACCAATTTAACATAAACTACAATTCCATTGATCTAGTATTACTATTATGAGATGATAGGAGTAGCTTTGTCAGTGGATCTGCAATGTTGTCACGAGTCAATACTTTGTATACTTTTATATCTCCTCTATCAACAAATTCTCAAATGAGGTGGAAACTTCTGAGTATGTGTTTGGATCGATGATGTGATCTTAGTTCCTTAACTTGTGCAATGGCTCTATTATTGTTGTAATAATGGTCACTGGCTTCACAATGCTAGGAACTACATCTAGTCCAGCAATGAACTTCTTCATCCAAATTGCTTCTTTAGCTACAGCTGAGGCAGCTACATACTCTGCCTTTGTAGTAGAATTGACCACAGTGTCTTGCTTTGAACTTTTCTAGCTCACAACACCTCTATCCAAACAAAATAGAAAACCTGATTGCAATCTAAAATAATCTATGTCAGATTGAAAACTAGCGTCAGTATAACTATTTATAACTAGCTTTCCTTCTTGTCCTCCATAAATTAGGAACATATTTTTAGTCCTTCTCAAGTACTTAAGTATGTTCTTGATAGTAGTCCAATGTGGCTCTCCAAGATTTGATTGGAACCTACTCGTCATACTCAATGCATATGAGATATCAGGTCGAGTGCACAACATGGCATACATAATAGATCCTATAATGGCAGCGTATGGCATTTTATTCATGCGCTCTTGTTTATCCTTCGTAGAAGGAATCTGAGTTTTACTAAGCTTAAGGCTATGTGATATTGGTAAGAAACCTCTCTTAGAGTCTTGCTTACTGAACATTTTCTGTACTTTGTTCACATATGCACTTTGACTTAGTTAGTTAGTTTTTTAGATCTAACTCTATAGATCCTTACATCTAACATATATGCAGCTTCATCTAAGTTTTTTATTAAAAAATAATTTCCCAACCATGTCTTTACACTTTGTAAAGTTGGGATATCATTTCTAATGAGTAAGAGGTCATCAACATAGAGCACTAAAAAGATAATTACATTCCCATTTATTTTCTTATAGACACAAGGTTCATCTTTATTTTTGATAAATTTAAATTCTTTAATTACTGCATCAAAACAAAGATTCCAACTTCGAGATGCTTGCTTTAATCCATAAATTAATCTTTGAAACTTGCACACTTTACTAAAATTCGAAGAATCAACAAAACCCTAAGGTTATGTCATATACACATCTTCAAGTACGTTTTCATTATAAAGCACTATTTTGACTTCCATATGCTAAATCTCATTATCATAATATGCTGCTATAGCTAGAAGAATTCTTATAGTTTTAAGCATTGCAACTGGTGAAAAGGTTTCATCATAGTCTATACCATGAGTTTATCTATAACATTTGTAAGAATGCATATTTCTCTTTGTATCTATTTTTTCTTTTTAATAAAAACCCATTTGCACCTAATAGTTTTTGAACCTTCAGGCGGACTAACTAAAGTCTAGACATGGTTGTTATCCATGGATTGCATCTCAGATTTCATGGACTTTTACCATTTCTTAGAGTCAAAAATCTTAATGGCTTCTTGATAAGAAGTGGGCTTATCAAAATCCATGAGCTCCTGATAGGACCTAATTGTGTCTACATTTTTTTAGTTATTTGAGAATGTTTTGTTGTACTTTTGGTTTAATAACTAGTCATTACCCTTACCATTTGATGTTTTGCTTGTGGAAAGTATTCTTGGTGAATTTGTATAGGAATTGGACAATTTAGAGTGAAATTATAGATTTCCAAACTTGAAGTGGGTTGCTCAATGTAGTTGAACCAGCTGTGGCCCGATTATAGAGAAATAGAGGAAACAGAGCTTAAACCGGGAGATTTTCAGAGTTGGACAGGTGCCGGTCCAGACGAAGTGACCCGACGCTAGCCTTGCTTTGTTGTGGCAGTTTTGAGTCATTTTTCATGTCAAATTGAAAATTGCTGAAGAGGTTAACTTGTTTCCAACTTATACTTGGCCCAGGGCTTTTGAAAAAGAATTTTAGTAATTGAGTGGCCATTTAACCAAGAACAAGGGAAGTAGAGAGTGAGATTCAATATTGAAGGAAAAAAAAGCTCAATTCACTCATTGAATAAAATTCATCACTTAAGAGATCATTGTTTCAAGGAGGTTATCAAAGAAGGAAGAAAATGGCTTGTCTATGAGTTCTTTCTAAGACCTTTGTTTTTTTTCTTTTAACAATGATGAGATTGATGTTTTAATCATAATTGAATGTTATTTTTGGACTTATGATATTGTAATCTTTGATCAATTAATTATTGTTCATGGTATTTAATTACTTGCTTTTATTTGATAGATTGATAAAGTTGAATTTATGCCTAATGGACTTGGGAAACGAAGTTCTATTGAGTTCAATTTAATTAATTTTATATAATTGTTATCTTAACTAGATTGGGAAAGAAGGTTAAGAATTGAACCTGAGCAATCAAATGTTAGTTAATTTCACCTAAAGCATAGGGTCAATGGCTAATTTTATATTTATATTGCTTAAAGTATATGGATATTCGTAAGGAATGAGTTTAATGCATTTCTTTGATTATGTTGGTTTGATTGGGAAATCTACTAATTTAATTAAGAAATTGGGATTCCATGGATTGAGATAGAAGTGGAGTCTATCTTTATTCCTTCATGATGCCAAGACGATGATTGATTGTAATAAGTGCTAGATAGTTTATGTCATATTCTCAAGAATAACTATTTAATTACATGTTTTTCTCTCCAAGATTTTTGTATATATATATATATTTTAATTTTTTTCTTTATCAATCTAATTAGTAGGTTAAACGTTGAATGTAAAGTAATTAGTGTATACTTCTTCCTTAAGGATTGATACTCGATAATTCCCTATACTATGCATAATGATGAGTACACTTGTTTATATGTGTAATATGGCATTAATGTTTTAATTTAAACTTGATTTGGAATGGATACAAAATTGCATAATTGTTGTATACGCATCAAGTTTTTGACGTCATTGTTGGGGAACAATATCATGAAAGCTTAGAATTCATTGATTTAGCCATATGTCTCTATATAAATATGTATATATGTTCTTTGTTTAACTAGGTGCCATAAGTTGTTGTATGATGTATGAATTTATATGTTAACTATTGTATAATATGATAGTGTTTTTTTGTATATATGTAAAGACAAAATTCTTATAACCTTAGTTTTTCTATTGGAAGACTTGGTTTATGACTTGACAAAATGCAGGAGACATTATGGACTTTTATGCAGAAATTGCAAGAACGCTCACAAGGACTCTGCGAGCATATAAAAGTTGGATTGGACGATTTAGTTCTATTGGAGAGATGGAAGTTAACCAAAATAATAATGACAGTGATGGTAGAAATAATAGGAGTATGAGAGATTTTGCTAAGCCTGCAATTTCAGGTATGGACTCGAATATAACTATACCAAGGGTAGAAGTCAACAATTTTGAAATAAAACCAAACATAATCCAAATTATTCAAAATATAGTCCAATTTGATGGGTTACTTGATGAAGACCCCAACTCTGACTTTGTTAGTTTTTTAGAAATTTGTGACACTTCAAAATGAAATGTGTGTCAGAAGATGCTGTTAAATTGGGACTCTTTCTTTCCTTTTTTAGGAATAGAGCCAAACTTGCTTAAAGTGCTTAAACTCCAATTCTTTCCTTCATTTTATTTTTATTTTTATTAGAAAAAAAGAGAAAGTAAAAAAAAAAATTTGTTCTGGACAGAGCTGCCCATGCGTCGGTCTAGATACTCTGACTAGGTGCCGGGTCAGGTTGGGAAAAAAATTCACAAAACAGACATAACCCAGCGCCGGTCCAGATTTTTTGAACAGGTGCTGGGTCACATCGGATATAACAATTCCAAAGCCAATTTTTGGTTAATTTTTTCAAACCAAATCAACTTCCCTCGTTTTTCCTCTAAACCCACCACCAGCTTTTCAACATATCTATTGCTGAATCACTCTAAACACTCCAAAAACATCTTCTAAACAACAAATCCTTGATTTCCTTTTGAAGATTTGGATTGAAATCAAGAAAAATCTCATTTTTCTTCAAAAGTATAATTTTTTAATTCGTCCAATTGGTACACGATTTCTTCACTTACCTTGTATTTGATGCTTGCCCATACATTAAAGAACATTATGGTATGCTTTTTCTGAGCTTTCTATGGTTCACTTTTGCAAATTTCAATTTTGGTATTTGTTGGGTTATTTTTGGCCGAAAATGCTATGTTCTTTTTTATTCTCTTACTTTAAGGGAACTTTTGCATTCTTTGTGAATCACATAGCATGGGTTCATGATTGGCAATGTTATTTTGTGATAAAAAGTCATGCTTGCACTGAAACATGAAGAATTGCACATACTCCACACGTTATCATGTAACGGAGAAAATTTTTCGGTAACATTGAATATGGAATGTCATTGATCATGCCATTATACTTGTTTTAGGCTGTTATTTTGATCATGATCTGTAACACCCCACACCTTAGGTGCCTAAATAGGGTAGGATGTCGCTTCGTCCAAAAGACCAGAGGTCTTTATAATGAGGTACAAATAGAAAAAAAATTGCTAAATAAAATTAAAGGAATAATTTTATTACATCCGGAAGCAAAACTTATACAAGTCTAGAAAATCAAAACTAACAAATATCTCTTGAGATAAATTCAAAACACAACTAAATAAATAAGCTGGAGTTCCTCTCCTAGTGCTTCACTTTGCTCAATATAAGCAATCCCCTGAAATCATGGTATAAAAGGTATGAGGTTGACACCTCAGTAAGTCCCGTGTGTGCAAGTGTAAATTGAAACCATTTTGTGTATGCAGGTTTATCCAAATCACAAAATTATGTTTGCGAGTCAATTTCATCAATAACAGTTATACATAGGTGCCTTGCTCCATAAATCCAAAACAATTCCCAATAAATCATCGTTTCATCATATTCATAATTCTTTAAGTAGGGATTAGTAAATGATTCAATAATACAGTAACACAATCCATATCATAGTTACCACCATGATAGCTTCCCAATATATTCTTTCAACAATGGGAAGTGGGGGATCCACTCACTAGGTGAGATACTCCTCCATCTCTACACCCAATATTTTGATTGTCCAATTTGGATAACCAATGTCCACATGGACTAATATGCTAGCGCGGACGGCCTGACTAAGTAGTAGTGTCGCCTCTCCAAGTTGAGTTTATCTTCTGGAGGTGGCCTCCTGCCAGAAGACTCACTTTAGCTCTTTGAGACTAGTACCACTAGCCTACCTTCGCTGAGTACTCAACGCTCCCTGATTAGGGGCAGAATCATTTTCCCTTTTTCGAAAGTCTTTGATTAGTATGATTGTAAAACTTGATTTTTCGTAATAGCATTTCAAATCATTTGACAATAGTGTAAGAAATCATTTTTAAGTTTGAATAATTAAAATTTAGTAAATTCATTTTGAAAATATAATATCTATGTTTCCAATCCAAGTATCACAATAATCCAGTATAACTCATCATTTTTAGCAAACGTTTCAATCCTCATATCAAAACATCATATTGACATCAATTCCAAACAACATTGTAAAAATTGCTTGCAAACAAGTAACATTTATCAAAATAGTTATGCAGGGACTTACTTGGATAAATCACAGCTAGATCCAACTCAATAGATTGCTCTTATTTCCACTCCTTCCTTATCTAGAGCAAATAATCCCACAATTAGGTTTAATCATTCCACCCATTATTTCATACAATATGGCTCTCCATGATCTCATTAATCACCTAATTAATCCATAGTATCTAAGGACTTTAATTCATTAAATCATATGTATAACTTCCTTTTATCATTCTATTGATCATAACCATGCATTAATCTAGATCAATTCACCATATGACAACTCCAATATTCAACTAGTATAAAATCATCATAAATAGCCCCATAAATATTAAAAGATCTCATCTTTGCCCATTTAGCATAGGTCTATGTTCATCATGACAAGATACATCAATGTCCTATCTCATACATGCTTTGTCTATGGCTTACCTCAATATATTCATCAATCTAATTTATTCATGCGTTCATGCTAGACTCCATAAGCATCCTTAAGCCAATATTTTAAAGATTAAGACCATTTAAATCAGTAAAGGTAGGATCTTGATTACCTCTTAGTGATCTAGACTTAAAACACGGCAACTCCTTGTTGACTAGCTTGAGTTCAATCGATAGTTGAAGAGATTGGTCCGTTTAGATGACGTTGTTCAAGACTCACCAAGAAAGGGATAAAATCAGTCCCTTATGGACATGATTTAAGGGAGAATAAAAGAAAAGAATGACGTAAGAGATGAATAGAAGAGTTGAAGATCAATTACCTTGTAGAGGGTTTTCGGTTTTGGCTTTGTTTTTGGGGTAGGCTGTCCGAGTTTTTGTATAGATTGCAGGCTGTTTGTTTCATGAGTTTGAGGGGCTGAGAGGGTAGAAATTTTGTGGTTTTCTGTGTAGGAAAGTCTAGGGTTTTATGTTTAGATGTTTGGAGGAGTTTTACCTTGCTATGGTTTCTTGATCACAAGGGAAAAATTGTACAGCTTTGGTTCTTCTATGGCTGCCGAGATTGGACAAAGGTTTAGGGTTGATTGCTGTTGTATTTTTGCATCTTAGGATGGCAGAAATTCTAGGCAGAAAAGGAGAAGAAATCTGATTGGTTTTGGTCTTTATAGTGGCGAAAATAAGAGTAGAAAAATGGGTCTTTGTGTAGCTATTTTTGCCTAAGATAAGAGGGAAGTTGAGAGTAATGAAAAGATGGAATTTTCGTTAGAGTGTGTGTGTGTACAGTGACAAATTTCTGGAGGTCTTGAAGAGGGAATTTTGGTATTTTTTTTGGGTTAAAACCAAGTCCTAATTGGTTAAGGTTTTCTTAGTTAACCCTAGCTAGGTTTTGGAGAGTTTTAGGTAAGCTATACTTACTCTATATGTGGTGGCAGCTATGAGGGGATTTTCCAGAAAATTATAGAAAGGAATTAGGTCATCTATTTAGGAAATAGTTTAATTAATTCCCTATATTAATTTTGAGAAATTTTTAAATAGCTATTAAATAATTCTTTGGTAATGAAAATTCTGGTTTCCTAATCCCTTTGTAGCTACCGAAATTCGTCTTTCTTTTCCTTCAAATTTTTGAAAATCTTGAACTTAATCCAAGAGATAAATACTTCATTTATATCCAGCCCTTATCCTTTTATTTTCTAAAAAAAAAATATTATTTGAAGAAAATTAAAATATGGAGATTTATCTCCTTGAAAACAATACCTATATAATTTCATATATTTTATCTCCTAATATATTACTTGGATATAGCTTTTAAAAACCTAGATTAGTAATCTTTAAAATTCTCTAAAAGGTTATGATAAGATGTTAGGAACAGAAATTTAATTTACTCTCAAATATTTTATAAAATAATTTCCAAGATAAATCACACACCTATTTTTTATGAAATTGGTTTCCAAGGTGGCGGCAACCTTAAGGATTTCGGCCAAGGCTAGGAAAAATTAGGGAGGAAGGAAAATAAAAGAAAGGAAAGGATTTGAAATAGCCAAGATTCGAACTCAAGCCTACCAAGAATTAAATACCAAGCTTATTCACAAAACCACATTAATTTTTGGTAAATATTCTCCTAATAAATTCCCTTGATTCTTACTCACTTACTCCATCCCTTTTCCTAATACATTCTCCTCAATAAAATAAAACTCAACTAACTCAAATAACACAACCACTTCAAGAACAAATTAATTCATGCAACAACAAACTGATATTTTCATGAAAATAGTTCAAATAATCAAATGTAGTATAAAACAATATGACATGCATGACTTTTTCTCACATACTAAAGGTGGTCTTAGACGGGGTATTAAATGATCTCTATTGTGCAATATTCTTCATTAATTTATCGAGAAGTTATATTGATATTGTGTTGTAATTGGGAAATTGTTTGTTTTTGCAAGTATTGTGAGGATATTGTGTTGTTGTGTTATAGTGGTGTGGTGTTGAGTTACAACTTTTTGTTGGGATTAGAAAGATTGCTTGAGATTTGTGGTTGTGTGATTGTGATACATTTTTCCTCTCTTAACTTCTTTTCTTCTTTTTGTTCTCATGTTAAGACCAAGGGGTATGGCACCACGTGCTAAGAGGTCTAGGGCATCATCATCTTCTACTTCCTCTTTTGAGCCCTTTCCTACATAGCCTACTCAATTCTTTGAGCCTACATGCCAGATTTGGTACCAAACTCAAAGACACAACAAAATCATAGTAGCGAAGGCATTCAAACCATCCATTGATAATACACTTTAGTTATCTACCATGTTTAAGAGATTAGGATGGGAACCCATTATTAGACTCTAGGGTGCTTATTGTCCAGTGAGGGTTGAGAAGTTTTATGCTAACATGTAGGACAAAAAGAAAAACACCCTAGAGATTATTTCTATATAGGTAAAGGGGGTCCCAATTCAGTTTGATATAGCTAGGCTAGCCTCTATCTTGAGTGTTCCCAATTATGGCCCACAGATAGCTATGGACTATCACAACCAAAAGATCATTTTTTAGTCTAACTGGAGAGTGAGTAATACCCACACTGCCCTAGGGATGTATAGGAGGGGTCCTGTGGGATAAGTGGGCTACTATTCTAGTAATGACCTTGAAGCCCAACTACGTGCCTTAGTCTTTATCTTTTTATTCAATAGCGTACCTAAGGCTAGTAGTCTTAATGAATCTAGGGTGATTGATCTCTATATCCTTCACAAGATGATTTAGAGTGAGCCTATCCCCTTATCCTACTTATTATCCAGTCTATGATGGAAGTAGTTTACTCTTGCCTTTCTTCCAAGGCCTTGGTTTTTCCTTTAGTCATTATGCGTATTCTTCAGGCCTTTGGAGTGAGTTGTGATGGGGAGCTTACTGTGACTATCACTGAGTGGGAAATAGTGACTGAGCATACATTAGTCTAGTGTGGGTATCGATTTCACGAGAGAGAGAGAGAGGAGATGGATATGACCTTTTGAGGTCCAACACCCTGGGATGGAGGAGATCCCCTTACTGATGAGGAGGAAGAAGAGCAGCCACCAGAACCTCGAGCGTGTACTAGTAGTTCGAGATCACAACTTGAGGCTGAGATTTGCATTCAGATGGAGTAGTTGAGGCTCGGGATGGAGAGTTAGACAACTATTCTTCTCCAGCTTCAAGATTCTATGACTGATATGCATATAAGGTAGGCTCATGAGTAGTGTGAAACCCCACCTAACGCCAACCCTAGAGTAAGGGGAATAGGATGCATATCATGTCCTCATGCATAAAATATATATATTTTTTGAATGATTTTATGTGCTTTAGAATTGTGGTTTATAGGTTATATGCCTTATTCATGCTTGTTGAGTAGAAAGGGTAAAAAGGTAATTTTGCTTGAGGTCAAAATAGGAAGATGGCTTGAGGTTTAGATAAGAAGAATATTTGTGTGAGAAAATAAAAATAAGAGTTAGTGTGGTTAAGTAGTTAGAGCTTTGTGATTTAATCTCTAAGGTCTTAAGTTCAAATACCATCACTTAAATTTTATTCATAATTATCTTAAACATGTTTGAATTTTCAGTTTTCTTACATTCCTTAAAGATAGGAATATTGTCTTAAGGAAGACATAATAGTAATGTCTTGACCATGTGGTCTTGTCCTAAAAAGAATTCTAGAAGAATTCTTGTTCCTTTTTATTTTGTTAGCCTTGTCCTAACATCTTTGAAATTTAAACTATCCTTAATTCATTAATCCAAATTTTAATCATAAAAATTCTGTGTTAAATCCATAGCTTGGAATTCGAAAATCAGCTCTTGTGGGATAGACGAGGCCGAAAGTAAGGAGGAGAATAGATAGGGATTCCAAAGAAAAGAAAACACCATAGCTATTCCTTCAAACTCCATCTTCATCTTGTTCATGTTTTGGTAAAGAAAAATCTAGAAATTTTTTCAGATTTCCTTCAAGGCTATTTTTGAAAGTTTCAGCTAGCTTTCCTACCCAATTTCTGCAAGAAAAATAGTCATTTTATGTAAGGTTGAAGGCTGGAAATTCAGTGAATTTTCAGATTGTGCAAACATCCTAAAACCATAAATTCGTTTCAACAAACTAGCTACATTAAACATGGAATTTGACGCCACCATTAGAGCATATGAACACTGGAACTTCCTCTATTTTTCTTTAAGATGAAGGTTGGAAAACCACCATTAAAAGACCTTCAAACACCCTTAGAATCCAACTACAAAATCGTGCCAAAGAGAACAGAAAATTCTGCACCAAAATAATTTCAACTCCAAGTGTTCTTGAAGCTTAAATTCCAAAAATTTTCCAGCTTGTCTTTTCAAGGCTAAGGCCAAAATTTTTCATCAATGGCCACTGAAATTCGGACCTTGTACAGCCATGGACTGAACATCTTGGCCTCCACACCAACCTTGAATGCTAAGACTCCATGACCATACCTTAAAAAGCTCCTAAGATTATTCTATCCAAAAGTTATTCAAACTTCAAACTAAATTTCAGATTTTGTTTCATTAAAACATACCTATAGCTAAGTGATTAAACCAGAAAATCCTCTGCCATTATAAGACCATTTTTGTCCAGCCTTAGGTACTAAACAATCATTCATTCTTTGATTAAAACCTAGCTAATTCAGCCTTACACTATTGAAGAGCATGAGACCTTCCATGAACAAACTCCATTAACTAATCTTATACCTCAAACAACTCCACCTTTTTCTGCATTTAAATTTAAAAAAAAACTGAAAATCTTCTCTCTCATTCTTGATAGCTGAAACTCCCTTCTGCACTTGGTCATTTGGCCATCATAATTCCAGTCACACTCAAAATCCATTTTCTCTCAAACTCTCTCAAAAAACACCAAGAACACACACTTCACATCTTCAAGCCTAGAACAAACCTAAACACCTCCAATCACTCCCAAACACTCTAGATCATCCATATTCAACCTATAATCTTTATTTTTTCCCTTTATAACATCAAATCACACAAAGTCAGATTCCCAAACGGATCAAACTAACCTTTTTTGTTGAAGGTTCCAGGAACACCAAAAGGTAAAATAAGAACAATCTCTTTGTTCTTCCTCTTCTATTCAACTTCTAATATTCCTCTCTACTCTTATTCGTCTCTTTCTCACACACACTCTCTCTTTCTTGGCCGAAATGGTGATGGTCAACCATGGCTACTTGCGGACCACTAAAGGCCATCAAGTGCTTGAGGATCTTCACTAATCAAGGAAAACTCTTCATCGAACGTTCACCAATCAAGTATTTTTCCTTAATCTTCCTTTTTAACTTTCAAAATCAAGACTCCTAGATGTTGATAGGATGATTGAATACAGTAGGGGTTGAGTATATGTATGTGGATGAAGGGGATGGGTTAGGACATGAGAGTTGGAATAAATGCTATGTCTTATGGATTTTGTTTTAGAATCTATATGTTCATCATGATTAAAGAGATTTATGGATGTTTTGATGCATGTTAGATATTATGACATCATTGGTGATTAGGCCTTTATGATATTATTTTTCAACAAATCCATAGATGATGTTATGCTTAGTAGAAGATCATTCATGTTGTAGTATATGTTGATTCAAGACTATGTTCATGGATAGATTAACATGCTATTTATTATATGAGAATATGTTCATAGATCTTCTCTAACAACAGGAAATTATGGTAAAAACTATTTTCTTTATTAATTCTAGATTTATTTTTATTAACATTTTTTTATTAATTTAATTAGAATAATTAATCGATTTAAGCTACAACATCCGAAAAACATCATGTAGGTTTGAAGAAGAATATTATTTTAAAATATTAATATTTTATTAGTTAAATAAATAAAATCTTTTATTTAAATAATAAAATATTAGAATTAATTAATATCAAATGACCTTGTCGACCATAGTAATAATATTAGTTAGCCTTACTAAAGCTTTTATCTATATCCATAAAAATTATTTATATTAAAATTTTATTAATTATTTATTAATTAAAATTAAGTATAATTTATTATTTATAATAATACTATTTAAATATTACTAATTACCAATATTATTTAGGATTTATTATTATTCATTCTTTAACACTAATTTTATTTATTAGCAATATTAATCATTATTTATTATTTGGAACTATAACTTATTACTATTTATTTTATAACACCCATTTATTTTAACTCATCAAGCTAGTTTATTTTATAAAATATTTTATCAACTAGTATTAAAGCCTAAGACATTATGGTCATGGTTAGTTGTGGTTGTGACTAATTGAACTAGGAATTATTTATTTAAGGTAAATATGGTTTGGATATTGTCTTATACCTTGTGTTTACCCCAGGCGGGGTTAGGTTGACCTTGGAAGACTTTTGAATTCAAGAAGAGCAAAAGATCAGGTAAGTTCCTATATGGAACCATTTGAAGACCAAAGTTATTGTGGCAAGTTAAACTCAATGTATACGAGTATTTGTACTGTAAAGGCAATTATGGACAATTTTTCTTTTTCTTTTAGTCAAGCAAACCATTTAAAACTAAACAAACAATTTCACACCAAACGCTAAACTTTTCCTAAAAATCCAATTTTAGCAAGAATTTTGGAAATCATAATTGCTATTTTCAAGTGAATCATTGTATGATCTTTTTCCTCCCAATTAGGACAAATAACGTTGAGTACTCAATAAGGGTAGACTATTAGTACTAATCTTTAAATGGTTAGGGTAAATCTCTCAGTAGGTGGCCGCTTCTAAGGGGTAAGTCCTTCCCGGATAGGATGCTAGTCCTGTAGGTCATACCGGTCCGAACTAGCAAGTTCAGTCAAGTGGACTGTGTGTTTTCAGAGTGGAGAACTGGTAAGTTTGGGTGTAGAGATGGAGGAGTATCTCACCCGGTAGGCCGTACACCTACCTTGTGTCAGTATGCTTAACGTGTGGCATTTTGATTGTTGTATTGTCATGGTGCACAAAGTGTGTGCCATGACTACCTCTTTTGAGTGGTTGTATTTATTGTGCACATGTATGTTTTGGAAATCAAAACACCACTTTTCATTTGTGAAATTTATTTGAAGCTTGCCAACACTTTCTTTTATGAAACATTTACAACTTGCATACACGAACTATTTTACCTGAAACACTCAAAGCACACACGGGCTTACTGAGATTTATATCTCACCACCTTTTATACTATGTTTTCAGGTCGTTCCTCCTATGAAGGTTATTAGCTAGAGTATTGCCTATGTCTTAAAGACTCATTGTATTTTTTTTTCTATGTATTTCTTTTGAGAGACAGTAGCAGACATTTATTTTTTACATGTATTGCTTGGGTTGTAATAAGTTTAATTATGAATTATTTCTTTTATTTTATTTTGTGTATCCTAATTATAAAAACTCCTTGTCCTGTGGACGGGGCGACATCCCCAACCCTAATAGGGCATAGGTAGTGGGGTGTTACAAGTAGAGATTGACTACTTGGATACAGCAATTTCTTGTATCATGAGGCAGTGCATCCACTAGTGGAGCTGCTACTGATGATGATGATGCTGATGAGGATTATGATGATGATAAGGAGGTTGCCTCATGATTTTCTCCTTTTATTTCTTCTTTTAGTTTAGTTTTTTTTTTATTTTTCCTTTTGATTTGAATGACCTTTCTTAGATAGTTGTCTTTTAGTTGTTTTATTTTATTTTCACTTTTTATTCTAGTTTTATATTTTTTTGTTGTATTTCTTTAGGATGCCTCAACTATTGTCAAGAAAACAATGTTCATTTGGAATGAATTCAACATTGTTTTTAGCAAACATGGCTATGGAAAGTATTTCATTATCTTTCCTTTCTTTCCCCTTTCCTTTTTTCATTCTTTTAGTCCCTTGGATAAATTTTTCTTGTGTTATTCTAGGCCATTGGAGACAATGTCCAACTTAAGTTGGGCGAGGGATTTAAATTAATACTTTCTTCATTCTTCTTGATTTGCTTGAACTTATTGTACATATTGAGCTGATTTTGGATAAAAAATTTAAAATTTGCTAAAAATGATTTTGATGAAGACGATTTTTATGCTAATGCTAAATTTTTTTCGAATTTGTCTATGATGGAGTTATGATTTTTTTTTTTTTTTTTAACTTTGGATATGGATTTGTCATTCATTATGGTTGAATTTTTGTTATAAGGTAAGCTTGTGTATTAAGTTGAATGTTGCTAAGTCTTGAGAATTTAAGTTAACCTTGGTTGTATTTAGTATTTGAGTTTGTTGTATTTGTTGTGTTTGAATGTGGATCATATGATGAATATGAGGAGAGTTGTTGACTAATTCTTGTGTTATAGATTTATAATTGTTTTGACTTTAAGTTTTGAATAAGGAATATAAGGCAATAGGAAAAACAATGAGTGAGAAAAATCATTGTTTTGTGAGCTGAAAAAAATGATGAAAAAAAAATGCTCTTGTTTTTAATTTTGAAGACTGTTTGCTGAAAAGGGGATTAATATGGAGAGAAGTAGCAAATATTTTTCGATGCATTCTCTTGAGGCTATCCCGAAGGCAAGAAGGCAAAAAGAGCAAAGAAAAAAGGAAAGAAAATGTCAAAAATTGCTAAAAAAAAAAGAGAATAATGACTGTAAGGGGGCCAATACGGTATGTGAAGAGAAATCCATTTACTTGAGGCTATTAATTCCCTAAGTCATTAAAAGAAAAAAATAATAAAGTGCTTCATTATTTTTCTACTTAAGGTTGTGCAAATTTGAGTTCATGATACTTGAATTGGTTAAACAGTTGGACTTGTATAATTAATAAGTGTCTATGTTTTTGCTTAAAGGATGGAATAATTTTCTTGTATTGAATATGAGTTTGTTTAACTTAACTTTGATAGCCTTAAGGATTATTTGGTTTAATACACGAGCTTGCAAGATTTTAAAAGAGTTAAGTGAATGACAATTTTATATTTAAGGTGGAAGAAGGTTATGTTTTATTGTAGATGAATTTACTATGGATAAGTTTGATGAATTGTTTTTGCGTAGTATTTAATTCTTATTTTCTTGAGAACATGCAAAAGTTTAAGTGTGGGAGAATGTGATAGGGCCTAATTGTATCTATATTTTTCTAGTTATTTGAGGATTTTTTGTGGTACTTTTAGTTTAATAACTAGTCATTTCCTTTCCTATTTGATATTTTACTTATGGAAAGTGTTTTTGGTGAATTTGTACAGGAATTTGACAATTTAGACCAAAATTGTAGATTTCCAGACTTGACCCGACACCTACTCAATGTGGTTGAACTGGTCGTGGCTCAGTTCTGGAGAAATAGAGGAAATAGAGCTCAAATTGGGAGATTTCCAAAGTTGAATCGACGCCGGTCTAGATGAATTGACATGGCACCGGCCTTACTCTGTTGTGGCTATTCAAAGTCCTTTTTCAAGTCAAAATTGGAAATTGCCAAAGAGGTTTACTTGTTTCAAATTTGTACTTGGCCCAGGGCTTTTGAATGATGAATTTTGGCATTCAAAAGGCGTATTTAACCAAGAACAAGGGAAGTAGAAAGGGAGATTCAATGGATTGAAGGAAAAAGAAGCCCAATTCACTCATTGAAGGAGGAATTCATCACTCAAGGGAGTATTGTTTCAAGGAGGTTCTTAAAGGAGAAAGAAGAGGGCTTGTCTATGAGTTGTTTCTAAGACCTTTGTTTTCATATTCTTTGAACAATGGTAAGATTAATGTTTTAATTGTAATTGAATGTTATTTTTAGATTCATGATATTATAATCTTTGATCAATCAATTATTGTTCGTGGTATTTGATTACTTGATTTTATTTGATACATCGATGAAGTTGAATTTATGTCTAATAGATTTGGGAAATGAAGTTAGATTGAGTCCAATTTAATTAATGCTATATAATTGTTATCTTAATTCGATTAGGAAAGAAGGTTAAGAATTGAACTTGAGTATTCAAAGATTAGTTAATTTTACCTAGAGTATAGGCTAATTTCATCCTTATATTGCCTAGAGTATAGGGATATTTGTGAGGAATGAGTTTAATGCATTTCATTGGTTTTGTTAGTTCGATTGAGAAATTTGCTAATTTAATCAGGAAATAGTGATTCCATGGATTAGGAAAGAAGTGAAGTCTATTTTTATTTCCTTCATGACGCCAAGACAATGATTGATTGTGATAAGTGTTGGATAGTTCATGTTATGTTCTCAAGAATAACTATTTAATTACATGTTATTCTCTCTGAAATTTATGTATTTATTTTGTTTTTATTCTAATTAGTAGTTAAACATTGAATGAAAAATAATTAGTGTGTACTTGTTCTTTAAGGATCGATACTAGTTAATTCTTTATACTATGATTAATGATGAGTGCAATTGCTCATATATGTAATTTAGGATTAATAGTTTAATTGAAACTTGATTGAGAATGGATACAAAATTGCATTATTTTTATATACCCAAACTTAGCACATCAACTCCACATTGTGATAATCAGTTATGTGAAATCTATATATCTCATGTGGTTGCCGAACCCTATTAGATCTTAGAGCACCTTGTTCTATAGAAGTGGGCTCAACTTAAATCTGTGAGCCATCTAATTGAAGTTCATTATTCCATTTAGATGCTAATTATGGCTGTCGAATCTCATTAAGATGTATTTTGCTCCCACTAATTCTTTTGGAAATAAATTTCTTTTTAAGAAAGAATCAATTTCGAGCAACAATTACTCTATTTGTTGGGAGATAGAATTGGTATCCTTTAGTTTTCTTGGGATACCCTACAAAAATGCATTTATCTGATTTGGGGTGCAAGTCTATCAAATAATAAATGCTTTACATGAGCTTCACAACCCCAAATCTTGAGAAATGTCAAATTTGGTCGTTTCCCAGTCTATATCTCATATGGTATCTTTTAAACCTCTTTAGATGGAACTCCATTCAATATGCATGCAGCAGTCTCTAGGGCATATCCACAAAAAAAGTTTGGAAAATCTATTTTACTCATCATGGATCAATCCATATCTAATAAAGTCAGATTCTTCCATTTAGATACACCATTCTATTGAGGTTCTATTGGTGGAATTAATTGGGAGATAATTCCACAATTCTTAATATGCTCGTTAAACTCTTGGCTTAAGTATTCACCAACTCATTCTAGTAGAAGTGTTTTGATAATTTTGCCAAGCTAATTTTGTACTTCATTTTGAAATTCTTTGAATTTCTGAAATAATTCATATTTATGTTTTATCAGATATAGGTAGTCATATATGCGGAAATCATCTATAAATGTAATTAACTATTCAAATCTTCCTCTAGCATATGTATTCATTGGTTCACATACATCAGTATGTATTAGAGGTAATAAATTAGTAGCCCTTTCATTTTGTCCCTTAAAATATGCTTTAGTCATTTTGCCTAATAAACAAGACTCATACGTTTCGTAAGATTCTAAATCAAACACATTTAGAAGCCTATCATTATGAAGCCTTGTTATACGTTTCTTATTTATATGGCCTAAACGAAAATGGCAAAAGTAAGTCTGATTTAAAGTATTAGATTTCAATCTCATAGTATTAATACTATAAATAAACTTGTTCGAAAATCCACAAAAGTTAAGAATATAGAGCCCATTTGATAATATGGCATCTCCATACAAAATACCATTTTTATTAATAGAGCAAATGTTATTTGCTAATAACAAATTCAAAATCTTCTAAATCTAAACAAAAAACTAAAATACTATTCCTATTCATAGTAAGGACATAAAAATAAACATTTAATTCTAAAATAAGCCTACTGGGCAAAATTAATTTCAAAGTTCCTATAGTGTAACAACAACTTTTATTCTATTTGTAACTCGTTGGTCCACCTCGCATTTTGCCAAGGCTCTACTTCTTTTTAGACCCTGCACATTTACAAAAATGTGAGATCTACAGTGGTATCTAATATCCATAAATCAGAAGTAGATAAATTAATTTCTATAACATAAATACTTGAAGTGGAAGTCTCACTGTCCTTTTTATTTTCTTCTAAATAGAGCTTGCAATTTCTTAACCAATGACCTGGTTCTCCATAATGGTAGCAAGCTCCCTCTTTTGGTATCTTGACCTTATGTTTGGACTTAAACTTGGACTTAGCTTTGTCCTTGCCCTTATTAGCCATGACTTTTCCCTTTCGGTTGTTCTTCTTCCCTTTCCCTTTTTCAACTATTAGAGCAGTAGGAGTATTCTTTCTAATATTCAGTTCGGCTTGTTCTAGCATCCTATGCAACTCAGTAATGAATTTCTCCATATTATGTATGTTAAAATTCATGAGAAATTAGTCATACTCATGAGGTAAAGAGCGCAAGATCAAATCTGTGGCCATGTCATGATTTATTGGAGCACCAAGCTTTTTAAGATAGTTAAGATAGCCCTTCATTTTAAGGACATAGGCACTCAATGAGATGCTAGAAACCATCTTACAAGCATTTAACATCTTATGTGTATCAAACCTTTCTTGAGATGCTTGCTCTTGGAATATTTCCTTGAGAAGTACTATTATATCATATGTCTTTACTTCTTTAAATTATTTTTGAAGTTCAGAGTTCATTGTGGCTAATATGAGCTAAGTGACATCATTAGAGTCATCTTTATGCTTACTATAAGCACCTTTTTTAGATCTTGGGGTGTTATTTGCTGGTTCAGGCAGAATAGGTTTATCAAGAACATAGAGCTTTTTTTTTTCTCGCCTAAGAACAATTCTTAAGTTGCGTGCCCAATCAAGAAAGTTAGTCCTAAGCAAAGATCACAATAAGTTATTCTAACTATTTATTACTATTATCTACATATAATAATATGCAAAGTAATTAATTTTTGAGGCCTTAATGAAAACCCCCACTGAAAACATTAATTTTTTTTTTTAAACTTCAACATTTTGATATTTTTTTGTGGGGGGAAAAAAACTTGTTAACAAAATATTTTAGTTTAATCATAAGTAAGCTTTAGCTTTAAGTTCACAATTAAATAAAAATAAAAATTAATAAGATTGACATTAAATGTCCCGGCTAAAAAATCGCATATAATGCCCTAGGCCCAATATTATTTTGATAGCCCAATTAAGTCAAACTATATCAAACATATAGAAAATCGTTTTCCATTTTGTCTTACTTAGATAATCAAAAGCATCATACTTTGGCAGGAATGACTATATGATGATTCAAGTAATGGCAAGTGTTTGATTTTGGAAGGTATTTTAAAACTTATTTATTTTCTGTTTAAAAATTTAATTGTAGTAACCACAAAATAAACATATCATATATTCATATAAAACATAAACAAAAGTGACATAGCATGTCCCATAACCTAAATTGATCTTCACGAAGTAGTCAATCTAGGTAAATAAATTCCTTGAGCATTCTCTAGTGCCTCGAGCATACTCCTCATTGGTTGTAATTACAAGCCTCGTATTCTTTTACATTGAATAGTAAAATAAAATAATTCCTATTCTAGAAAGTAATTACAATTTTACAACAATGAAAAATGACATGCAGGCCATATTTAAAATGTTACAGCAAAAAACAACTAAAATAAAACCTACCGATCACAATGGGCAAAATAGGACATGCTATGCACTACTCAAAATAAACCACAAGAACGATAAGAATATACTAATGAATAACATGCAACAAATAGTTAGATTGGGGTCCCAGGTGTAGCGCCTCTGGCGGCAGTCCTACTAGTCAATTAGCGAGTGGGGGTCAAGGAGGCGGCACCCCTTGCGAGGGTCTCCGGGGGTAGCGCCCCAGGAAGAAATCTGTTTTTTCCGTTCTCATCAAATGAGATTCTACCTTCCATTTTCTAAACATTAATCAAATTAACATTCATTCCCCATAATAAACATCGATTATAAACTGAAAAATTCACTCTTTGTTTAATCGTATTAAACAGTCATCAAATGAAAACCCATAAACACATAATCACAGATAGTCTACAATTTTTTTTTAATTTAAATTCGACAGTATGGTGCAATCCTTGCGATCAGACAATCTGATCAGATTACTAGTTTGAGCATAGATAGACGCAAATGAGTAGAACATAACAAAGATGCGAAAACCATTCTGTAATACACTCATATCATATAAACAAAAAGTAAAACATGTTAACATATATATATATATATATATATATATATACACACACACACATGTGTGTGTGTGTGCATGTGGGTATGTATATTTATCAACCAAGATTAATTACAATATTTTAACTAGGCTGTTTAACCAGTTGTACTGATACCACTACAGACTTCGATATATGGAAAACATTCACAAATCCCTATATTGGATCTAAGTAAAATAGCAAGATTGACTTGAGTAGGTTTTGTACCTCAAAGAGGTCATGTGTTGGCTCTAATTAGATTAGACCATAGCCATTGTTTGTTACTAACATCCTTTATGGATTCACACAGTGAATTTTGATCTTTGCGGGGGAAGTGCTAGGGCCCGCAGAAGGAAGTTTTTTTTTTCTCTGGTATTTTCTCTTGTATCTAATCTAGAGAAGTGAGATGGGATCAATTAAACGTCAGATGGTTAAGGTTTTTAATAATCTAAAACTTGCAACCCGTCAAAGACTTTAAAACAGTTTTAGAGTCTTATTCTCGATTGATCTTTTTAGATATTGCATCATATCTTTTCAAAATCAAATTCAAATAAATATAGATAGCTTCTTAGATTATCCTTAGTAAGCCAAGTTTTAATAATTTGGACGTCTTCCAGGTACAATGAATGTTGACACGTGTCCAGAATTAAATCTGAGCGTCTTTCTAGATACAATGAATCTAGATACATTTTTAGATATATTAAATTTATACATATTTTTAGATTTGTTGAATCGAGATGCATTTTTAAATACACCGAACTTGGTCACCAAAGAAATAACCTAATTTGTTCGTTTAATTTGTGACTGTGTAGATTCATTTAACACCACTAGTATACCTAAAACATATTTATATAGCCCACAATTTATAAACAGTTTCTAACAAAACATTATAACTACTCATGATAAAATGAAGATTAGTGATCTCTTTGAATCAAACCACAATTTGATATTTAGTCATTTTATCTCACGATATTTTGATTAAGTACAAGGCATGGTACATGTTATCCTTATACTTCTTAATTAGGGATGGCAATGGGACCGGGCTGGGCCGGGAACTAGAAATCCCGACCCCATCTCCGTATATGCCCCCGTATCCCCATCCCCGGCCCGTCCCCGCTTCGGAGAAAGGCGGGGATCCCCGCCCCGGCCCGCCAGGGACAAAACAATCCCTGGTCCCGGCCTGGGAAAGTGGGGAAGCGGGGGCCCGTTTGGGCCCGAAAATAATTATAAATATTTTTTTAAAAAAAAAATTTTTTTGCCTCCAATATATTTTTATTCAAAATTTTTTAATCATATAGAAAACTTTTGTAGTGATTTCCAATAATTCACATATTTATCATATCACTAGATTAGTAAGAGTAAAATTAATAATTAATAATTTATAATTTTTTTCTTCCTCTTCTTTTTTATTTTATTTTATATACATATATAATCTACCTTTACATACATATATAATCTACCTATAATTTATATAATGTATATATATATATATATATATATGGTATGTATACATGTAATATATATATGTATATATAATTTATATAATATATATACATATACAACACATATATAATTCACCTATATATATGTGTGTGTGTGTGTGTGTATGTGGATATGTATATATATATATATATTTATATAATATATGTAAAGCGGGCCGGGCCGGGGACGGGGATCATGCAATCCCCGTCCCTAGCCCGTCCCCGATTGGCGGGCCGAGGAATGAAGCCCGTCCCCACTTAAATCGGGGAATCCCCGGCCCAACCGGGTCGGGTCGGGTCGGTCCGGATCCCCGGTTTAAGCGGGGAAATTGCCATCCCTATTCTTAATAAACTATTTCATGATCTCTAAGTAAATTATTCAAATAAACGATATCAATATTTTTAATTAATATATTTGAGCACGACTATACATTTCAACAATTTAATTTATCAAGGGACTCATGAATTTCTCTCTCAAAGATGAGAGAGACAATTTCCTTCACTTTCATTTACATTGCTCTCCCTGACTAGTTCTATTTCTAATGCTAGTCTTATTTAATTATCTGGTTACAAACAACTCAAGACTATGTTAAAATATAGAACCCACCAATTAGGAAACAATAATGAATTCAGGTCAAAAGATATATGATATCATAATTTGAAAGAGAAGTACTTATGACATGCCCCATGAAGTACTCTCATAATAGGTTATGTCCAATACAATATTCCATAACATTTATTTATATTTTGAGTTGATATCCCATATATTTATAACCAGTAAAACATAGTCATCAAGCCATAAACTTACCAATCTTAATTTATTGTTGTTCTACCACTAAATCGATTAGAGATATTTTAAGAATAGTCATTCTATTTGCTATAGGGTTGTACTATCAAGTCACGTATTTGATGACCATAAAGCGAAATACACTATTCATGAAAATAAATACCTCAATGAAAATATTGAATGACAAATACAAATTGTTTAGGGCATATCCCCAACATATATAGCAATAGAAATATTAATTTTTAAAAATATGAATTGAAAGTCAACCTGACTTTTGAAGTTGGAAAGTTTAAAAATGTATTATTTTACATTTATCTCTCTCTTTTTTATTTTTGGTAATTTTGAAAATAAAAGCTATAAATCTCTTTCACGTAATGCATTCTTATTTTCTTAAGAATGCATTTGATAAATCATTCTTAATTTATTTTTATACTATTTTTTAAGTAACTTTCGATAGTAAACAATAAAAGACGAAGAATATATTTGTAAACTTCATCGTTATTTTTTGTTTCAAAAATTTCAAGTTGTTTCAAAGAAGTTGAAAAAAAAAAATAACACTTGAAAAAATGTGTCTTTATTTAGTTATGATACATTGGATGAAAGTGTCCAAGTTAGTTTCAAAACATGTTTCCAAAATCAAGCTACTGTAAGGGCATGAAACCAAAAGCAATTCATTTAGGGGGAAAACCCAATGTTTGAATACTCTACCATACTTTTCCCCAAAATTTTTAATGATTCATTAAAATCTAAAAGAATTCTAATGTTTAGAGTCAAATTAGGCAACAATCCAAGTGGATTTAATCATCTCAAATGGGAAGAAATTTGAATTTAAAATCTAATTTTTTTTTTAAAAAAAAAGTTAGAGGTGGATAATTCTCGAATGATATATATATATATATATATATATATATATATATATATATATATAAAAGACATTTTGATTGCAATTCGGTTGAGAGTGGCGGGGATAGGTACACAACTATTATTGTATTTAAGAAGTTGTTACCATTAGCATTTCTAACGGCGGGAAATGTGTTCTGTGTTTTTTAGTGTAGGAAATAGTATCAACAAATGACACAAATAATCAAGTTTTAATTAAAATACTAAACACTAAAATCACACAATTGGGCAAGTATGTCAATCGCATAGTATAGGAAATAGTAAATATTGAATCTACGGGAATTTAGCAATTACTATTACTTTGCTCTAATCTTGTTACCTAGCCAATCAAATAGAGAGAATAAACAGATAAATTAACTATGCTAAACTATTACAATAGAGAATACATCAAAAAGTCACAAAGATCATCAAGGAATAAGAATGAAGAGAAAGGCCATGTAAAAGAAGTAATTCTCCCAAATTTGGTGAAGCAAAGAATGTATTATTAAGACTTTCAAATCCAATTCAAGCACCGGTATGAATCCCTACTGGGAATTTTACTCTCTCGAGTTATAATATCCCTATCCTCAAGTTCAATTGATCGATATCTCTACCCAATCAATCTACCCAAAGGAGCATTAAGATTAACTCAATTATTAAAGGCAACTCGAAGCCCTAATATCCCTATCTCTAGGCAATATTGAAAACCCAATGATTACCAAATTCTAATTCTTCAACTTCTTTTTGAGTTAATCAAAGGAAAACAAATGCTAGACAAATTAATTTGGTGTTCAATCCCGAACCCCATCTCTTAAATTTATTAAGAGTGAGCCAATCAATTGAGTAAATCAATCAAGCTTAAACAATCAATCTAACATAATGATGCCCAAGTAATTAAATATAAGAGATTAGAATTCAATAAATCATAATAATAATTTAATCCAAGAACATAGAGTTAGGGTTCATCCCTCAAATACAAATTAAAAATATTAAAATAAAATATTGTCAATGTAAAAAACAAAGAAAAGGAAGAACATCACTCATAGACAAGCTATTGCCCTTTTTCTTCCTTGAATCTCTTGAACAACTCCCTTCATCCTCTTCATTAATTCACCTCCATTCTCCTTTCCTTGGTATTTCTCTGAGTTCTCTAAGGGATCTTTAGGTTGCTAGCCCTGATAAGATGTCTATTTGGGGTTTAAAAATGGGTATTTATAGTTACCATAAGGAAAAATCACAAAAATTGCAAAATAGAGTAAATCTGCAAAATTAGGCAACTCAGAGGGTGGTTTGAACCACCCTAGGTTGCCAAGGTTCTCGTAGCCCATTAAATAGCCGACCTAGGTGGGCCAACCTATTCGAAGGAGCCTGGACCGCCTAGGTATTGAAATTTTTCACCATGTTACTTAAATCTTCATCTTTTTTCGCCCTTGCTTATCTTCAAATGATCTTTACAATCCCTACACAAAATAAGGCAAAAAAGGTGTAGTAATAAGTGATTCAAACACAATCTTATCACAAATAAGGCACAAAATAATATAGAAAAGATGGTAATGACAAACACTCATCACACCCTTGCACTTAAATCTTTGCTTGTCCTCAAGCAAAACTCTTTTATTCACAAATAAGAAAAAAGTGTATAATCAAATTGAATGACTTTTAATCACAACAAATTAGGCAAGTTAAAATGAACAATCTACATATGTGCAAATAAAGTTGGCATAGTAGAGGCATTATTATTTTTTTCACCTTAAAATTCTTCCCAACACCTATCTATCTAAGTTAATCCCATGTAAACTCACATATTAAGCTAGGCAAAACTAAGGTATTAGAAGTTGTATTAACTAAGTTTATATCAAGTCAATGTGATTCACTCCACACCTAAAGTCAAGGATAAAAACAATGTCATTTATATAAGTCAGGATTAACCGACTTACTTCAAATCTCATAGTTTAAAAATTTTACAATTACAAATGTTACATCACATTACAATATTATACTACAAATCTATAATACAATATTACATTGCAATTGTTGTAGCAAAGTAGGAGCCTTTCATATTTTTCATCATTTTTCTCCAAGGAATGTATTTATAATGATTTGACTTGAGTATCTTTTTTTTTTTTTTTTAAATCTTTTGCATTTTTTTTCTTTTTTTCACATATTACTTTTCGTCATATTGATGTGCATTTTACGTGCATTAAAAATAGTATGAACAATCCATAAAAATCAAGTTTTAAAATAAAATGCTAAGCACTAAAACCATATATAGGGAAGTATATCTATTGTGAGCATAGGGAATAATAAGTATCAAATCCATGGGAACTTAGCAATTACTACTACTTTGTGCTCTAATTTAATTGTCTAGCCAAAATAAATAAAGATATAATGTAAATAAAACTAACTACACTAAATTACTATAATAGAAAGTATATCGGACCTACACTAGAAAAGTCACAAAAATCCTCAAGAAGTAAGAATAAGGGAAATGCCATGCAAAAGAAGTAATCCTCCCAAAACATGTCTAGTAAAGAGAGCATCACTATCGAATCCCAACTCGACCGCTAGTATGAGTTTTCAAGAATAAACCTCACTTTCTCTCGAGTTATGAAATTTCTATCTTAAGGCTCAATTAATTGGTATCTCTACCTAACCAACTTAATACAAGACATCATTGAACTTACTCATCACCCAAAAAATACCCATAAACCCCAATATCCCTATCTCTAGGCAATATTGAAAACTCATTGACTACTAAGTTTTAATCCTTCAATCTCTCTCTCGAGTTATTCAAAGGAAAACAAACATTTGATCAATTAATTTTGCATTCAACTCCTAACCCTATATGTCAAAATCATTAAAAGCGAACAAATAAATTGAATAAACCAATTAAGCCCAAGCAATCAATCTAACACAATAATGCCCAAGTAGTCAAATACAGGAATAGGAATTCAATAAATCATAATAACAACTTAATACAAGAACATAGATTATAGTTCATCCCTCAAATACAATTAAAATCATATAAACATCAACATTGTTAAAGTATAATACAAAGAAGAAGAAAGCACTTCACTCATAGACAAGATCTTGAACTATTTCTTACTTGGATTTCCTTTCACAACCTCTTCTTCTTCTCCATGATTCCCCAAGATCCTCTCTTTCTTGGTAGTTCTTTTAAGCTCCCTAAGGGATCTATTGGTTTCTAACCAGCCAAGGATGATTTTTAAGGTTTATAATGGTGTTTTATAGTGGGCAATAAAGAAAAACTCGAAAAATTGCATAAATGAGCAAATCTGTGCCCGCTAGGTATTCAGAGACTAGGTAGCACTTCCCTAAGCCGCTAGGTACCTAGCCTAGGCGTGCTTGTCTTGATCTAGGAAACTTCTCTAGGCCACCATTTATTTTGTATAGGGAATAGTATCAGGTGCCGTAGGGAAGTCAAATTTCCCTGGGCTGCCCTGCTTCTGGAAAAAATGCAAAATACAACACACTAAGCAGTCTTTCACTTTTCTGGGCTGCCAGGTTATTCCTTGGTGTCTTCAAGTTTCTTCAAGTTTCTTCACTTTTTGCTCCATTTTCCTTTCTTTTTATCTTTATTATCTACAATTGGTATTTTCTTTATTTCCTACAAATAGAAGATGAAAAAGGGTGTGATGAGTTGTGATTTAAACAAGAATTTATCACAAGTAAAGTACAACAACACTAGAAAATATGAATACGATGAGCTCTCATCATACACCCCTACACTTAAGCCTTTGCTTGTCCTCAAACAAACCACACTTATTCACAAACTAAGAATTGACTAATCTACAATCAATCATCCTACATTTATTCACAACTTAACCAATGTACAAATCAAGAAAAATACATTTATTTCACAAGGACAAAGAATAACTAATTCTTAAGTACAATGAAAAATATTTTACATAGCATTCTAGATGAATTTACAAGAACAACTTAGCATATATACAATAAGGTCAAAAATGGTAAAGAGATTATTTCTTTCTCCACTTTAGAATTTATCTCAACACCAATCTATCCAAGTTAATTCCATGTATATCCTTATATTAAGTTAGACACAACAAAGAACCTCAAAGTGAAATTAAACAAGTTTATGCCAAAAAAAATGTGATTCACTCAATATCTCCAACCAAGATTTCAAACAAAGCGATTCATATGAGATAGGATCATATGACTCACTCAAGTCTCGTAGCTTTCCCCAAGTACAAGTATTACATATGTTACATTACAATATAACAAGACTTTACACTTTGGTACAACAATACAACAATATATATGAATTTGAATTGGCAAAGTAGGAGCCTCTCATTTTTCTTTTTACAAAGGGAATGCATTTATAGTGATTTTAACTTATATTTTCTTTTGCATCCCTTACGCTTTTTCTTTTATATTTTTTCTTTTCTTTCTTTTTCCTTTTTGAACAAAAGTTGTATTTCATTATAGGAAATGCATTTTGCATTCCTAGAGTCTTTTTTCTCCTCACTTTAGTAGGTAAATGAAGCACTTACCTCTTACTCCTATTTGCCTTTTCATTAAAAAGATATATAATTGATAATTGAAGATTTCTATATTACAACAAACAACACAAATGAATGAATGAATGAATAGAAATTTCCACAAAACTAAATATAAGCTTATAGCCTACAATTTATATTTCATCACTAAATTTTCATCCAATTTCAAAGAATTAAGCTTCACAACATATTCAAAGGCATAAATAAGATTAACTCACTTAGCTAAACTTAGTCTATATCATGCCTAATATATAAGTGTGCATAAAATTAACTTTCTTAGAGAGGTCTTAAGTAGAATCTCAAGTAAAAAGATAAATAATATCTCCACCAAACTAACACATATCAACACGCATACCAACAAGCCTTGAAAACTAACTCAACAATGTGAAAATTTTTTAGCCAAAATGCAAAAACAGAAATTTAGCAAAAAAAATAAGAAAATTCCTAAAACAAAAATATAAAATTGTACAGAAAATATTATTCAACCTCTCCCCCATACTTAAATTAAACAATGTCTTCATTGACTACAAATCAAACAATATAAGCATTGTGTCAGATAAATAAAAGAGAGAAGAAGGTAAATAAATACTCCCTTAACATCTTGAAGTTCAATGTGTCACATGAGGGACAAGAAAAAAATGGTTGTCCAAAGGAAAAAAAAAAAAATCAACAATCCTGCAAAAATAAAGGAAAACACAAGAATATACCATGGCTAAAAAAACAATAACTATAAAAAAAAAATACAAAACTAATAGGCGAAAAAAATAATTTAAAAGAAAATATGATAGAATACAAGGAGTTTTTACACACATGCACTAGCACCAATACTAATCATAAATAAACTATCATATACTAATATATGTATACTAATATTATTAACAAGCCAAAAAAATCAACTAATATAAATAATATCAAAATACACATTAATATCATGAATTACACTAACACTGATACAACAAGGCCACAAAACAAATAAACAACCCAATCATGCTAAAGCTACACTAAGTTGATATAGATATGCCAATACCTCAACATCCATAATTATCCTATATAAACAACAAAATACTAATATACCATACACTAGAACTAGTATACAACAAACATTATAAATTCAATGAAATCCAAAGAAAAGTTAAAGGATCAAAGATTTAGTGGTCTTATTGAAAAGAATCTCAAAAGATCATCACCACTACAATCACCAATTCATGAATACCACACCTTTCAAAAACACCATAGCATCTCCCAACTAAAAAATAAATAATTGCTACACTTCAATAGCTATCATACAAAATGTGCTAAAAAATTAACTCAATCTCCAAACCAAAAATCAATAATCCACCAAATTAACACATCAACTACACAAACCAACTATATCCTCAATTTATTCACTACTACTACTACAATCAATTTTCAACCTCCACAATATATAATACAATAACAACCAAAACTAGAATTAATAATACTTTCATTCTCAAAAAAAAAAAAAAACAATCAAATTCTCAAAACTCCAATACTATTACAAAAACAATGAAACCAATACTATTATACAATAATCAACCGCAATAATTATCATACAACAACATCTCCTCAACAACAATAATAGCTAATTATATCAATATTTTCATCTTAAAAAATACTAACACAACAACATCTACAAAATGCCCCAACAACAACAATAATAGTAGACAACAAGGTCATAAATAAAAGTAAAACTTAAATCCCAAGAATCCACTATACATATACAATTTCCCAACATAGCAATATACAATAATATCAAAAAATAATAATACAACAAATATAATGATACAACACATTAAAACCTAACACAATTTATTTACCTCAAAGACAAAAAAAATAAAGAATTAAAATAACATACAAACAAGGCATGAAAAAGAAAGGAAATCTATATACAAGTAATGATTAATATTATGCACAAATATAGAAATAAATATTTACATGAAAGAATTAATAATATTAAAAAATATATACATAACTAAATCAATAAGACTTAAGTTTTTCATGATATTGCCACTCCCTAGAAATGACGCAAAAAACTTTATGTGTGTTTTATGTGCATTGGAAATAATATGAATAATCTACAAAAAATCAAGTTTTAAAATTAAAATGCTAAGTACTAAAACCACATATATGAGCAAGTATACCCATCACATAGTATAAGAAATAGCAAGTATTGAATCCACGGAAACTTAGCAATTATCATTACTTTGCTCTAATCTCATTGTCTAACCAAAGTAAATTAAAATATAAGGTAAATAAAACTAACTACACTAAACTAAACTACTACAGTAGAGAGTATATCACACCCACACAAGAAAAGTCACAAGGATTCTCAAAGAGTAAGAATACGAGAAAGACCATGCAGAAGAAAAAATCCCCCAAAACATGTCAAGTATAAAGATCATCACTAAGTTCATCAAATCCCAACTAGAGCACCGGTGTGAGTTTTCAAGAATAAACCTTACTCTCTCTCGAGTTATGAGATTTCTTTATTAAGGCTCAATTAGTTGGTATCTTTACCTATACAACCTAACTCATAGAATTATTATACACACTCATCACTCAAAATGTAAAATGCCACCGAAGCCTACACTAGAATTAGAGGGATGGGTTGCATTTCATGACATATTGTATGAATATATATTTTCTGGATGAATTTGTGTGTTTTAGAATTGATATATGTAGTCTATATGATTTATTTATGTTTGATGAGTGTTCGGGACATTTAGGAAATTTTGCTTAGAGTAGAGAGAATGAGAAGCTTAGGATTTAGAAGGAAGAGAATTAAGTTGGGAAAATAGAAAACAATAATTAATGTGGTTAAATGGATAGAACTTTGTGGTTAATTCCTATGGTCTTGAGTTCAAATCCCATCAACTAAGAGTTATTTTTTATTATCCTAACTAATATTTGAATTCTATTTCTTGCATTCCATGAATTTAGGAATATTTTCTTGAGCAATCACAATGGTAATTTTCTAACCATGTGATATTATCCAAAAGAAGCTCTAGAGGAGTTTTATTCTCCATTATTTTAGCAATCCATGTCTTAGCATATTTGAATTTAAAAATATTTTATTTCTTGAATTCTTATTTTTATTTAAAATGTTCTAAATTATTATGGACTAGGAATTTAACTAAAATTCCAACATTATTGGAACCTCTTGGCCAAAATCTTGGAAGGAAATAGGAGAGATAGAAAATTTGATTTTCAAAAATTAAATCACCAACCTTCTCTCCTAGGAAAACTTCATTTTTTGTTATTCTTGTTTTAGTGAAAAGTTGGAAATCTTTTAAGTTTTCTTCCTTGATTAATCTCGAAATTTAGCAGCTTAGCGCAAGTATTCGTGCTTGGATGGCAGTTCAAGATCAGCCTCATGAAAACCTTATATTCCCTGAGGAGATTCTACCACATGGATATGCTCATTTCTTTCTTTGCAAAACAAACACTCATTTTGTGAGCAAAAAGCTGGAAAATTCATGGTGAATTTGGATCTCACTTAGCTTTTGCAAACCAAGAAAAAAAATTCCAACAAGCTTGAAGATCATTTAACCAAGAAACCATTGAACATTCAACACCAAGAACTAACTCTTCAATGGTTCTTTTTCTTCATCAAGTTGTTAGCTGGAAAAACTCCATTGAAGGACCTTGAGATGCTTCTACTTTGTAGCTACAAAATCAATTCAAAATACTTTGAATTTTGCTAACAACCACCCATGATTTTATCACTTATTCTAGCCAAGATAACCAGAATTTTACTTAGCCATTTTCTTTTTCACCATTGTTCCTTCACTATTTTCGGCCACCCCATAGTATAATAGCTGAACATTCTTTCTTCTACCTTCTACCATAGCCATCAAACTCCATTAAAGCACCTCAAACTTCTCCTAACTTCTCTCCATTCAAAATTCTTTAAGTTTGAAAATTAAATCTCATGCATTGCACAATCAAACACTCACCAATCTAACAACCAACTCCATCAACTAAACCATAAATTCAGCTCACCTTCACAAGCCATTTTTGGCCAGCAGTAAAACTAGAGCAATCTCCATTTTTCTTCTATAAAATAAGCAAACCAAGTGAACCTCCATTGTAGAGCTAGAAACTTTCAAGGGTAGAACACCATTAGTAACCATCTACCTCAAGGATCTCCATTAATTCCATAACCATTTTTCATATTCAAAACTTGAATGACTCCTAGACTTCCTCTTTCCTAGCTAGACCGAATGACTACATCCAACAGGGCCATTCGGCCACTATTAATCTAAGAACACTTTCATCTTCTTCTAATTTTCTCTCTTGTTCTCTGAAGAACACTAAGAACACACTACTTTTTTCCCCCAACCTTTTAGCCACTTCTAATCACACCAAATCACTCTAAAATAATCAAATCAACTAGAAAACAACTAATTTTCTCCTTTAGCACACTTTATAACACCAAATAAATCAAAGCTCTTCCTTCAATCAGAGCAAACAACCATTTTTTCTTTTAAGTCAAGAAGAACACAACAAGGTAAAATCAAGTCTAAACGTTATTTCATATTCTCTCTTCTTCTCTTTTATTTTCTTTTATCCTTATTCTTTTCTCAATCTCTCTCTTGGCCGAATTTGTTGGTAACCATGGACGGACCTCTTCAATCGTTGGTCTCTCAAAGGACTCACTAAGGTAATCAAGACTCCATGATTATCAAATGGAGTCTTCAACTCAAAAATGATCATCGAGGTAAGTATTTTGTTCTTACTCCCCTGCTCTTTTTGAACTCTAGTTGTGTAGAATGATGTCAGTATAGATGAGTGGATATGATGTATGATGATCTAGTAATGTTGGTGAAGATATTTATAGTGTGAGTGATTTTCTGATATAAAGGTTGAGACATGCATTAAGACTGCTTTATGAATTATAGTTGTATCTTGGTTTTTAATGTGGGATTATGACTTATTTTTAGGAGATATGAGAATAGAGACCATATGTCGTTAAAGCATGAGATGATTTCAGATGTTGCTTTAATATTGTTGATATGGTTGTCAAAAATTATTATTGTCTTGGCAGAAATAGATGTTGGTATTAAAAATATTACTTTTGGTGAATAAATACTGTTATCACCTCTATTTGTTTAACTATTACTTTGATTATTAACAACAAAATTATTACTACTCTTAATTGATAACAGCAATATTATTATTGTTATTGATACTAAACTTAATGTCATTATTTTTATTATTGCTACTATTATTATAGTATTATTATTTCTAATAACATTATTATTTTTAAAGATAAAATTACTATTATTATTAAGATTAGTATTATTATTATTGTTTCTAACATTATTATTTTTAATAAATATTATTAATATTATTATTACTATTAATAACATTATTATTTTTAGTAATATTAATATTATTATCATTGCTATTATTATCCTCTTTGTAATATTGTTACTATCTATAATATCGTTATTTTGCTACACTTATTTATTACTTATGTCACTTACTTATTCTTATAAAATCAAGTCATTCTTATACAAATATTAATACCAATTCTAGAATATTTTTATATCAACTAATTTTGGAACTTCTAAGCCATTATTAGCATATTTGAGTGTTGTTATTGTTTAGATGGACATGAATATTTGGAGTTTTATGAGTTATTTATTTCTATGCAGCTGGTTGCTTAGTTGTGAACTAATAGTGATGTATACCTTATGCTTACCCCATACGGGGTTAGGTTGCCTTGAACAAGACTTGAAAGATTATTTTCTCTGTGTGATCAAGAAATCAATTAAGTCCTTGCATAAAGCTATTTCCTAAACCAGAGCACTCCTACAAGTCAAATGTGTTGTTTACGATAAAGATGTTCTTTGGGATGAAATTATGCACATTTTGTCTTCTCTACTAAAATAAAATAATTTTAAAAAGCAAGCAATTAGTTTTGCAAGAAAAATGCTTAATTTCTCTTAAACCAATTTTTACTAGACTATCTGAATACCATAATTGCTACTTTAAGGTAAAACACTTTATTAATTTTACTTTTACCCAAGTGGGATAAATATAATGTTGAGTACTTAATTAGGGTAGACTGATTAGAGCTAACCTTAGAAGGCTAGGGTAAGTCTCTCAGTGGAGGCCTCCATCGAGAGATAAACTCATTTTGGACAAGGTGACAGTTCTAGTTAGTCAGGCTGGTCCATGTTAGCAACTCAGTCCATGTAGACTGTTTCTTTTCCAGAATGGACAATTGGTAAGTTAGAGTATAGAGATGGAAGATTATCTCACCCAGTGGGCCGATCACTCACTTGTATTATGATGCAAGATTTCATAGTGCATGGTTATGATGCAGGGTTTCATAGTCAATTTTGTTTGAGTAGCTTATTTCTTTACAAGTTATACATTTTATTTTGCAAAAATTGATAAAATATCACTTAATGTTTAAATATGAGTTTCTTGACTTGTAGATTTTTTATTGTGACTTGTTTAAAATTTACATACATGAAAGGTTTTCTTAAATTATCATGAGCACACATAGGACTTACTCGAAAATATTTCTCAGCACCCATGTCATGTCACGTTTTCAGGTTGATCCTGCTTTAAAGGTTGAATTGCTTTGTGTTACCTTTAGTTTTGAAGATTCATTTTGATTGTATATGGTTCTTGAGAGATTTTAGTTATTATTTAATTATTTTGAGACTTGTGCAAGTATTATTTTAGGTTGTAATAAGTTTTAAATTTAGATTATTTCTTCTATCTTTTTATTTTCCTAGTTATAAAGACCTCTTGTCCTAAGGACGGGGTGATACCCCAGCCTCTTTTGAGATACATAGGTAGTGGGATGTTACAAGTGGTATCAAAGATTAGGTTTAGGTAAATGATTCTGTCGACTGGTATTTATACCTTAGGTAATGAGATCTAGTTCCGACCTCTGTGTGTTCTGTTTATAGGATGGTTAGAAGATTCACAACTGTTACTTGAGACTGGCCTCCCACTTGTGGTAGGGCACCCATTCCAGTCCCACTAGAGGTTTTATCTTCTTTTGACATGGAGTCGAAACCTAGGTCGGTTTGGTTTGAGATGGAAAGCAGTGATGGTGAGATGGAGGTTGAGGTCTCTAGTTTTACTTTGCTCGAGGATGGTAAGGAAGAAAATATGAAGGTTAAGGTTATTGAGCTAGAGTTACCCAATTAGGAAGGAGGTGTTGAGGATGTGCAGGTAGTGGACCCTACCATACGAGTGGTTGATTTAGTTTCAGATAGTGAGGCTGAGGAGGAAGCTCCTAATCTTGACTTCGGTGGCGAGGGAGGAGAGGAGATGGGTGATGCTGATGGTGAGGGAGGTGAGGAATTGAGTGATGCTGACGAAGAGAGAGGAGAAGAGATAGATAATACTGATAGTGAAAGAGAAGGGATGATAGAAGAGTCTGATAAGGAAGAGGAGGCCGATTGTACCTCCTTGGACTCTACCAATAGGAGAGTTTAATATTACCCATTTTGGCTTTGACTCTGAGGAGTCCGGTGATAAGGGACTCAGTCAGAGGGATAGACTTACCAAAAGTATGATAGCACTTAGGGAGTCAGTCTTAGGGGTAAAAGACAAGGGAAAAAGGAATGTGGAGGAGAGTCCTAGGAAAAGTGAAAATGATTGCAACACACTTAGGTTTGGATTGGGTTTAGACTTCTGAAAGAGTAGAGGAGGATAGCTCGAAGAACCTATTTTCGACTACTCGAGTGACGACTAGAGCAACGAGAAGACTTAGTAGATTTGTGATGCAATTTAATGATTAGGGAATTTGGTTATTGGGTTTATGGCCTTATTTACTTTCTTTCTTATGAGTATCTGATTCCTATAGAGATATCGTTTGTGATATCCAATTTCTTAATGTTAAAGAATGATTTATTTAAATAAAACTTTTGATTATTTTGCTTTAAAAAAAAAAAAACCTCCTATATGTTCAATGAGTGAGCAAAAGCTTTATATTTTATCTTTGCACTATATGTTTACATGCATATGTTTACATTTATCAACCTATAATTATGGGCGATAATGATAGAAGATAGCACCTAGACGTAAAACTACAATTGGAGGCAGAACTGGTCATGACAGAGAATCTTCAACACCTAAATATGAGCTAGCAAAGTACTCGAAGCCAGGTGTAGGAGAAGACCATGAAGAAGAACAAGAGATAGAACTTGAGGGATCTACTGAGATGACAGTTAGATAGGCCTAATTAAGGAAACCCTACCCTACCACTGAATTCAACCAACTAAGAAAATGAAGTTATTGGAAGAAATAAACTAAAGCTATAGGTGAAGACCAAGGTGGTTGAGCAGAGAGGACGTGCGATCGAATGCAGTTGTGATGCTAGGTTAATTCTTTATTTCTCTTGAACGAATACACTTTTGATCTTTGTTTTGCATAGCCTATTGTGTAGTGTACTATTCGTTTCAGTAGTGATAAGCTAGAGTATAAGAGCAATCCATCAACTGCGAATAGTTATAGGTTTTCCTATTAATTATCTAAGCGTCCTCTATCATGCAAGGAAGTAAGGATCTATAGGTTTCATCCGCGAGATGAAATTTTTGCTAGAGGAGTAAAATTTAATGAGAATCTGACTCCTTTTTCTTTTGAGGATTATGATAGCATATTAGAGATGGTATGATTGTCGAAGCAAGATGTTGAGTTAGTTATAGAGATAGAATAATGCATTTTCGTGGATCAGATATATATGATTAAATTTTAGAAGAGGTAAGGTAAAAGAAATATAGTGCATAATATTAGGAGCAACAGTTCATAAACCATCATTGAAGGAATACCAAGGATATCTAGCCTGGTGTTGTAGCCTACAAGACCCAATAATAATGGTATAGGAAAAGGATGGAATTTTAAAGCTATGTATAGACTATAGAATAATGAATGGATTGTTCATCAAGAATAATGTTGTTACTCTTAAGTTAGACTTGAGATAGAGATATCATTAAGTGTGAATTTGAGAAGGGGATATTCTTGAGATTGCAACTAGCATTGGAGATAAGTACTAATGATAGGTGGTAATGCCATACTGATTGACAAGGGCTTTAACGCTTATGGATTAGATACATAGGATTTTCAATCTTGCTTTGATGATTTTTTGGTGACTTTTTAGATTATACTTGATGTATTTTGAAAGCCATTAAGGACATGGAGTAGTTGAAATTAGTGTTAGAATGTGGACGTAGTGTAAATTTCCATTAAATTTGTTAAGTGGAAGTTTTAGTTGAATATAACTCTATTTCTGGAATGAGAAGTAACCATGGACGGTTTTAAGATAGACCTAGCTAAGGTAAAGGATGCATAGGATGTCATCAAGTATTGTATCCAATCGGGATCCTAGGTTCACTACAAGATTTTAGACTAAGTATTAATATATTATTGTCATAAAGTCAATTATCCAACAAATGATTTGGAGTTGGCCGCCATTTTTTTTACATTGAAGAAATGGTGATACTATTTATATAGAGCTGAGTATGAAGTATTCATGGATCACAAAAGTCTAAAGTATATTTTTACTCAAAAGGACATAAATTTGAGGCAATGAAGATGGATGGAATTCCAGGAGGAATACCAGTATCTTGTCAACTATCATTAGGGGAAAGCTAATATAGTTGTTGATGCTTTGAGTCAAAAAGTTAAGATGGCAAGATTGAGAGTACAAGAAGTTTAAGTGGTTCAGGTAGTTTTGGATAAAAAAAAATAAAGGCACAATAAGGAAGGATATATTTCAACAATCTAAGGTTAATATTAGATTTAAGGTAGGCAATTATCAAAGCACAACAAGACAATGTAGAGTTTTAGCTTTTCAAGGATAAGGAGCTTAAGCAAGAAGGTAGTGACTTCAGACAAGACGAGACAAGAGTAATGTATTTTTAGGATCACATGTGTATGCCTAATGAATAGGAGCTGAGGAAAAAGGTCATGGAGAAGGCATATAGAAGTAAGTATGCTCTTCACCCGGGAGAAGTAAAAATATATCAAGATTTGAAGAAAGACGTGGTATAATATGTTTCTACATGCCTAACCTGTCAAAAGGTCAAGGCAGAACACAAGAAGTCAGCTGGATTATTGCAACTATTTCCAATACCAGAATGAAAATAGGAGGAGGTAATGATAGACTTCGTCACCGGCTTGCCTATGTCAAAGATCCAAAAGGATGCCATTTGGGTAGTAGTTGATCGACTGACAAAGACAACTCACTTTATCCTAGCAAATATAAGGGAATCTATGGAAAAGTTAACTCAAACATATGTATGGGAAATAGTAAGGTTGCATAGAGTACTCTCAAGTATCATTTCTGATCGAGACCCGAGGTTTACAACGCGATTTTTGGCTAAGTTCCAAGAATCTATGGGTTCTAATTTGAAGTTTAGCACATTGGCACAAAAAATGCCACTTGGGAAATGGAGGAATGGAAGAGGCGGAAATATCCTAACTTGATATAAAGGTATACGCTGAATTTCAGGATGAAGTTCTTCTAAGTAGGGGAGGATGTAAAATCCCACCTAAGCCTACCCTAGAATTAGAGGGATTGGTTACATTTGATGAGATATTGCATGAATATATATTTTTCGGATGAATTTGTGTGTTTTAGAATTGATATATAGTTTATATGATTTATTTATATTTGATGAGCATGGAGGACAATTGGGAAATTTTGCTTAGAGAAGAGAGAATGAGAAACTTAGGATTTAGAAGGGAAGAGAATTAAGCTGGAAAAATAGAAAACAAGAATACATGTGGTTTAGTGGATTGAGCTTTGTGATTAATTCCTAAAATCTTGAGTTCAAATCCCATCAACTAAGAGTTATTTTTTTTATCCTAGCTAATATTTGAATTTTATTTCTTGCATTCCATGAATTTAGGAATGTTACCTTGAGCAATTACAATGGTAATTTTCTAACCATGTGATCTTGTCCTAAAGAAAATCTAGAGGATTTTTATTCCCCATTATTTTAGCAATCCATGTTTTAGCATACTTGAATTTAAAAATATTTTATTTCTTGAATTCTTTTTATTATCTTATAAAATGTTCCAAATTATTGTGGACTTGGAATTTAACTAAAATTCCAGCATTTTTGGAACCTCTTGGCCAAAATCTTGGAATGAAATAGGAGAGAGAAAAATATTTGATTTCCAAAAATTAAATCACCACCATTTTGTCCTAGGAAAACTTCATTTTTTTTGTTATTCTAGTTTTAGTGAAAAGTTGGAAATCGTTTGAGTCTTCTTCCTTTGTTAATCTTGAAATTAGGTAGCATAGCGCCATTTTTTGGATCTTACTTAGTCTTTGTGAACTAGAAAAAAAAAAAAAAAATCCAGCAAGCTTGAAGATCATTTATCCAAGAAACCTTTAAACGTTCAACACCAAGAACTAACTCTTCAAAGGTACTTGTTCTTCATCAAGTTGTTACCAGGAGAAAAACTCCATTGAAGGACCTGGAGATGCTCCTACTTTGTAGCTACAAAATCAATTCAAAATACTTTGAATTTTTTGCTAACAACCACCCATGGTTTTATCACTTATTCTTGCTAGAATAACTAGAATTTTACTCAGCTATTTTAGCTTCTTATTTCAAGGTCTTCTTCACCATTGTTCCTTCACTATTTTCAACCATCCCCATAGTATAATAGTTGAACATTCTTTCTTCTACCTTCAACCTTAGCCATCAAACTACATTGAAGCACCTCAAACTTCTCCTAACTTATGTCCATTCAAAATGCATTGAGTTTGAAAATTAAATTCCATTCATTGCTCCATCAAACACTCACCAATCTAGCAACAAACTCCATCAATTAAACTAGAAATTTTGCTCACCATCACAAGCCATTTTCGGCCAGTAGCAAAGCTAGAGCAATCTCCATTTTTCTTCTATAACATTAGCAAACAGAGTGAACCTTCATTGTAGAGCTAGAAACCTTCAACAATAGAACACTATTTGCAACCATCTACCTTAAGGACCTCCATTAATTCCTCAGCCATTTTTCAAATTCAAAACATGAATAACTCCCAGATTCCTTCTCTCCTAGCTAGATAGAATCACCATATCAACACAAGACCATTCGGCCACTATCAATCCAAGAACAATTTCATCTTCTTCTAATTTTCTTTCTTATTCTCTCAAGAACACCAAGAACACACACTACTTTCTCAACCTTTTAGCCGCTTCTAATCACACCAAACCACTCTAAAATCCTAAAATCAACTAGAGAGCAACCCATTTTCTCCTTTGGAAAACTTTATAACACCAAATCAATCAAAGCTCTTCCCTCAATCAGATTGAACAAGCATTTTTTCTTTCAAGTCAGGAAGAACACAAAAAGGTAAAATCAAGTCCAAATGTCATTTCATATTCTCTCTTCTTCTCTTTTATTATCTTTTCTCCTTATTCTTTTCTCAATCTCTATCTAGGCCGAATTTGTTGGTGGCCATGGATGGACCTCTTCAATCGTTGATCTCTCAAAGGGCTCACTAAGGCAATCAGGACTCCATGATTATCAAATGTCGTCTTCAACTTAAAAACGATCATCAAGACAAGTATTTTATTCTAACTCCCCTACTCTTTTTGAACTCAAGTTGTGTAGGATGATGTCTCCATAGGTGAGTTGATGTGATTTTTTGATGATCTAGTAATGTTGGTGAAGATATTTATGGTGTGAGTGATTTTATGATATAAAGGTTGAGATATGCAATAGGACTACTTTATGAATTATATTTGGATCTTAGTTTTTATGTGAGATTATGACTTATTTGTTAGGAGACATGAAATAGAGACCATATGTTATTAAAACATGAGACGATTTTTGCTGTTGCTTTAATATTGTTGATATGTCTATCAATAATTATTATTGTCTTGGAAGAAGTTGATGTTGGTATTAAAAATACTACTTTTGGTGAATAAATGTTGTTATCACCTTTACTTGTTTATCTATTACTTTATTTATCAACAACAAAATTATTACTACTTTTAATTGATAATAGCAATATTATTATTGATATTGAAACTAAAATTAATGTCATTATTTTTATTATTACTACTACTATTTTATATTATTGTTATTATTACTAATAACATTATTACTTTTAATAATAAAATTACCATATTATTAATATTAGTATTATTATTATTATTGTTACTAACATTATTATTTTTAATAAATATTTTTTATTATTATTGTTACTATTAATAACATTGTTATTTTTAGTAATATTATTAATTTTATTATTGTTGTTGTTGTTATTGTTGTTGTTGTTATCCTTTTTGTAATATTGTTACTATCTATAATATCATTATTTTGCTAAAATTATTTATTAGTTACGTCACTTACTTATATTATTATAACAAGTCATTCTTATACAAATATTAATACTAATTTTAGAATATTTTTATATCAATCAATTTTGAAACTTCTAAGACATTATTAGCATATTTGAGTGTTGTAATTGTTTAGATGGACACGAATATTTGGAGTTTTGGGAGTTATTTTTTCTATGTAGCTTATTGTTTTGTTGTGAACCAAGAGTGACATATACCTTATGCTTACGCCAGACGGAGATAGGTTGCCTTGAACAAGACTTGAAGGATTATTTTGTCCGTGTGATTAAGAGATCAAGTAAGTCCTTGCATAAAATTGTTTGCTAAACCAGAGCACTCCTACAAGTCAAATGTGTTGTTTACGGTAAAGATGTATTTTGGGATGTAATTATGGATATTTTATCTTCTCTTCTAAAATAAAATAATTTTAAAAGGTAAGCAAATAGTTTTGCAAGAAAAATGCTAAATTTTTCATAAACTAGTTTTTACTAGACTGTCTGAATACCATAATTGCTACTTCAAGGTAAAACACTTTATTAATTTTACTTTTACCCAAGTGGAATAAACATAACGGTGAGTACTCATTAAGGGTAGGTTGGTTAGAGCTAATATTGGAAGGCTAGGGTAAGTCTCTCGGTGGAGGCCTCTATCGAGAGATAAACTTTTTCTAGACAAGATAATAGTTCTACTTAGTTCGGCTGGTCTGTGCTAGCAACTCAATCCGTGTGGACTGTTTCTTTCCCACAATGGACAACCGGTAGGTTAGGGTGTGGAGATGGAGGAGTATCTTATCTAGTGGACCAATATCCCACTTATATTGTGATGGAAGGTTCCACAGTATACAGTCATAATGCAAGGTTTCAGAGCCATGATTATGATATAGGGTTTCATAGTCAATTTTGTTTGAGTGATTTATTTCTTTACAAGTTGTGCATTTTATTTTGCAAAAACTAATAAAATACCACTTAATGTTTAAAGATGAGTTTCTTAACTTGCAAACTTTTTATTGTGACTTGTTTAAAATTTACATACATGATAGGTTTTCTTAAATTATCATAAGCACACACAGGACTTACTCGGAAATATTTCTCACCACCCATTTTATGTCTTGTTTTTAGGTCGATCCTACTTTGAAGGTTGAATTTCTTTGTGTTTCCTTGAGTTTTGAAAATTCATTTTGATTGTATTCGTTTCTTGATAGATTTTAGTTATCCTTTAATTATTTTGAGAATTGTACAAGTATTTTTTGGGTTGTAATAATTTTTAAACTTAGATTATTTCTTCTATATTTTTATGTACCTAGTTATAAAAACCTCTTGTCCAAAGGATAGGATAGCATCCGTGCCCCTTTTGGAGTATGTGGATACTGGGGTGTTATACAAAAGGTACCCGGAAGCCTAATATCCCTATCTCACTACAAAAAAAAGGGGTAAATACGACAAAAACAAAAATGACGGTAAAAAAATCATCGTAATAGGTTAATTTATACGACAGTTTAGAAAACCATCATATTAGTTAGGGTTTATATGACGGGTAAACTATAATCGTCGTATTTTATAACAAAATATGATGGTTTATCGAAACCGTCGCAATAGAGTAGGTTAAACACGATGGTTTAACGTAACCGTCATAATAGAGTAGGTCAAATGCAATGGTTTATCATAACCATCACAATAGAGTAAGCTAAATGCGATGGTTTATTGGAACTGTCGCAATAGAGTAGGCCAAATAAGATGGTTTACTGTAACTTTCGCAATAGGTGGCCTAATACGACGATTATTATAACCGTCATTTTTTATCGAATTATAACAAAATCCCCCAAAATTATTTTAAATTTTATTTGATTATTTTCAAATTTAGTCACAATACTATTGGTAATGATTACAATAAATTTAACGGCTAGATCATTAATTTGATATCTTTATATTTGTAAATACTAAGATATCTTTCTATTTTATTTTTATTACTGTACAAATGTGATAAAATAAAACGAATGACCTTCAAATTTGGTCACTAACCTTGTTTTAACTTTATAGATACATGTAATGGTTAGATTATTGATTTTTTAAATAATTTTTTGTTTACATCTTAAATTTTCATAAATTTGTATTAAATAGGTTGAATTAATTTTAATTATTAGTTATTCTATATATATATATATATATATATATATATATTGTTTATATACATTATAATATATTCTTATTAGTTAGTGAGTATTAGATATGTTATATAATATACAAATAATTTTTTAATTACAAACATACATATGCGTGTGTACATATATATCTACATAGCTAGCTACAGTATACTATCTTTTAATTATTACATTTAATTATATATATTGTAAAATTAAAATTTATATAATTTAATTTGTCACATTAGTAATATGAGAATTTGATTCCGTCATTACTTAACTATTGTCAAATCCTACTTACATACTAGAAACTGCATGACATGTTTCATCCTAAAGAAGGGTGGCTTTGTAGATATTGACATGCAGCTTTAGATTATCATTACATAATAACCCTTGACTAAAAATGTTTGCATGTTAATTTATTGAAATATTCTGTTAATGGCTAATATATGAGATTTTAATATAATTATGTTTATCGATACATACATTAAAAGAAAGTAAAATGTCATTATATGTAATTCAAAAGTTAGCAAAATATTTTTTACTTAGATAAAAAAGTTTTTGGCTGTACTTGGGTAAGGATTAGATTGAGATGAATTTATTAAAATTTAATAAAATATTATTAAATGTGGAATAAATATGAGATCCAATTATTAATGAGTGAGAGAAATTATAATGTATTGTTGACAGTTTTTGAGAAATAAAAATTATTTAAAATAATATTATTTTAAATTAAAATTAAAATTTAAATTGAAAAGAAGTATAGTATAGCCTTGATCCACGTATGTTTGGTGTGAATGAGTATTTTAATGTTAACTTAATCGTATAATCATTAACAAAAAAGAAAGAACTGATTATCATGAAATATTTTCACCTATTGTGCATAAATGTATTTGATTTTATATATATATATATATATATATATATATATATATATATAATTTTCTACAATACTTATTTTTATATTTTTTTTAACAATTCAAATCAAGTCTAAGACTTGAATATTCAAATTCATTAATTAATCAAATTTGAATTGAGTTCAAAGTTCAAGATTCTTTTATTGAATCGAGTTTAAACATTAATATAAGATTCAAATTTGAGTTTGCTAAACTTGACTTAGTTATTTAAAAGCTTAGTTCAATTATATTTGAATACAGAGACGGAGAGAGGAGGCACTTGCCCCCAAAATTTTTAAAATTTTTATTTTTTTCTAAACAAATCTAAAATTCTTTAAATTAAATTTTACTATTTGCTATACTAAATTATATATAGATATATATATATATATATATATATGTGTGTGTGTGTGTGTGTGTGTGTATTTATTTATTTATTTATTTATTTATTTATAGGCCTGCTCCCCGGACGTTTTGCCTACGGTGCAGCTAGCAACTAGCAAGTTCATCTAATTTTTCAATTTTTCTTGATAGGTTCAATGCCATGATGAGTTTGCTATCCTTAAAAATTGGTATCTTATAGAAATTGTATAATATGGAATGCCAACTAATGGGCATTTTAGATCACAAACAGTAAGATATAATAGTAAAATGACCAAAAGCCTTACTTTGCGATCCATGACATGTTTTTGGGAGAAAGATTGATCTTTGACGAAAAACTAATTTAAAAATTGAATGAATTATGTTTCACGTGAATAACTCAATGTTTTTTCTTTCTTGTTGTTTAATTATTAGATAGAAAGAAACAAAATCAACCATTAGGATTCTCTGGTTCCCTACCTAATTCCTATTCTTGGAATACAAAATTATAATTAAGTACATCTTCTATCTGGGTTATGATGTCCTAATTTTTAAAAATTAAATTTAATAAAACTTTTAAATCTAAATTGAAAAGGTAACATATTCCAGTACTGAATGATACCTACCCTAATAGTAATTTTTATGTATCTAATTAAGATAAATAATTCTGATATAAATTATAAGTTTCAATAAGAGATAATAAAAGTTGGATATATTTGATAATAACTAATTCAATTAAATAATAAAATTTAGCCCAAACCTCCTCAATCTGAAAAATACAAGCTCCACTACTTATGTATATCACCACTAACTTCAAGGAAGGAAGAAAATGAAATTTTAAAGAAAAGGAAAAAATTCTGATGGAGCTTTGGATTCTTGGTTGTTAGTCCACAAAATTAAGCACTCTTTTGGCTGGAACAAAATGTGTAGTGATGGCTTTGTTTTATTATGGGCTCAATCAATTCCTTTGGTCAATCAAAAGGTGAACTTTTTTGTGCCAATGGTGTAAATTTTGTTCTTTTTATTTTGACTACCATCATCTCTTGCATTTCTCCTAATGCTGGTTCATGTGAGCACACGCTCAATACACTTAGATATACAGATAGGTATGATTTTCTCTTTTCCTTCCCATTGCTATTGTTTTATGCAACTGAAGTAATGGCCACTTTGAAATTAATAGGGTCAAAAGCCTCTCCAAATCTAGAAATACGAAAAAAGATCAGGGTCTGCGTTTGTTGCCCCCTCTTGGTAAGGAGTCCTCATCAGCACCTTCTTCATCTCTTTGTGTTGAGTATTAAGATTTCATCATCCCCATGAGTTTTCTCTTCTTATATTTGGCCTTGAAGCATGCTTGTCTCAATCTCTTTGTTTGGTCCTCCAACTGGGTATCAGGGATTTCTTCCATCAACTTCTTCTCACGTTCCATTATCTCAATAGCTTCTCTCAACTTCTTCTCAGCCATATGTCCTCCTTCTTCTTCATTTCGCATTTCCTACAAATCGGAGTGATTTCTACATATTATCGGTAGAGATACATTCATTTCGGTCATTATTTACTTATGAATCTTTCATACTGCAGATATGTGAAGTAAGTTTTTCCCTTATTTTTCACTCATGAACAAGTGTGTAAGAGAGAACCCGAACATTCTTGATTAGGGTCTCCAAGCTCATCAACTTTCTATGAGGCCATCGACGAATTCTCAACTCCCTACATCTTTTCTTGAGAAGGGTTAGGCCAACATTCTATTCTTTGGCTGCCCGAGTGATTGGCATGTAAAAGTAGTTCGAAATGGTTGCTCTTGATAATGTCTTGGAGCTATTGCCTTCTCCTCTCTCTGCCACTTGATCATCTTCTTCTCCACAGGAACTTCGTCTGAAGTGATACCTTGACAGTCATCACATAATAATAGCGACTTGTTTGCCTCAATATTAGATTCAAGATGCATTTCATGATTCCTCACTCCGAATTCATTGCTAAGACCACTCCATATTTCTTTTGGAAAAAGAAAAATAATCTCAATAAAGGTAATGCCATTCAAAACCCATGTTCTAATGATGATAACCTTGAACTATGTTCTGGCTTTGTTCAAAATTCATTAAGCAGTAGAAAGGATCATGCATAAGTATATCCTCTATCAAAAGAATAGCATCAAAAGTAGTCTCTTGAATGGGTAGATCAAATTGGAAATTCAAAACAGCATGTCCAGAACTTTCACTGATTGACATCACAACAAACTAAAAGAAGTTCAATTTTATTATCAAGCACATTTCCAGATAAAGAAGATGGGTGAAAGGCCACAAAAAAAAAAAAAAAAAAAAGCTCTCAAAAGTATCTCACCTGAAATCAAGAGGAAATGGTTGGCTTGGAAAGGAAAATACATCAAAATCTTCTTTTTTGAAAACCAATTCAAAATTTGATCACCTCCCAAATGAATTACGACTCCCCATCTCTAAGAAAGAGAATCAAAGAAGAAATCTAGGTCCCTTTGTATTTTTTTGAAGTCCATTAATGACTGATGACTGAGAGAGTAAATTTTGCATGAAAGGGTCAAATAAAGAGAAAGAAAAACTTGAGAAATATATATATTTGTGCAAGGAAGAAAAGACACCATGAATAGAGATAGTTTAATGTGAATGCAATTATAGAAAATTAGTGCATTGGTGTTCATGTACCATTGCATGAATTAAATTGGCCAACTCATGCACGAAAGTTGTATCCTTTTAAAGAATGTATTTAATATTATCTCATTTCACAAGGAGGAAGAGGAAGAGGGAGATGACAGGTGAAGGGAGGGAAGAGGGGAGGGAGGACTGAGGAGAGAAAGAGACAAGGAGGAAGAGGAAAAGAAGAAATCTAGGTCCCTTTGTATTTTTTTGAAGTCCATTAATGACTGATGACTGAGAGAGTAAATTTTGCATGAAAGGGTCAAATAAAGAGAAAGAAAAACTTGAGAAATATATATATTTGTGCAAGGAAGAAAAGACACCATGAATAGAGATAGTTTAATGTGAATGCAATTATAGAAAATTAGTGCATTGGTGTTCATGTACCATTGCATGAATTAAATTGGCCAACTCATGCACGAAAGTTGTATCCTTTTAAAGAATGTATTTAATATTATCTCATTTCACAAGGAGGAAGAGGAAGAGGGAGATGACAGGTGAAGGGAGGGAAGAGGGGAGGGAGGACTGAGGAGAGAAAGAGACAAGGAGGAAGGGGAAAAGATGATACCGGGAAGAGCGATTGGTGTGATTGGTGTTGAATGAGTTGAATAGATTGTATTTGGTTTCAAATTGCAGTTGGATAGGCCTAAATACCAAGCAAATATTTTTTTTTTAAAAATAATTAATAAAATACGACGGCTAGAACCGTCGCATTTATGAAATGCAAATAATGTCCCATCTGATTTGGTAAGCAAATACGACGGTTTCATGACCGTCTTTGACAAGCACCAACCGTCATATTTGCTTAACAAATGCGACGGTCACAAACCGTCATATTTTCTTGTCAAATGCAACGGTCACAAGCCATCGTATTTTCTTATTAAATGCGACGGCTTTGTTAGGTAATACAACGGTTTGCGTAACTGTGTCTTTAAGCCTTCCGCAATGATTAAATACGACGCTTTTGTAAAGCTGTTGTATTAGGGTGTCCTATTAGGTAAATACGACAGTTTGGTTGCCGTTGTTGAACAATAACGACCAAACTTTATACAACGGTCATAGAACCGTTGTTTAGCCATCGTATTTGGAAGATCCGATGGCTCGGTTATCAAATATGACAGCTTCTTGGCCGTCATATTTGGGTAATTTTTTAGTAGTGTCTCTAGACAATATTAAAGACCCAATGACTACTAAGTTCTAATCTTTCAACTTTTCCCTTGAGTTAATCAAAGGAAAATAAACATTAGACCAATTAATTTGATGTTCAACTCCTAACCCCCATCTCTCGAAGTCATTAAGAGTGAATCAATCAACTGAATAAAATAATCAAAACCAAACAATCAATCCAACACAATAATGCCCAAGTAGTCAAATACAAGAATAGAAATTCAATAAATCATAATAACAACTTAATACAGGAACATAGATTAGGGTTCACCACTTAAATATAATTAAAATCATATAAACATCAACATTGTTGAAATATAATACAAAGAAAATGAAAGCACTTCACTCATAGATAATATCTTGAACTCTTTCTTCCTTGGATTCCTTCCACAACCCCTCCTTCTTCTCCATGATTCCCTAAGATCCTTCCTTTCTTGGTGGTTCTTTTGCACTCCTTACGGGATCTCTTGGTTGCTAATCAACTAAGGATGATTTCTAGGGTTTGTAATGGTGTTTATATAGTGTATAATGAAAAAAACTTAGAAAAATTGCAGAAATGCGCAAATCTATGCAAGTGGGCGGTCCATTTCCTTAGGTTGCCAGGTATTCTCAAGACTAGGCGGCATTGGGAAGTTCCACTTTCTTAGGCCTCTAGGTACTTGGCCTAGGTGTGCTTATCTTGATCTAGGCGGCCTATACTTCCCTTGGCCGCTATTTAATTTGTACAGGGAATAGTACCAGATGACCTAAGGAAGCTAAACTTCCCTAAGCCATCCTTCTTCTAGAAAAAAGGCAAAATATAACATAGTAGGCGGCCTTGCACTTCCCTAGGCTACCATATTATTCCTTGGTTTCTTCAATTTTCTTCAATTTTTGCTTCATTCTTCATTTTCATCTTTATCATCTCCAATTAGTATTTTCTTTATTTTCTACAAAAAGAAGATGAAAAAGGGGTGTCATGAGTGGTGATTTAAATAAAAATTTATCATAATTAAAGCACAACAACTCTAGAAAATATGTATACGATGAGCCCTCATCACATAGTATATGTGCTTTGTATTTCCGGACTTTTTTTTCCTCACTTCGGTAAGTACATTGAACAACTTACCTCTTGATACATGGCATAACAAAGAGATTGAAAATGGCATGAGACATAAGATAAGCAAAAAATCTACACTTATTCTCCATCACACCATTCGCATCAATTCTCAAAGAATTAAGCTTCACAATGTTTTCATAGATATAAACAAGGTTAACTCACTTCTTAAACTCTAGCTTATCCCATACCCAATATATGAGTGTACATAAAATCAACTCTCCTACAAAGATTTTAAGTAGAATTCCCAAATAAAAAGATAAATAATAGTTTCACCAAACTTACACATATTAACATACATTCCAAAAAGTCTTGAAAATTAGCCCAAAAATGCGAAAAACATTTTAGCACAAAAATGCTAAATTTTTTTAGTACAAAAAGTCATCAAAATTTTAGCCCAAAATATTAGAAAATGCCAAGAATAAATAATAAAAACTTGAAAATAATATTACTTAACCCCTTTCTATACTTAAACTGGACAACATCCTCATTGGCCAAATATAATAATAATAGCATATCCAAAGGGATGAGAAGAAATATAAGGGAGAGAAAGGATAAGCAATACTCCCCAAGTATCTTGAAACTCAATGTGTCATAGAATGGAGAAGAAAATGAAGGTTGTCCAAAAGAAAAAAATCTTCAGTCTTGTAAAAGGAAAGAAAAACACAACAGCATACCAAGGCCAAAGAGATAGAAACAACAAGGATACAAATAGCCATAGGACCAAGAGAGAAATAGTAGTCAAAGAAAATAATTCAAAAACAAATATAAATAACATGGATATAAGGAGTTATTACAACTAATCAAAGCAAATAATACAATAAGAAAAATATATATACGAAAAGCCTTATATGGAATAAAAAAAAATGAATTAGACTAATCTTCAAAGGGAACCAAAATGCACATATTATAATTCAATCTCCAAAAACAATTAAATCATACAACACACAAGTATTATGCACACTTATAAATTTCAACCAAAACAAGTATGACTAAAAGTTCACCTAAATAATGAACACAAGCAAGGTGAACATGCGAGTATACAAAGACACATATGTACATGCCAACAATCAATTTTACACAGAAAATAGTTACAAATTATCTAAGTACAACAAGGAATTAGATTGGGAAATATGTAAGTATACAACATAAATAATATGTACAACATTAGCTAGAATAATAGCTAAATCAATACACACAAGTATACCAACTAGAATCAAGAAACGTATATCCAAAAGTGTGCACATATTGCAAATTCCTTATTATGGGTAGTTCCTATAAAGTATCGGACTAATGACGTATACAATACTTGAATTCTCGATATAGATGCTACATAGTTGGTTCTCATCCTTCAAAGACTACAAGTGTAATAAGAGCATCCGTTGACAAAAAGATCACCCTAAGATGATCATCTCATGGCTATTGAAAATGAATTAAAATCAGATGGTTCCAATTTTTTCAGTTAGTATAATTTTGGATCTATATCTTACTCTTATACAAATATACAAATTCTCTTATTTTCACTTAGAATTCTCTCTAAAGAAAGGGAATTCAAAATAAATAGGAATATGGAATTCTACTTAGAATTTGAAACTTATATATTTATTATTATTATTATTATTATTATTATTATTATTATATATTTTTTGAAATTGAATAAAATAAATTGGAATAAATATAAATTTAGAATTGAAATTGAAATATATATATATATATATATATTTTATTAAAATTCAAATTAAATTCAAATTAAAGAATTCTAGTAATAGAGCAGGGGAATCCACTATTTCGGCTACCACAATAGTATATTCCATCACCCCCCAAATAATAGTTAGTTCTATGCAAAAGTATAAGCAAGTGTTTACATAAAATGGTTAGGAATATTCACAAGTATGTACATGGCTAAATAAACAAGACTTAAGATGTTCATGATATTGTCAATCTCTGACAACAATTCCAAAAACTTGTTGTGGGTTTTTGAGTATAGAAAATAGTATCAACAAGTGCCACAAACAATCAAGTTTTAATTAAAATACCAAATACTAAAATCACATAATTGGACACTACACAATTGTACAAGTATACCTATCGCATAGTATAAGAAATAATAGGTATTAAATTCATAGAAATTTAGCAATTACCACTACTTTTCTCTAATCTCATTGTCTAGTGAATCAAATAGAAAGAATAATTAAACAAAACTAACTATACTTAAATAATCAAATACAAGAGATTAGAATTCAATAAATCATAATAATAATTTAATCCAAGAACATAGAGTTTAGGTTCATCCCTCAAATACAATTAAAAGCATTGAAATGTAATATTGTTAATGTAGAAAATAAAGAAAAAGAAGAACATCACTCATAGACAAGCTAATGCCTTTCTTCTTCTTGGAATCTCTTGAACAACTCCCTTCATATTCTCCAACAATTCACCTTCATCCTCCTTTTCTTAGTATTTTTTTGAATTCTCTAAGGGGTCTCTAGGCTACTAGTCACCATAGAATGTCTATTAGGATTTATAAAAGGGTATTTATTTTTGTCTCAAGAAAAAATCACAAAAATCACAAATAGAGTAAATCTGTGAACCTAGGCGGCCCAGGGTGATTTGAAGCACCCTGGACTGCTGAGGTTTTGGTAGTCTTTTAAATAGTTGGCCTAGGTAGCCCAAGCCCATCCAAAAGAGCTTGGGCTATCAAAGCACTGGAGTTTTTTGCCATGTTGATTCAATATTCATTGTTTTTTGGCTTTGTTAATCCTTAAATGATCTTTTACAACATAAATAAAATTTTATCATACATAAGTAGCAAATGACATAGAAAATATGGTAACGATGAGCTATCATCAAAGTGAATTACCTAAGAATCAAGAATCATTAACATGGAAAGGAGTTGGTGACAAGATAATGTAAAAAAGAAGGATGGCAAAGGATGGTCCTATCTAGATGAAGATAACAAACTGTCCATATCCATGTAAGAAAATAACATTTATGGGATCCCAAAATATGTGCCCCACACTAACTGACACTGCTCTGCCAACACCCCCCCCCCCGCCCCCCGTCACCCCGGCCCTCTTTTTTTTAGGAGATAGGATGCCCCTGCTTCGACTAAAAAACCTTTGAGAACTCATGCGGGGAGGCTATTGAACTGTTTGACACGAGTATAAATAGTGGCTACGCAACGATCATTTATTTGGAAGATGAAGCCGCTAAAACTAGGTTTTTATTCCCCAATTTTCCATTTGTTTCAGCATAAACCTCAAACATCATCCACTCTTATCTTTTATTAGGGGGTAACACATTGTCTATTATGGAATCCACTACGCACCTTCGACTAGTCATTACTCCTATTTTATTTAGTTAGAGGAAAAGTGATTGTAACTTCAGTTTCTATAGATATTTGATAGTGGCAGTGCAATTGACAATGACGCATAACAAATGGTAATATTATTCGATGAAAGGGATTAAAAAAAAAAAAGCTTATCAAAAACTTAAAAAAAATAAATCAATGCATCTTAACAACTATAAAAAGAGATAGTAGGATATGTGTCACCCAGGACAAATGCTTCTTATTGCTGGATTTAGTAGTTATTAACACCATGATTTCTACCATGAAAAATAAAATCCACCATAAAAGTGTAAAATAAATAAAGATAGACTGAATTAATGCAACCCAAATGGAAATTTGCCATAAAAGTAAAAAATAATTTGTCTAGAGCAAAGTTAAAGGTATGAGATGTAAAGAGGAACATCTCATATACGTTCAACGATGCAAAAACAGTATCCTGCTTGATATTTCTATTCACTGAGTTTGAGTTAGTGGGCGATATCTCTTGCACAATGTCTGACAGCTCTTTCTAGCGGGTTTTTGACTGAAATGGATCAAAAACCATTTTCAACGCATTAAATTAAAGGGATGAGAATTATACCAGCGGCACTGAGGGAGTACCACGCAAGGTAAACTGATACCTCGCAAATGCAAGGTGTACCGCAAACTCCTCTCTGACTTACGTTTGCGATCTCAAACGCTAGGCACTAGGTTTTTTTTTTTTTTATAATTTTTTTTATTTTATTAAACATTTTATTATTTTGTGACTTTTTCTTCTCATTTTTTATGAAATTCTAAATTTTTATTAGAAGGAATTAATATTTTTTAAATAACACAAAATTATATATAAATTTAAATAATACACAATTAAAATTTATTAATTTAAATTTGACCATAAGATTTAATATACGTATTTTTATCACAATTAATTTTATTTATAATGATATTGAAAAAAAAGTATTTTTTACAGTTAATTTTTATTTATATTAAAATTTGAAATAAATTTTTATTTTTAATTTAAAATTGAATTAATTTATACTTAATTTAAATATTTAATTAGATATTTTTAATTTAAATATTTTAATTTTGATATTTTTAATAAATACCACTAAATATTTAGTTAATTTAAATATTGAATTAATTTAAATAGTTAATTTATAATATTTAATTATTGAAGAAAATTATAAAAATATAAATTCTCAACTATCTAAATACACTAAAATTATAGTGTCAACTATTTAAATGGTATTTAAATTTAAATCTCAATTATCTAAATTTCATAATCCCCTTACATTTCATAATTCAAATAATTTATAATTTAACTGAATTCGAATAATGTGTGAAATGTTACAGTTTTGAAAAATTGTTTAAAAAATTTATATTATATTTGTCTTTAAAATTCTATTATTATTTTTATTAAATAGCCAAAATAAATTGAACTTATTGTTCTCTCTATAATTTTTAAATATAGATTATATAGCACAGTGCACTAGCTTTTCACGAGGTCTCTCTCTCTTTTTAAATTTCTTTTTTCTTCTATTATTCATTTTATCATTTTGTGACTTTTTCTTCTCATTTTTTATGAAGTACCAAATTTTTATTAAAAGGAATTAATATTTTTTAAATAACACAAAATTATATATAAATTTAAATAATGCACAATAAAATTTTTTAATTTAAATTTGACCATAACATTTAATGTATGTATTTTTACCATAGTTAATTTTATTTATAATGATTTTGGAAAAAAAATTATTTTTATAGTTAATTTTATTTCTATTGGAATTTGAAAAAAAAAATTATTTTTAATTTAAAATTGAATTAATTTATAGTTAATTTAAATATTTAATTTAATATTTTAGCCTATTTAACGATATTTTTAAATATTTAATTTTAACTATAAATAATTGAATTAATTTAAATAACGAGATTGTAACTAAAAATATTGAATTTAAATTAAAAATACTAATATTTAAATATTAAATAACGATAATATTTATAAATTTATATTTAATTTAACTATAAATTTTAAGGATATTTTATTTAATTAAAATATTGAATTAACAATATTTTAAATATTTAACTAAATCGAACTTGTTGTTCTCTCTATAATTTTTAAATATAGATTATATAGAAAATTGGATAATGATATTTTATTAATGCTATTTTAACTTTAAATTTGAATGTAAATATGACTGTTAATGAAATGTAATTCATAATTTCATTCACATTTAATTATCTTACTTGGGGTATTTGGTATTTGTGAATTTTTTAGTATATATATTTTAATATTGGTTGAGTTGAGTTTTTAACATTGTCCCCAAATCTTTTGTGGCTTTATGACATTAATAAGTTATCATGCATGATTGGGAAGACATGAACTTTAAAACGCGATACAAACAATAAACAATAAACTTTATTACATATGAAATAATCTAAAAAAAAGGATGAAAACTAGTCCCACAATGAAATCCTCAACGGTTCCTTGGAAGTTGAACTCGTCTCCAAGGCTATTTTTGCTATTGTTCTTCGGGTGGTTCTTCTAGTTGTACTACATCTTGCTCCTCATAATGGTGGGATGGGTTGGGAATATCTATAGAATGCCTGTGAGGTATCCGAGACTATCCAGTCGATGGGCCGGTAGCAAATTCATCAGTTGAAGATAGGTATCTAGTATCGAAGATTAGGTGCAGCGGAGTAATAAAATCAGTTTGTCTATCTTCTATTGCTGTAGGATCACCATGTTTATAATTGTATTCTTCGCCGTGTACTGGTGAGTAGTGATTATGTATAGGAATATTAGGTACAGCACGTCTGCCTGCCCATCGACCACCTCTCTGCACCGGTGGTACTTCGCGATTGACTTCTTGCGGGATCAGAGGTATCAGATCAGCAGTGTAGTTTTGTTTGGCTGACTCGTAGGGTGGGTGGTTCAAATGACTTGTCTCACCAGCAGTAGTCAACGAACGAGTGACAAGATCCGTTATTGATGCAAATACTCGTCTACTCACAGCATTCGCATTTTGATATCCTTCATTGCCAAGGTACAATATCCGATGCATCGAATCAGCCTATATATATTTCAAAATGTCAATAAATTATTTGAGTGTAAATTTTATATTTTTTAATAATATAGAAAAAAAATTATATACCAATATTTCTGTCACCCCACTACTCAAATGGTAGCCCGAATGATTAGATTACCTTATTGTCGAATTACCAATTAGTCGTTTAGTATAAGTCCAATACCATGCTGCATAATCAGGCGAAACTATATTCTGATTATAACTAAATTGTCCAACCATTACTGTTGAATGCCTATCAACCTACTTTGCGTGATGTATTGAATCAATCTTGGACTACCTTGCACCAGTAGTTCTCATGTCACGGGCATGTAAATTGTTACCGGTGTCAATTACAAACAGGTATTATCTCTACCAAACCAAATTGTCGTATGACTCTATCTGGGCAATGCACTTCTATTGTTTCCCAACAAATTAGGGATGTGATAAACACCCAGATGCGTTGTCCATGAGTGCAATACAGGGGTAAGGTAGCCAACATGTGCTCATCATAAGACTGCCAGATAAACTGTATAAACGTAAACTGTCAGTATTAATAATAAATAATGAACTGTAATTAGTGTTGAAAGTAAAGTGGTTAAAGTAATACTTACATGATCGTGTTGCATCCTATCTAACTGATCCCTATAAATAAGAAGCACATATGTCGGGTGCGGGAAAGCTCTAATGGTCTCTCCCATGCTGATCCTCTTGGGGCCTGTGGATCAACATCCTCAACTGGACGAACTCTAGAAGGTCTGATAGTAGGGATACGCTTCTAAGCCCACAACTATTTCAACACTAATAACCAATACTTAGGAAAATACTATATTTATTATATTTTTAAAAATGTGCATTTCATACCTGAACCAACAATAATGGGCCACTGATAGTATGTGTTCTGTAAGATGTAGCATTGTACAAACAACGATACAGATGAGCCAATGCTGTACTTCCCCAACTAAGGGTGCCGGATACCTCTAAATCACGAATGTATTTTAAGAAGCGTAGATGTACTCTATTACCAAACTTGTTTGAGAACAGAAAGCCACTAATGAGCTGCATAATATGACAACGTGTATGCTGGCCTATCATTTTTGGCATCGCATCTGCAGGTAGTGGCTGACTTAAGGCTCTTTCGAGTGAAATGATCTTCAATCTATATCCATCAAGCTCTGTTGGAGTCGGTCGAAATCGTAATAACTCGTCGTACATGTCAATCAACTCTAAAGGTGTGTGTATGAACTGACTATTACAGATTAGATCACCATCTATATGTAATTCAAAGAGAATCTCTATATCCTGTAGGGTGATAGCAGCCTCTCCAACTATAAAGTGAAACTTATGCGTCTCTTGTCACCATCTTTCCACTAATGTTGTAATCAGTAGATGGTCGATCCTCATGTAACATAAATGGCGCAGTCCGCCAAAACCGGCCATGTCTATGAGCTGCTCAATACGGTGATCGAATCGTTGAGCTTTCCAAAATATACTATCATTCATTTTTGCAGTAATAACATCACTATATAACTGTCCCGCCCAAATATGTGATGACCTATATTTGTGCTGCAATTTTAATAGGTCCGGTATAATAGGACCTGGATCCACTCCATGAGAAGTAGGCCCATACATTTTGTCCTAATTAATAGATTCGATATATAGAAGTTAAAAATAATTTAAAGATATATAATCAACACACCAATTAAGTGTAGAAAGAAAATTAAATATAAAATTAAAGATAAATAATTCAAATCACGGGTACGCACTATTAAAAATTTAGGTAACAGAGAAACATTGTATCTAAATAAATTTAGCTAACATGATACAGAATTAATCCATGATTAGTTCATTCTATAGCACCGTGAGTGCAATTTCTCCTATTGTGTCTACTGCGATGACATAAGCCGCAACGAGGTGGTGAATCAGAATTGCATTCGTCTATCTTATTCCAAATACGCGCCATCTGCAATCTGCCCCTCTGACGGTTCTTGAATCGATAATCAAATGGTGCTCTTCGTGTAGAATGGGCCTGAACTGTGCTGCATAAGTCATTCTATAGGATAGTGTTGTGTTTTCTGATGACACTAAATCCTCAGGATTCAGCCCCAGTTGCTGACATACTGCAAACACATATGAACAAGGTATTCCATATATTTCCCATTTGCAACAGCTGCACTTCCTGGCCCATTAAAAATACCTCAATCCCGATTAAAAGCCAATACACGGTGTATTCTTCCTTTCATCTTATTCTTCACAAATTTACCCTATATCCTAGAAGGGAAGTGATATCGCCCATGATTAGCCTCCTGCCTATGGCCACTGAAATATTTGGCTGTTTTTTTGAACGAATACTCCACAATCACCTTCATGGGTAAGGCACGTATTGTTAGGTATCTCACGCATATCATATATGGCACAGCGTAAATATAAGAACGAGATACCATCTCAGGAATCGCATATGTGTGGAAAATAAGACATAAAGAGAACAAAGGTCATAGCTTTTTACCTTTCTTTAATTGTGTGGAAAACAAAATTTTTCTTTTTCAAGTCGAGGCGCGATCCAGCAATCCTTTTGATCAAACACCACGAGAGTTGAACGCCCAACCACTATAATCACAGTGTGTGATTATCTTTAACAGAAATCCACACGGAGGAACACTCTCAAGCACTAAAATATTTCTATGCTAGCAGAAATTAAAAGTGGCAACTAAGGCTTTGCTTCAAGAACAACGAAAGAGAGAAGAATGAGAGATTGTGTGTTGCTAGGTTGGAGTTATTTCGTGTCTTACACGGCTGGGTTTCGCGTGAAGCATCTATATGTTACACGAAAATCTACTGGAAAAATACTCCAACTCAAGATTTTAAAATAATTAGAATTCCCTAACTGTAATTGGAAATATCAAATTCTCACAATTACAATTTGAACCATAAATTATAACTAATTATAATTTGACCACAACAACTTCTTTTTCTTGCAATTAACCCTACTATGTTATCAAATAACATCTTGATTATATAATCCTCTATTATGTGTGACCTATTAGGTTTCCCAATCAATTGGTAGCGAACATGAATTAATCCAAACTTCTTTAAGATTAATAATCCATAATTAGTTAGAATTAATCCTATTAATTCTAATCATGATTGGTTTATTAATTCATCAACTAATAACCCATATTCCCAGATCATGAGTGGTATCTAGTAATACATCATGACTACTTAAGAGTCCAGGAAGTCAAGTGGTTTGATATGAACCCTTCAATAACAAACTATAATGTAACTAACTCATTTCACCATACAATACATTCGATTTGGAGTACGGAATTAGTGCCAACTCTCTCCAGAATTAATTCTAGCTCGAATATAATAGTACTTGTACCATGAAACTACTACTCTAGATGTGTATCAATTAGAACTGTTTTTAATACACAATCGCCTTGGCCAAGGATTTCTTGAGTAGTAATTCCTACAAGTGGCCGTGAGATATTCGCCCCTACTATTAGGAGTGGTGAATCCTTTATTGACCCTCTCAACCACTTTCGTTTACCTCACAATGTACCCAATATCCATCCCATAGGCAACCCTCGATCTGGCTCTAGAGATTGGAATCAAAGCACAATGCTCAGCAAATAAAGTACCTTGGAGATCTCAAGTTTAAGAATACTTGCACATTTTCTATATTGAGATTATATCACTGGTACTAAATAGTTATCCATGTGATTATCTCATAGCTAGGTCATCCAATGAATTTGTTCCATTAACAAGCATCCACGTGTTAACTTTGAATATCTCAATACTCACGGATATGAGAACCACCGCCTGATCAAATCAAGAAGTCTAACACAAGCTAGTTTTAAACCCATTAATGATATCCTGTCTCATTAATACTATGACTAGGGACTATTTAAGTACTAACACTAAACAGTATAGTAGGAATCTCATATGATGATCTCTATCATGATTTCCTTAACACAGTGTTGTATTAGGGACTTTACCTAACAGTTATATTATATAAAAGTAAAAAAAAGAAACTGTAAGATAAATAATGCATTTTATTAAAATAAAATGTGCCATATGCTACGTATAAGTGATTGCCTCTAGGGCATAACACTAATACGTATCCCTTTGATGACACTGTTGAAAGATTTTGCCAGATTGGTTGTCATGTTACCACACCGATGTCCACCGTCATAAGCCAGCGTCCATTGCTCTTTCGAAATCAAATCTAACCATGCCTTCGCTTGGGGGCTTAACAAATTAATTTCTTCCATAATCTTCAAAAATTTTCGCTTTTTGCTTTGATCCCCAGCTGTGTACATCAACTTCTTTAACTCACGCGTTCTAAACTTGCTATTGAAGTTACTCCGAACATGTCTAAGACAAAATCTATGCACTGCCATTGGCTCCAGTCAGAGGGGTAGTCAATAAACTACATTTACAATCCCGATGTATCTGTCAGATATTAAACATACTTTTCGATTCTTTAATACTTGTTCTCTTAGTAAGGACAAAAACCATCCCCAACTGTCATTAGTTTCTTTGTTAATGATTGCAAATGTTAGGGGCAATATATGGTTATTGGCTTCTTGACCCACTACTGTTAAAATTTTTCCCCTGTATATACCCCTCAAAAATGTCCCGTCAATGCTGACCACCAGTTTCATGTGAACAAATGCATCAATACAGGGTCCGAATGCCAAGAAAACATATCCAAAAGTCTTAGCCCCATTGCTGTCCATAGGCAAGAAGTGCCACGCCACGATGGTACCAGGATTCGCATCTTGTAAGGCTTGCATATATTGCGGTATCTGTGCGAACGAAGAAGGCTAATCCCCATAAATCATCTCAATAGTGTGCCTACGTGCATTCCATCACTTCCTGTACGACGGGGTGAAGTGTAATGTGTTTTGAACATGACTATTTATTTTGCTGACTTTTATCTCTGGATTATGGTGAATCATTGACATGATGTGTTTCGCCATGAATTTCGCACTCATATTTCGATGGTTCCCGTTGACTATCCGGACTAAACAAATGTGCTCTCCATGCCATCGAGGAATTTGTCACAAGCCACAACCTTTCTTTTTCCGTGCATGGATCCGCCAATAACATGGATGCTGTGGAGTTGAATTTTTACACTCGACAACCCAATATGAACTCTTGCTTTCTATCACTGTAAACTCACGATCGAGCCTAATAGACCACGACCAAACAACCCATAGCAACTTATTCTTATCCCTGAACCACATGCCAATCCTTAAGTCATTATTGGATTTTGACCATAAATCCATCCCCCGACCTAGATCCATGCCATCAGCTTCATTTTTCATCTCTTGTGAAGTATTTAACCGGTCAAGATAGATTGAATATGGTGGATCATACAAACGGACTGGTTCAGATGATCTATTTGCAGGTTGTTGCAATACAGAAGGACAGGGAATATCTTCTTCAGAATTTCCATCCCCCTCGTCCTCATCGGGTGAATCATCCGCGGTATGCCCATCAATGTCTGATGTAGGTCCTAACATATCCACAGTCGCCTCTGGAGTACCTACCTAATTACGCTCTCAAGCTACCCAATCATCAATTGGGGTTACATCCAATGGAATACCAATTTCAGCTATTGAAAATAATTGCTGGCTCATCTGTACTTGAACGGATTGAATCCGGTCATGAAGTTGAGGCATACCAAACCCAGTAGAAGCTGACATGATGTATTGATTGATTGGACCAATGACTGGGGTATCCAAAATTGATGTATTGAAAAGTGATTAGAAAGTCTCATTTCGAATATGTGGAGGATCGTTGGCTATAGTTTCTGGAAAATTTAAATCGAAGTTAGTCATGCTGACAGGAACAATTGAGTTAAGTAATGCAATAAATGATTCAGTGATAGGAGTTGGGAAATTATACTCAGGAGGATTTGTTGTTGTTGCATTCAGAATCTGGACTATCTCATGGTGAACATGCAGATCAATTGGTTGTTCCTTCATGGTAGATGCATAGTACCACAAAATTTCCATATCATCGTCATCTATTATAGCAGCAGTTGTAGGCCTCATCACTGTACCAAAAATAGTATCTTCCCTCATTGTGATTTGCAACTTCACAGTAGACGTGTCCAATCTTCAAATAGCACATATTTTGTTGACCAAACCTCCAAAACTAACTCGATTTCGAATAATCAATGCCTTGCGATAAGGACCATTAAAAAAATCGCCATGTGGGGTGCGCATAATTTCACAATCCCAATATAACCGTAGTCTTACAGTTTCTTCTGATGACAATGTGTCTAAATAAATGATGCAGGATTTTTCTATTAAAAAAATAGAGCATGTTACAACTTTGAATTAATATATGAAGTAATATATTATAATCAGTATAAATCTATCTCAAATAGCTAACATATTTGATACATGCAAAAAATGAGTATTTAATATATTCCACACTAATTATTACCTATTATAAAACTTACTAAGATAATTAAGATTAATTATTCAAGAAGTTAACATATATTTAATTTAAAATCCCAAAATCCCTAAAGCTCAAGGTTTTCTTATTCTAGAAAACCTTTTCAAATCTCAGTGATAAGTGAAAAATTAAAGAAAATATGAAGGATCTTTATTAAGTTAATAGCTAAAAAAAAATGTAAATAATAATTTTTATACTATACGAATGTATTTAAAAAATATATTAAATAGACTATTCAAATGATATGTAAATTTTCATACTAAAAAAAATGTAAATAATAATTTTTATGCTATATGAATGTACTTAAAAAAGATATTAAATAAACTATTCAAATGCTATGTAAATTTTCATACTAAAAAAATATGTAAATAATAATTTTCATACTATACGATTGTATTTAAAAAATATATTAAATAGACTATTCAAGTGATATGTAAATTTTCATGCTAAAAAAAATATGTAAAATTTCATGCTAAAAAAATATGTAAATAATAATTTTCATGCTATACGAATGTATTTAAAAAATATATTAAATAGATTATTCACATGATATGTAAATTTTCATGCTAAAAAAATATGTAATTTTTTATGCTAAAAAAATTTGTAAATAATAATTTTCATACTATACAAATGTATTTAAAAATATATTAAATAGACTATTCATATAAGATGTAAATTTTCATACTAAAAAAAATGTAAATTTTCATGCTAAAAAAAATGTAAATAATTACTATTCAGATAGACATATTAAATTATATTTAAAATTAGATTAATTTTCAAATGAATGCATTACTTGTGGAATTCTATATAACATAACTAGTGATTCATACTGCTAATAACAAAAGATTTTCAAACTTAACATTGGCTAAATCTTAATTGAAATAAACTATATTACAAGATTATATTAGATGAATTAGTTGCATTTTTTATTAAGAGTAAAATATTAAAAATTTAAACTATAAAATGATAATAATTAACTTTATTTTAAAAAATTAGAAGATAAATTAAGAAATTAGCCACATAATTTTTTTTTTACAATTTGAGGAAATTAATTTATTATTTTAATATAATTTTAATTATTAATAGTATAAAAATAGTATATTTTATTTAATTTAAGATTATCTTATTCGTCTAACACACTGTAAATGTCACAATATACAGTAAACATATTTACAAAGTATAATTAAAATACACGGTCTATGCACGTTTCAAACAATTAAATTAAATAACTAATTCAACTACACAATTTAATTATAAATACATAATTCAACATATATAACATCATTATAAAAAAAAAAACTACACAAAAATTTAACAGATAATATCTCTATTATAATATTTAAAAAAAATTGTAAAATATACATCAATGTATATGTGCTCCCGCAAACACTTTCTCCGACTGAAATTCTTCTTAGCTCCCTCTCATGCAATGACTGATCTCTTCACAGCCCTAGCAAAATTTTTAAAATAGACAATGAAATGGAAAAACCGAAAGTAGAGAATAGAGAATGAGAAGAAGCAGAGAGGAGAATGAAAATGCGAGGGATGATGCAAATGACCAATGTTATATGTATATATGGGTGGAGGAAATGTGGCTCGTGATAGGAATAGTCAAGAATGGGTCAAAAAGCCCGTAAAAGCATGCAAAAAAAAAAAAAAAAAATCATGTGGGTGTTTGAAAAGCAACTGAAAAGCTAAGGACCTTGCATTTTCGAAACGCGAGGTCCTTAGCTTTTCAATCGCTTTTCAGAAACCCATGCAGGTGCTGTCTACAGTACACCTCGCCTTTGCAAAACGCGAAGTATCGGTGTACTTCACGTTTTGCAAACGCGAGGTACCCTCTCTTTGCCGCTGGTACAATTCTCGTCCCCTTTAATGCGTTGAAAGTGGGTTTTGACCCATTTCGGACAAAACCCCCTTTCTAGCATTAGTGCTTGCCATCTTAGTTAGTGACCTGTCTAGTGAAATGGTGCATGCCACAAATAATGCGTTATAGTCGTTAGCTGATGGCTTCGATATTGTGGAGTTGACTTGTTGGCCAGAGATGCCAATAGCTGAGGAACATTCTACTATGATGCTGTCATCTTGACACTTTCCTTCACCAACTCTAGACTGTTGTTGATGACCAAAAATCTAAAGCAGGGTTAAGTAATATTTTTCACAAAAAAAGGGCATACTTTCAGTGAAAGAGTAAACCTACAACTCTATTTGGTAAAATCACTGAAATATTCAATAGTCATGAGGTTTCTTTTGTGATATTTCCTATAAACATAAAAATGAGTAAGGACGGATGGATTATGCCTCGCAAAATTCTTTCCAGTCTTTGTGTGAAAGTTCGATAGAGGCCTTAGTAGTTATTGCATTCTAATTATGCAGCACTGTTTCTACAAAAATTTAGATTACATAAATCAACAATGCAATATTCAAAATTTTTGACAAATAATTGACTATGTAAATGGTGAACCCGTTTGGTTCTTCAGTTCCTGACAGACTGTCATGTATGTCTATTTCGGGATTCCATCGACAAATCGATTTGCCATCCAATTGGCATCGAGAATGAGTATTAACATAGGTGCTCGTAGTAAGAAGGCCCCTCGTTCGCGTAGATATAAGTCTTGAATTTCTCATTAGCCTTCTTGGGTGTCATTACACTAGAAAGGGGACTTCGAATCTGCATATGATTGGTATCATTGGTATGTTTTACCTTATTAAAATTTTATTTATTAGAAATTTTTATGAGGTAGTTTGAAGATTACTTGGGAAGACACTTTTTATGGCCTAACACTAGAAGATGATAGTTCATATACGAGGTTTTGATTAGAAGCCTTTGGATCCAAGGGTTACTCACCATGTAACAGAATAGTGAGGTATGATATGTACAATTATTTATCAATTAGACTTTGTGCATGTAAGGCGAAATAGAGGGAGTACGGTAAATTCAATATAAGAAAATCAACTCCTCAAAAAAGAAAAGGCTTGTTGCACCTAGATTATGACATCATTTTTCCTACTGCACATGCATAGCAAATTCCCATGCACATGTGACCATGTATTGCACATAGGGTCCTGATGCATTTTGTGATATATTAGGCAAAAGAAGATAAATCAGAAAGATCGTGACAATTACTTGGACAACCGCACTTGGGCCAACGCAAGGGAATTTGATTTTATGGCATATGCCATCATACGTGAAAGAAGTTTGAGTGATTGGATGTGTTCCAACGACCTCAAGGGTGAAAAAAAGTAGCTCATCTCATGCAATATGATTAGATGATTATTGGATGAAGAGAAATGTGAATGCTGGTGCAAGTGATTTTTTCTCAATTCTTTCTCAATATTTTGGTGCAAGTGTAGTCTTTTTTTTTTTTTTTTTTCAAGGCCTTGTGGCCCTATTGCATAGGTTGTCATGCATTTATCAAAATAACGATGCAGTGATTAGAAATGTGGAAACATTGCAACAAATCATCCAACTAACATGTAGTGGTTGGAATAATCAACCTTTGTGCTTTCTCGTTTGTGAATCCCCAACATTTCCATTCACATAAGGAATAGAGATAACATGATCTATGTGTTTTCATCTACTGAAAGGACAAATCACTTTTCTCCATTTTTTTTTCCTTTCCGGTGCCGTGTCACAGTTCCCCCCCCCCCTTTTCCCATGCTATTGTTTCATTGCTTCAGTATCATTTGATTCTATTCATTGTGGAACAATGCATGCTGCTTGGGGAAGTAGTTTGTGGATGCAACATAATTGAATGGGTCACCTACTTTTCCAAAACAGACAAGAATGTACTAGTTGGCGGACAATCAAAATCCATCAACGAAAGCAAACCATATCTTTGAAGCTAAATCTTAATTTATAAGAGTAGTTATTCAATGACTAGAAAGCTGGTTGTGGCATATGTTCCTCCTCCAAGAGATTTCGTAGCCTTTTCATGCAATAGACACGATTCAATTTGTCTAGGGGTGCATACTTGGACAACAACCCATCGATAGAATCGAAGTACACCAACATTGCACCGACTTTATAAGCCTCCATAATTGCCTCACAATTAAATCTCTTGACCTTTTGCACTTTTTTTTGGGGGGGGGTTCAAAAATAGACATGCCCTTAAGCCTTTTTGTAAAGATGAAAGGGAAGCAAAAGTTATTTCTTGGCTGGCACAAGTGGTCATAAGGAGTTCGCAATAGTTGTGGACAGAAAGTCGATTTCAAGCCCGTATATGGACCTCACCATCTACGGACACGTACTCATTTTCATGACGCAATATATTTGCTTTATCCCAACCCATTATCACCATGCATGCTTATATAGGATGGGGTGTGGACTGGTTCTGAATGAACTTGGACACTAAAATGAGCCAGATGCTGAAAACCCAGAAAACCTAGCCACCAAAATAAGTTTTGCTGGCACAAAACTCTGGTGATCTTGAGTGCCATTCTCGTGTGGACTATATTAGAGGCAATCTTACATTTGAATTGCAGTGTTTTGATGGAACGAAATTGTTTTGTTGGATTGCGCCTTCAGAACACAAGAAGTTTTTATTTCATAAAGACACACCATAAGGTAATTATTGTCATCTGTTTTGATTTATTTTAATGTATAAGAGTGATACTCAGAGCTTGGAATTCCCGTTTACTTCCGCTGTATAAATATGTTTTGCATGGAGAATTCCTACATGAAAGTCCTCCATCCCGGCTTGTCGTGAAGCTCGAGATGTCGGCATTCTTGGGGGTTCATCCTTGTTTTCTTCCTCCAAATCTTGCACTTCCCTTGGTGTAAGCCATCTTTTCTCTTTTTTCTCCTAAGCATAGCCCATATTTTCCCAAGCTCGGTCAGAAATAACGTCATTGGTGCGTGGGCATAGCTATCTCACCTGAAACATCTACACTAGCATAAACAAGTACCAGGGTGATGATCAAGGGAAGCACAAAAGCATTCGTGGGGCTACCATATGCGGTCACCTCATGCATAGAAGAGATGAGAAAGGGAGCTAAGGGTATAGGCTCAGAATGCAGAATCTTGTGAGCACAATAAACATCTATCACCCTTGATTTATTAATGGCATTCACTTTTGGATAGATAGTCCACCCCAATAGATAGACTATTAAACGCAACTGGGGGGACAAAACCTTCGTCTGCAACACAAGTGATAGCAAAGTTTGTTTATATCTCAGCCCCAACTCATCCTTGGCAGTGCTAAATTTCCAATTGGAATTTGAGGTGACCTTTTTATTGAATGAATCCATGACAACCCACTTGCCTTCATCCGGAACCTTTAGAATCGGTGCTAAGGCTTGCCTTGTAAGTTGGATAGGAACTCCTTTGACTATGGTGTCAATGTGCATGAAGTTACCCTACTTTTTATCATGCATACTTGCATAGAATTCTTTCACCAAGTCTGGATAAAAGTGTTCCTCAAGCTAAAGGATAGGACCCCAGCCTATCCTATCAAAGAGTTGAGAAATTTTCAACGACCCGTCCAACTCTTGCTCAATAGTCTTCTCAACTATTATCTTGTTAGAAACTCTTTAGGTAAACCAAGTGGCACATGATTCATCAGCAAAATATCCCACGGGGTTTGGGTTTTCCGGAGGGGGGACCAGTGAGGAGGAGGCTGCACCCTTCTTTCATTTTAGAGGAATATTCTTGCTGCTAGGCACTGTGTACTAAGACGGTAGACCAAAAATCCCGCAAGTCCAAGAAAAACTTATTCTTACAAAAATTCTCTTTTACCTTAGTACACACTCCAATTCACAAAAGTATAAACTCACAATTATTAGGAACATGAGAACACAATCTTCCAAGAAAAAGAATTGACTAAAATGGAGAGTTTTATTGTGTAGAAGAAAAATGAAATGGATATGAGGAGAAGAGATGCTACAGAAGTGTAAGAAGAGTTTTATTTTGTGATGAATAAGTTGTGGATGAATGCATGAATTTATAGGCAATTGGTGCAGAGTGAATGAGTGAAAGAAAACTTCACAGGAGTTAAAGATAGAAAGCAGTGAATATGTGCAAAGAATTGAAGACCATTTGGGTAAAAGAGGGCATGAAGATGCCTGACACCAATGAAAACCATGAAATGACAAGAACAAGGGAGAAAACTTATCTACAAAAAAAGCCAATATCTATTACATGATATAACAACAACCGGATGAAGAATTGAGCAAGAAAACAATGAAAACCCTTAACAATTACACAAGAAGATAAAATGGAAATTGGTTAAAAGCTAAAAGAACCAGAAAAGAGAAAGACTTAATACTGTAAAGTTTTTACTCGGTGGAAGAAACCATCATTTCTGAGAAAGAAAGAAAGAAAGAAATCAAGCCAAGGTACAAGCAAGAAGATAAAATGGAAATTGGTTAAAAGCTAAAAGAACCAGAAAAGAGAAAGACTTAATACTGTAAAGTTTTTACTCGGTGGAAGAAACCATCATTTCTGAGAAAGAAAGAAAGAAAGAAATCAAGCCAAGGTACAAGCAAATACAGTCATGCAAGAAAATAAAATTGAAAGTACAGCAACTTCATGCAAGATAAAATTCCTGAAATCTGTGTGATTTGTGAGAAAAGTAGAAGCATTTTATTATACATATAACTGGATACTAAAGATGGGAAAAGACATGACAAGAAAAAGAAGAAGAAGAAGTGTGAAAAAGGAAGAAAATAGTGAACAAAACAACAAGATATATACATATATCACATCTGGCAATGAAGAAGAGACAAGGTGTGAAGAAGAATAAAAAATAATTTACAAGGAATTGAGTGTTTCAGTAAGCAAATATAGAAGAAATGATCCTAGCTTTAACCAGACAAAGTTGATAGAAGGAAGCATGAAAAGAAGAAGAGTAAATTGTAATTGGTGTGTGTAGTGGTGAAAAGAAATTACATGCATGATACAAGGCACAAAAGCTGAAGAAATAGACAAAGATAAGAATAGATAGCAGAATTTAAGCGTGAATATCTGGACACCAATTGTTGGGAGCAAGACATGGAAAAATGAACTACATTAGAGCATGCAGACAACCGAAAACTTGTACCAGAGGGAGATACAATTTACAAGGTTAGAAGAAGACAAAATACTTTAGAATTCACAAGATGAAGAAGATGGTAAGAGCATAAAACCAAGACAAAAGACATAGATGAAGGGAGACATCATATTTTACACAGAAATAAGAGAGATAGAAGCAAAATGGTTCATATTTATTAATGGGAAGAAGGGAAAAATTTTCAAGTGTCTTGGTGGGCTAGGGATGTTCCCCAAGGCGGGCTAGACAAGCTATCCATGGTCTTGGCTAGACAGATTATTCTTCATAACAACTGCCAAAATTTATTATATTATTATTATTATTATTATTATTATTATTATTATTATTATTATTATTATTATTATTATTATTATTATTATTATTATTATTATCATATACGCATACACACATATATTTAAAATAAATTAATTAAATTTAAGCAAATGTATAAATAAGGGGCAACCATTCACAGCTAGAATTCTCATATATATATATATATATATATAACAAATTGCAATAATTGAACAAAAATTGGTATCCTCTTGTACACAAGAAAAATAGCAAGAATTAAAACAAAAATTAACATTAAGAAAAATGGCCACAATACACACCACATAAAATCTAATAATAGTGCATTGATACGGTTCAAGAAAATTATCTTAAAATGCTTTAACAAAATAGAAATTGAGGCTAATGAAAATCCATAGAAAATATCCATAAATTACCAAGAAATAAAAATAAAGTTCAACAAAGTAGAAAATAACAATTGTTCACACTTGAATGCTCCTTAAAATGACAAATCACTAATTTCCCTGCTCATTGCAAGGATTGTTCTAAGTGTTCCCCAGAAGTGAAATGTTTTGTTGTTCAGAAATGAATTTAGGAATCTGGCCAATTTGGTTCTCCAAAATTGTGGATTGAGGCCTATTGATTTCTCATGGAAGCTTCCACTCTTAGGAATCTCGTATAAGTGGAGGAGGCCAACTTGGTGACTAGATCTCCAAGGGATAGCTTTGAAGGAGAATGAGGAGGGGCACATGAAGAGGAAGTTTGTGGTCGCGCTATAGGGTAGCCTTGAAGGGGAGGAGGGGGCCTAACTTAATTTTGATTCTTCCACACAAATTTTGGGTGGTTCCTCCATCTTGGGTTGTAGGTGGCACTGTAGGGGTTGTAGGGTTGCTTTGTATTCCCCACGAAATCTACTTGCTCCTTTGGTGGCTCAGTAATTACCCCCATGTGATGGGACTTATGGTTACAGTGGCTTTCCCCACAAAAATTGCACAACATTACTTATGCTTAAACTTGGGAAGGGGTATGCAATCTTCTCCATCTTCATCGCGAGGGCTTCAAATTTGGCTTCTATCATTGCCATGATATCCACATTGTGCATCCCCTATGCATGCGCCTTGGCCCTTTAATTGCCCCACGAATAGCTATTCATAGCTAGATTGTCAATGAGATCCCTGAACTTCTTGGGGATCTTAGTGGCTGTGGTGCCCCCCGAATGATGCATCTAACAGTTGTTTTGTTGCAAAATTTAGCCTATTGTGAAAAGTGAGCGTTTAAAAACCAAAATCCAGTCCATGATGTGGGCACTTTTTCAACAGCTCCTTCCATTTTTCCCAACTATCGTAGATAGTTTCTCCTTCCATTTGTGCAAATGAAAAGATGTCGTTTCTCAGCTTAGCAATCCTAGAAGGGGGGAAGTACTTTCCAAGAAACTTTTCAACCAAAAGTCCCAAGTAGTGATTAACCCAGGGGGAAGTGATTTCAGCCAAGATTCCGCTCTACCTCTTAGGAAGCATGGGAAGAGCCTCAGTCTAATTGCATCATCAGACACTCTATTCAGCTTCAATGTGTCATAAATTTTGAGAAAACTCGAAATGTGTGCGTTAGGATCCTCGTCCAGGAGTCCATTGAACTACACAATCTATTGCACCATTTGGATAAACGATGGTTTCAGCTCAAAATTGTTGGCATCTGCTGTTGGCCTTAGTATGCTTGATTTAGTCCCATTAAGCAATGGCCTTGCATAATCTCCCATTGTTCTTCTACCATTCCCATTTCCATTTCCCCCATCTCCTACTTGGGTTTCCTCACCATGAACTCCAATGTGGCCACCAAGGTTTCCTATATTTTCAAAGTTTTTCACGTGAACACTTCCTTGTTCAGCGTATTTTTCTTTCCTCAACCTTCTCAACGTTCTTTCCAATTCTAGGTCAAAATCTATTATGTCACCTTGATTTCTCCTGCTCATGTATAATTGAACTTATCCTTTAAGAGAGCATATCAAAGATCAATAACCTTCAAGATCTTCGTTAAACCTCAACGTTGCATGCTCAAAAACAAATTTCATGACAAAATAATGATTTTTAGTTTCCCAAAAGATGAACAAAAATTCCAAGTCCAAAAGACCCCTTTATTTATCAAACAAACGCAAAAATGAAATTTCTTCCCAAAAAAAACTTTAACCTTCAAAGCTCAATGCATATTCGAAAAGAGATTAAAAAAAAAAAAAAATCCATTCGACAAAAAATGAACAAATATTGAGCATAAAATCAAACAAAATTCCACAAAACAAATTCACATACCCAAAACATACACCATATATCATGTTTCTGTCTTCACATCAAAATCCCAATTTCAACAAAAAATGAGTATAATCTCCATCCAATCAACCAATCTCCAATTTTCAAACCAAAGAATCCAACACCATGAATTACACACCACAAAACTCCACATCCAACAAATTTCTCCAAAAATCATTCTTACTCAACCAATCAAATAACAAGATATAGATAAATCAATCAATAAATGAAATTGAAATTATTTAAGTATCCAAATGAATAGGTTGTACAATGATAATACAACAATAATCAAAGAAAAATTATTCAAATATAATTTTAGCAATACAACAACAATCAAAGAAATTTCAAATACAAATTTTGACTAAAATGAAGTACAATCACAACGCACATACAAATAGTTATTCACAAATAAATCAGTGATATGTGCAAGCATATGTACAAATACAAGGCTAAATCAACAAGTATTAAAGTTTTTAAAATGTAACCAATACTGTTCCCAGCAGCAGCGCCAAAAACTTGATGTGCGTGTTTGTATGTGTAAGAAAAATCTCAATTGTTGTGCTCCACATATAGAAGTTTTAATAGTTAAAATGTTAAATAGAATCATACAACACACATATATAGAGGAAAGTGCATATATCGTGTAGTTTAGTGTCGTTGGTAGGTATCAAAGTACCTTAGGGAACATGAGTTATCATTCCTACTTCATTCTTTCCTTATTATTTAGCTAAAAGTAAATGTGAGGTGTAAGCTAACTAGATGAGAAGAGAGGTTATGTTCTTGTGCACAAGAGAGAGTCATAATACCCCTAAGGAATAAGAAAAAGAAAAACTCATGTAATAAAAAGGAAGTCCCCAATTCAAGACACAAGAAATAAGTGCCCTTTGAACCCACAATTCCTAATTCTAGGCACCGAAGTGAGTCATAAGTCAATCTCGCCCTCTCTTGAGTTATGAGATTTCTACCCCTATATTTGATTGACTGATATCTCTACCTAACCAACCCAACCTAATGGTGCATTAGTCATTACTCACTATCCCAAACTACGCAAAGGTCATAAAATCCCTATCTCTAAGCAATTTCATAAACATTTTGGTTATTAGCCTTAATTCTCAACTTTTCTCTCGGGTTAATTGAAAATGGCAAATGCTAACATAATCAAGTGGGTGTCCTATCCTCAACTCCATCTTTCAAAATCATTAAGGAAGAATAATCAATTGAATTAAATCAATCAAAACCCATTCAACCAAGATTAACCAAATAAAATCAAATAACCAAATACCCAAGAACAAGAATTATAGATCTAAAGAATATACATCATTCTCAAGTACAAAAATAGGGTACAACCCTTTATTACAATTAAAAATCCATTCTTAGCACAAGAATAAATAAATATTACAAAAGGAGTTGAAAGGCAAACTTATAGACAGGCTTTTCTTCTTCTTCCTCTTGCAATCTTCAAGCAGACTTCCTTTCTCTTCTTGGATCTCTTGGTCCTTCCCGCTTCTTAGCACTCAAACTTTCAAAATTTAAGGTTCTTGAGAGAAACCCTAGCCTTTTCCTAACTCTCCTCATTTGATTTGGTGAGTAAAGGTTACTTTTATAGGAGTTTGGGTTGTGTGAGATATAAAAATGCGCTCAAACTTATGTCTTTTCCACAAGTGGGTGCCCTTGGAAGTTCCATGGGCCACCATGTTTTTCCAAAATCATGGCAGGCTAGGGAAGTAACTTTTCTAGCCCGCCTAGTTTCTGGAAAAACTATGATGGGGAACAAAAATGGAACTTCCCCAGGCCACCATGCAAAACTTAATAAATATACATATGACCAGGCGGCCTAGGGGCTAGGCTATGGTGTTTCTAGAAATTTAGACCAAGAATGAATACCAGGTGGCCTAGGGATGTTCAAAATTATTGGAAAATATACCCTCTTAGATTAGGTTTCTGATGTTAAAATCGAATGTTTTAATAAAAGAATTTATTTTCAGAAATTATTTGTGAATTTATATTTTATTTATGCACAATTATGTTTGGAAAAGACCCATTATGCTTAAGTAAGTGGTCCATGTAAATGGAGGTCTTTCACAGTAATGTATGGATCACGGGTTACTTAACACACAAACATTCGTTCTTAACCGATTGATGAGAATGGGAATCTCATTATGTTTAGGTTATTATATTATGAATTTTAAATGGAGAATGACTTACCTTTAGCCAGTGCGTAGTCCACTCACTTCATGACATAAGCGTATTTTGAATACGTAGAACATGACCTGTAGTAGTGGTTTTAAAAAGTACTATATGGTAGAAATCTAGACTACTACCTCTATAGTGTGGACTAGTACTCTATACTTGAGTATGAGTTGGTGGTCTGACGAAGCTAGAAGGATGTACTTTGATATGCTATAGTTGAGGTTCTATCGTAGGGCCAATATGCTTGTATGTTGGGTATGTGTGACTAGTTAATTAAGACAGACTTGTACAAGATAGTTTCTATACTATGTCGCCCCTTGTAGTTGTCGAATGATCTAAATATCCAGGGCCTTGGGAAACATGACTTGGATGTTTGCTTTAGGGTAGCTCCTTTGAAAAGCGGAAACAATCCATGAAGTCGTGGATCATTGGACTAGAAGCCTAAGGATGGTAGATGTCATTTAAAGATGTGTTAGTACACTTCTTCCTCTTTAAAAGTATGGCGATGTATAGAGGGGTGTTTTAGTCATTACACCTGTAGGTCGGAGACTTTGCTAACTAGCATTGCCCGTGGGGTCAATATTTCCTTATGGTGATATTAGAAAATATTTAAAATGCAAAATATAGCTATTTATATAGCACGGGTATTTTGATCATTTTAGTAGCCAAGGCGGTGTGTCTTTTGGTCCCCAGTATAGACAGTGAGTCCTAATTAAATACGGGCTAAGGAATTGATCTTAAATTAAATGAAATTTATTTTATTTAAGTAGTCTGATTTAATTATTGGGTTAGAATAAAATAAAGGTCCATGGAGAGAGAGAATTAATTAAATTAGTTTGGTGGATTAATTAATTATTCAGGGCTTTAGTCTAGTTTGAATAATTAGGGATTAACCTGGGACTAAACTAATATAGGCTTGTTAATTGGACTAGTTTATTTGGGTTGGGAAAATTAATTATTTGTTGGGACATTAAGTTGGTTCTAATTAGAATAATTAATTTAGTCCAAAAGGTTAAATTAAGAGTCCAATTTCGTAGTCCAATTTAACCTAGGGTTTTATTTAGGTTAAACCAGAGGATTGAAGATCATCGTTGTTTTGACAGACTCTTCTTTGTGGAAAAAAGGAAACACACGTCTCTCTCTCTCTCCAGAAAATATTCCTTAGTTCTGTTAGTTGTTCACCAAACAAATTAGGCAGGCCATATATTGGAAGATCGAGAGTTTAGCGTTCACCTACATGCAAAGACGAAGTAGGAGGCTTGCAGGCATCGTACCAGAGGTTTCTACCAGCGCACCTAACCTGGTTGCACGCATTCTGGTCCAGCCAATTCTTAGAACGAGGAAAAGAGGTAAAAAAATTTTAACCTCGGAGTCCTACTAGAGCCTAACTAGCGCCGGCTAGGACTGCTGGAGTCGGCGCCAGCCCTGGACGGGAATTCCTCTGTTCTTGGTTTTTCAAGTATTTTTGCTTTCGCTTCTGCTGCGTGCTCTTTGTTTTCCTTTTTTTTTTTTTCATGCCTTCACAAATTCCCTAGGCTGCTAATATATTCAATCTGGCGACTGAAGGAACTTGTCTTGGCAGCTGAGGGAACTTCAAGTTCCCTAGGCCACAAATATTCTAGTAAAAACATATGTAAATGAACAAAAGCCTGGCGGCCTAGGGAATTGGAACTTCCCTAGGCCGCCAACATTTTGGAAATGTTGTAAAAATTTCTGAAAAACTGGCCGCCTAGGGAACTCAATTCCCTTGGCCGTCTTCTTCTAGGCAAAACTTGCATTGTGAAACCCCACCTAAAGCCAACCCTAGAGTAAGGGGGTTGGGATGCATATCATGTTACTTTTCATGCCTTCACAAATTCCCTAGGCTGCCAACCTACTGAACACATATATATTTATATTCAATCTGGCGACTGAGGGAACTTGTCCTGGCAGCTGAGGGAACTTCAAGTTCCCTGGGCCACAAATATTCTAGAAAAACATATGTAAATGAACAAAAGACTGGCGGCCTAGGGAATTGGAACTTCTCTAGGCCGCCAACATTTTGGAAATGTTGTAAAAATTTCTGAAAAACTGGCCGCCTAGGGAACTCAATTCCCTTGGCCGTCTTCTTCTAGGTAAGACTTGCATTGTGAAACCCCACCTAAAGCCAACCGTAGAGTAAGGGTCGGGATGCAAATCATGTTACTTTGCATGAATATATATATTTTTGAATGATTGTATGTGCTTTAGAATTATGATTTATAATCTAGAAGGCTTGGTTATACTTATTGAGTATGAACGGTAAGACGTTAATTTTGGTTGAGGTCAAAATAGGAAGATAGCTTGAGGATTAAATAAGAAGAATATTTGGGTGAGAAAATAAGAACAAGAGTTGTTGTGGTTTAGTGGTTAGAGCCTTGAAATTAATCTCTAAGGTCTTGAATTCAAATCTCATCATTTAAGTTTTTGTCATGATTATTTTAATTTAAGGCGGGATTTTTGTCTCTTGCATTCCATAGAAAAAAAAAAAAAAGGAGTGTTGTCATAGGGGAGATATGAAGGGAATGTCCTAATCCTATCCTTATGTCCTAAAAGAATTCTTGAAGAATTCTTGTCCTTCTATTACGTCTAGCTTATCCTAACCTCTTCACCAATTAAGCTTGTTCAAAATTTATCCAAATCCATGTTTTAATTCCAGAAATTCAGCAAGGATTATTGGTCTTTGAATTTCGAAAATGGCTCTTAGAGGTTGGAGATTTGACTGAAAATAGGAAAGGAGTTAAGGAAGGTTCCCAAGGGAAATTAATCTCCATAGTTGAACCTTCAAACTCCACTCCACACTGTTCATCTTCTCCATGGAAGAAATCTGAAAATTTTCCATATTCTTGAGCAGCCTAACCTTCAAAAATCTCACCCATCTTTTTTACTCAATTGCTGCCAGGAAAATGGCCAATTAATTTAGCTTGAAGACTGAAATTCTTGTGTAAAAATCGGATTGCACAAAACTGTACAAACCAGAAAAAAATTCTGGGCAGTTTCGTAGCATAGCAGGCCGAGATCGAAGCTGTTTCTTCTGCCTTCAAACCAATAAATTACCTCTGCTTTTCCTCAATATAGAAGATTGGAAACCAGCCTTAAAGGACCCTCAAAAACCTCTCAAAACCCTCTGCAAATTGACTGGAACATTGCAGAAAATTACATAGCAAATTCCAGCAACCAATTTAAAACATAACCAGGAAAAAATTCCAACCTTGTTCCTTTCAAGCCTTGGCCGAAAACCTCCTTAAAACCTCTGTAAGTTAGCCTTTGTTCAGCCATGAACTGAACTCCATTACCCCCTCCACTGACCTTGCACAACTAGACTCCATAGCCACTCCTCAGATTTCTACTACAATTACTCCAATCAAACTTCTATTTGAATTCCAAAATTTCCAGCATGTACTCCATGAAAACACCCTTGGATTAAACTTCATCACCAGAAATCCTCCCACCATTGAACTCAAAAATTTGGCCAGCTTTATAGCTCCCTCAACCCTCATTTAATTCAGCAAAACATAGCAAACCAGTCGGCCATTTGCAGCTCCAAGACACCTCCATCAATCAAACACCATTACCATATCTTTTACCTTAAAACACTCCTTAAATTTCTCCATTTGAATTTCAAACAACTAAATTTTTCTCTCCTCTCTAATCTGAAAATCAAAATCCCAAAACTCCCTTAATCATTTAGCCAGCCCCTTCAGAAATTCGTCCAACATTTTCTCTCTAATCTTCTCCATTTTCACCAAGAACACACACTACCTTTCTTCAAGCCAAAGACCACTCTAAACACTTCCAATCCCTCCCAAAAACTCCTGAACACGCCTACATACTCCCTAGAGTCTATTTCTGGATTTTATAACATCAAATCTCGAAAAAAAAATTGACAATCGGATTAAAACCAAAATTTTTCTTGAAGTCTCAAGAACATCATCAAGGTAGCCAAGAACAACTTTTGTTCATCTTCTTCCTTTTAATCTTTAACATATCATACTAATGCTCTCTCTCTCTCTCTCTCTCTCTCTCTCTCTCTCTCTCTCTCTCTCTCGCTTTCTCTTTCTCTCTTTCTTGGACAATTCAAGACTCTCAAATGCGTGGATCTTCTTAAATCTTCATCGAGATAGTCATCAACCAAGTATTTCTCTTTAACCTTTCTTTTGAATTCTGGATTCATGTCTCTTGGTTGTTGATAGGAAGGATAGAATATGAATGTGGGATTGAGTGTATGCATATGTATGAAGGAGTTGATATTAGAGCATGAGAATGATTGATTATGGTTAAGCTTTATGAATTTCCTTGTGGATTGATGTATGTTCATCATGTCTTAAGAAATTATGAATGTTTAAGCATGCTAGAATGTTATGTCAGCTTTGGTGAATAGGATAATATGTTCTTATTTTCATTGAAACCATGAGTATGATTATGCTTAGTAGGGATTTAATCATGTGATAGTAAGTATGGATTTAAGCCTTTGTTCATGAATAGAATAGTTTATTGATTGATGTTGGAGTATATGCTCATGAATCTTGTTAGCAATAGGAAAATTATGATTATGACCTTATTGATCCTAGGCTATTTTGATTAGCAAATTTTATTACCCCAATTAAAATTATTACTATGTTTTTCTCCCAAGATTTTGAAATTCTTAGAAAGTTTTGAAATTGGAATATTTAATGAAATAGTGATATTTTACTAGTCAAATAAATGATATCTTTTATTAAAAATAATATATATATATATATATATGTGTGTGTGTGTGTGTGTGTGTGTGTGTGTGTGTGTGAAACCTTTTATACAAATAAGTAAAATATTAATGACCTTGTAGACCATATATTCATAAATACTAATTATATTTATTTGTTATCTATTAATCAAAACTTGATAAAATTTATTTATTATTAATTTTATTTATGACTAATTATTTACTATGTATCAATTAAGAGATTAGTAATAATTTAATATTTATTTTAAAAATACTATTTAAGAATGACCATTTATTAATATTATCTAGAACTTAAGATTCTTCAACAATTAACCTCTAGTTATTTTATCTTATCAAGCTAGTCTTATTTTATAAAATCCTTTATCATCTAGCCTTAAAGCTTAGGACATTAGGGTCATGATTGTAATAAGTTGAATTAGGATTATTTATGTAAGCGAATATTATTTGAGTATAACCTTATGACTTGTGTTTACCCCAGGCGGGGTTAGGTCAGCTTTGGAAGATTTTTGATTTTGCTCAAGCAAAGGATCATGTAAGCCTCTGCATAAACTTATTTGAAGACAAAAGATTTCTATGGTAAGCCAAACCCGATGTGTATGGACACTCATTTTGTAAAGGCAATTAAGGACTGTTTCCTTTCTTGTTTAAGTCAAACAAATCATTTGAAAATCAAACAAGCAGTTTTGCACAAACACTAAACTCTTTCTAAAAACTAACTTTGACAAGAATTTTAGAAACCCTTAATTGCTATTTTCAAATAAAGCAATATCTTATCAGGTTTTTCCCAAGTGGGACAATCATCGTTGAATACTCAATAAGGGTAGACTACTAGGATTAGTCTTTGAAGGGTTAGGGTAAGTCAATTAGTAGATGGCCACCTCTGAGGGGTGAGTCCTTCCCGAATAGGATGCCAGTCCAGTAGGTCATGCCGATCCGAGCTAGCAAGTTTCAGTCATGTGGACTGTGTGTTTTTGGAATGGACAACCGGTAAGTTTGGGTGTAAAGAAGGAGTATCTCACCCGGTAGGCCGATCACCTACCTTTTGTCAGTCTGCACAAAGTGTGGCATTCTGACCGTTATATGATCATGGGGCCTAACGTGTGGTAACCTATGGCTACCCATTTGAATAGTTGTATTTATTATGCACATTTATAGTTTGAAAAGTAAAATGCTACTCTTTATTTTTAACCTTATTTATTTCTTGCCAGCACTTTCTCTTATACAATTATTACAGCTTGCATACATGAACTGTTTTACCTGAAACACTCAAAGCACACATGGACTTACTGAGATTTTTATCTCATCACTTTTTATGCCAAGTTTTCAGGTCGATCCTGCTGTGGAGTTGAGTAGCTAGATTTGTTGCCTGCTTTGAAGACTTTATGTTATTTATTTTATGTGTTGTTTTGAGAGATGATAGTAATCAATTTATTTTGGATTTGTTCCTAAATTTTTGAGTTGTAATAAGTTCAATTTTAAAGTATTGTTTTTATTTCCATTTGTGTGACCTAGTTATAAAGACTCATTGTCTTTTGGAGGGGGTGACATCCCCGACCCTGTTGGGCCTAGGTAGTGGGGTGTTACATGCATGCATTCTTTTTTTCTTCTATTTTCCTCCATTCTTCTTCCTTATTCTTCTTCTTTTCATCTTCACTTAATCTTTTCTATTTCCTAGCAAAATAAGGTGAGAATGGAGCGGTGAGTGGTGATTTAAACAAGAATTTGTCTCCATTAAAGCACAAAATAATAGAATATATATATATGATGAAGCCTTGTCAATCTCCTATATCTTGGGTCAACTTATTTTATTTTCTTTTTAATCAATTTTGTTAATAGAGTTAACAATATATGAAAAAAGTGACCGATGTGTACTTGTTCCTTAAGGATCGATACTTGTTAATTCCCTATACTATGCTCAATGATGGGTATAGTTACTCATATGTGTGATTTGGGAATTAATGTATAAATTAAAATTTGATTAGGAATGGACTCTAAATTGCACGATTTTTATAACCCAAATCTGAGCACATCAAGTTTTTAGCGCTGTTACTAAGGAACAATATCATGAAAACTTGGATTATATTGATTTAGTTGTGTTTATATATGTCAATATGTACATATGTTCTTTATGTAAATAGGTGCTATAGTTTGTTATATTATGTATCACTTTATGTGTTTATTGTTGTGTGAGATGTACTACTTATTTTTATTTGCATATGTGTATATTCTAAACCTTACTTTCAAAATTCTATCATGAAGATAATAGGAATACCATATAGTTACTGTGGCCAACTGGAATTTAAACCAGAAGGATAACAGGCAAAACCTGCAAATAATTATCATTCTATAAAATGTGTAACAAAATTTTTCAAAAAATGTCACCACATGATTTAAAGAGATAGATAAGACATTTCGAACCTTTGAGGCTATGATTCAATCATGAAAAGACATATTTGGTATTTAATTAATTTGGTGATAGACCCCCAAGGAAACCACTTTTGGTCCCTACTGGGGAAAACATATAAGTGGAATTAGCAGCCATTTCTTTGAAAAGTGGAAGAGAATTGATGGACACAATAGATGAGAACCAGTTAGACAGGATACCCGACAGCAACTCTAACCTGAATGAAAAACCAGATATAGTAGAGATGAATTGGCGCAGGTCCAAGATGTCAACCTGGCACTGACTTAGCTATACTCACCAGTCGATGGGAAGCAAAAGCCTCCAATTTTTAAACCATCACTCCCTTACCCTATTAGGACACAAAAATCCAAAAAAGAGGAGCAATTTGGTAAATTCTTGAAAATCTTCAAACAATTGCATATCAACATCCTGCACAATGAAGCATTGATACACATGCCTAAATATGCAAAATTTCTTAAAGATATGCTTGCAACCAAATGGCGATTAGAAGATCTATCCACTGTGGTGTTAAATGAGAATGTTTTGCTATCCTACAAGACCAAGAAAGATTGCCTAAAAAGGAAAACAATCCAGGAATTATGGGACAATATCTCTATGAAGTTTATGTATACACATTCATCTATGGACATAGTAGAAGGGCCTGAGTTGAGTAATTTTGAGAAAATTGAGAGACAAAACTTGGGTAGACTAAGGTCCTTAATTGAGGTATTGAGGTCGATAGGGCAAAAATCGAGGTAATTGGGAAACTTTCTCCCCCTACTTCAATAAAGGCTATTCACAGTTTTCTTGGACATACAGGCTTCTATCGGAGGTTCATTTTGGATTTCTCAAAAATTTCTAAACTTCTTACATTTTTGCATGAAAAAGATTCTATTTTCAATTTTGATGAAAAATGTCTGAATGCTTTTAATGCAATTAAAGAAAAATTGATCCATTCTCTTATTTTAATTGCATCGGATTGGTCTCTTTTTTTTTTTAAACTAATGTGTGATGTAAGTGATTATGCGGAAGGTGCAATATTTGCACAATAGAGGAATAAACATTTTCAATGTATCTACTATGCAAGCAAACCTCTTACAGCGGCTTAAGAGAACTACACCACAATGGAAAAAGAATTGCTTGCAATAGTTTTGCTTTTGATAAATTTCATTTTGATCTTGTTGTGTCTAAGGTTATTATATATATTGCCTATTCTGCTCTTAAGTACCTTTTAGTCAAGCATGATTCTAAACCAAGATTGATTAGATGGGTTTTGTTGTTATAGGAATTTGACTTGGAGATTAAGGACAATAAGGGGGCCGAGAACTTGGCTATGGATCACTTGTCAAGATTGGAGAATTCTAATCTAGACCTACTAAGAGAAGAGATCAATGACACATTTTCGAATGAACAACTTATGCTAATTATAGGTAATACTCCTCAAACTCCATGGTTTGTAGATTTTGCTAACTACTTGGTTGCGGGCATAATCCCTAAGGAATTTACATCAAAACAAAAGAAGAATTTCTTGTCCAAAGTAAAGTATTACTTTTGAGAAGATCTTTACTTGTTTAGGTATTGTGATGATCAAGTTATTTGAAGATGTGTGGATTTCGTAGAAAGCCAACACATTCTTAAACAATGACATGAAGGACCTACTGGAGATCTTAACCAACCCAACAATACTGCACACAAGGTGCTTGATTCAAGGTTCTATTGGCCAAACCTTTTTAAGGACTCTTACAGATTTGTTAAAAATTGCAATAGGTGTAGTGTACATGTAATATCTCTAAATCTAGTGAGATGCCACTACAAATCTTTCAAGCTTGTGAGGTGTTTGATTCTTGGGGAATAGATTTTACAGGGCCTTTCCCTAAATTTTTGGGTAATAAGTACATCTAGGTTGTAGTTGATTATGTTTCTAAGTGGCTGGAGGTACAAGCCTTGCACACTAATGATGCACGGGTTGTAGTTAAATTTCTTAAAAACTTTTTACCCGGTTTGGTGTACCCAAGGTACTTATTAGTAAAAGGGGTACTCACTTTTGTAATCAACAATTGGCAAAGGTTCTCAAACATTTAGGTGTGACTCATAAGTGTGCTACCCTATATCATCCCCAAACAAATGGCTAAGTTGAGATAGTTAATAGAGAAATTAAAAGAATTTTGGAAAAAATGGTCACTCACAAAGAAATATTGGAGTTTGAAATTGGATGATATTCTTTAGACTTACAAAACTCCTATAGGCACAACCCCCTTAAAAATTAATTTATGGAAAATCCTGTTATTTGTTAGTAGAAATTGATCATAAGGCATATTAGGCCATTAGATTGGTTAATTTTGACCTTGGAAATACTGGTAAAAGAAGGTTGCTTCAATTAGATGAATTGGAAGAATTGTGTGATAAAGCCTACCATAACTCTATGATTTATAAGGAAAAGGTGAAAATGTGTCATAACAAATAGATTGTGCAAGATTGGGTGTTCAAAGAGGGTGATAGAGTATTACTATTCCACTCTCGATTACGACTCTTTCCAGGAAAGTTGAAGTCGAGATGGTTTGGGCTCTATGATGTGAGTAAAATATATGCTACGGGAGCTCTTGAGGTTTCACACGCAACAATTAGGACTTTCAAGGTTAATAGCTGATAGGGGCTAAAATGACCATTATTTTTCTAATTATTTGAGGATGTTTTGAGACATTTTTGTTGTAATAACTAAGCATATTCCTTCCTATTTGACATTTTACTGGTAAAAAGGGTTTTTGGCAAATTTGTGTAGATTTGAGTTAAAATTGAGTAGAAAGTGAATAATTCTAGAATGTACCTGGCGCCAGGCCCAACTAATGGACTAAGTGCTGGGTCTATTCTGGTCCAACAGAGGAATTCCAATAACTTTCAATACAAAAGTAGAACAGACCTGACGCCAGGTCTGGTAAGTGTATTTGGCGCTGGGTCCATTTTGTCTGTTGATGAGAAAAGACTAAAAAAGGGGGAAGAGCGGAATGCAATTAGCACTAGGTGGGTCGAAGGTACCCGGTGCTAGGTCCACTCTGGAAGGTGAAAATCCTGTGCACAAATTTGGTATTTTTCAAAGAATTTTGGTATTTTCTGAATTCTACTTGGACTAGACTTCTCAAACAATGGATTTAGTATCAAGAAGACTTATAAATACAAAGAAAACACAAGAGGAGAGATATACACATAGAGAGGTGGATCCAAGAGCTAAAAATTCTCAATCACTCATTGAAAGAGTGATTCAATCAATGAAGGAGGATTGTTTAAGAGAGTCTTCAAGTGAGAATAAGGAGGCCTGTCTATGAGTGATTTCTTTTTACCTTTGTTTTCTTTTTCTTGAACAATTATGTATTCAATGTTTTCATTGTAAATTGATAATATTTTGGGATTCATGACTTATGCAGCAATTTAGCTACATGATTAATTTTCTATCATTCTTGGTGTTTGATTACTTGTGATTATGGAGAAATGGACGAAGTTAGATTTACTTCTAATTGACTTGGGAAACGATGTTAAGAGTTGATTTAATTTTATTAGTTTCATATTTGTTATTGATTAACGGACTTGGAAAACGAAGTTAAGATAAAATGATTTAAGTGATCAAAGGTTAGTTAATTTCATCTTGAGTATAGAGTTGTTGGCTAATTTCATGTCTATAAGGAATTATGTTTAATGAATCTTTTGGTTATGTTGGTTTGATTGACAAATCTACTAAATTAATCAAGGGGTAGTGATTCCATAGATTGGGAAAGAAGTGGAGTCTATATAAGTGAATTCATGACTTGGGAAACAATTAAACTTTACTTTATATTCCTTCATGATGTCTAGCTGATGATTAATTGAGATAGCTGTTAAGTGGTTTAGTGTTATGATTTCTAGGATAATTGTCTAAATTGCATATTCCTACATCCTTGAGTTCTGTATATTTTTTATTTTTTAATTATTTTATCACTTTATTGGGTCGGTTAAACAATGAATAAAAAATGATTAGTGCGTACTTGTTCTTTTGATAATTGATACTCGTTAATTCCCCATGCTATGCTTGCGATAAGAATACTTGCTCGTATGTGTATTTTGAGATTAATTTTTTAATTAAAACTTGACTAAGGGATGTATTTAAATTTGATGATTTTTATACACCCAAAATTTATGCATCAATAGCAGTCGAGTTAAGCATTATCTTTGAGAACACCTCGATCTTTTGGAGCATATTGATCATAGTTTACATGGAGAGTAGTTTATTTCCTTTTCCTTATTATTATCATTTTTATGACATTTTCTTAGGTTTTAGATGTTATTTCTTGTTTTCTTTTTATGTCTAGTTATTTCCTTTTCTAGTTTTATGTTTTGTTTTACTTTTATTTGTGAATGACTCATCATTGTCACGGATAATGCATCATGCTGGAATTCAAATCTCTTGAAAATATTTAGCTAGAATCAATGGACATTGGGAGAGTATTTCCTAATTCTTTTCTTCTTCCCCTCTATTTCTTTTTCGTCCCATGATTAGGCTTTATTGTTATATTATTAGCCATTGAAAACAATATCCAATTTAAGTGTGGGGGAGGGAATGAATTGAATTCAATACTTTAAAAATTAAATTTTTAATGGATATTCTTGAACTAAATTTGATTAATTGTGGAAATTTTTTAGATGAATATAATTTTTGGGCTTAAGTTTGAGTTGATTTGTCTATAATTAAGTTGTGATATTCTGTTTACCTTTAGATATAAATATGTTATTCACTTTTGGTTGAATTTTTGTTTAAAATAAACATGTGTATTAAGTTGAATGTTGCTAAGTTTTGAGAATTTAAGTCAATTTTAGTTATATTTTTATATTTGAATTTTATTTTGTTCCTCAAGTTTGAATGTGGATGATGTGATGAAAAATCAGCAAAGTTGTTGATTAATTTTTGTGCTGTGGATTTATAATTTGTTTAACTTTGAGTTGTGAATAAGGAATGTGAGCTGAAAAGAATTGAGTTAAAAAAAAAAAGAAAAAGGAAAAAATGAATGAAGAAGAAAATGCTCTTATTTCTAGACAACTCTTTTTGCTAAAAAGGAGGTCAATATGGAGAGAAGTAGCAAGCATGGTTCAGTGCACTCTCTTGAGGCTGTCCTGAAGGCAGAAGAAGAAAAAATAAGGAAAGAAAAAAAAGAGAAGCTAGAAAACTTATGATTATAAGGGGGCTAACATGGTAAGTGAAGAGGAATACATTAACTTGAGGCTATCAATTGTCCTTGAAAAAAAAAAAAGAGTCGAGTGTTTCCTTATTTTGCTACTTAAAGTTGTGCGAATTTGAGTTCATAATGTTAGTGTTGAGCCTTAGAGGCAATCGCTTGTACCATGTATATTGCATAATAATTAATAGAAGAGGCATTCTTGGTCTTTTAGTTTGATTGTTATATCTGAAAATGCGTATAAACTGTTTGATAAAGTCCCTAGTACAACATAGTGTTAAGGAAATCATGATAGAGATTATGATGTGAGATTCCTACTACACTATGTAGTGTTTGTGCTTGAATAATTTCTAGTGATAGTACTAATGAGATGGGACATATTAATACGCCAAGATTAGCACATGTTATATCCCTTGATTGGATCAAACAATGGTTCTCATAACTGTGAGTATTGTGATATTTAGAATTAATATGTAGATGCTTGTTACATGAACAAGTTCATTGGATGACCTAGCTATGAGATAATCACATGGATAAGCTATTTAGTGTCAGTGATAGAATCTCATTATAGCAAGTGTGCAAGTATCCTTAGACTTGAGATCTCCAAGGTATTTTGTTTATTGAGTGTTGTACTTTGATTCTAAACTTTGGAGTCTTATAAAAGCCGCCTATGGGATGAATATTGGGTATAATGTAAAGTAAATGAAAATAGTTGAGAAGGTCAATAAAGGATTCACCACTCCTAATAGTAGGAGAGTATATCTCAAGGCCACTTGTAGAAATCATTACTTATGAAGTTCTTGGCCAAGGCTACTATGTGTTGAAAATAGTTCAAAATCTAATACACATATCGAGTAACGAATTTCTTGAACAAGTACTAAAATATTCGGGCCAGAATTAATAATATTTTGAATAGAGTTGGCATTAATTCCATGCTTTAGACCGAATGAGATATAGTATGGTAAAATGAGTTTATTACACTGGTTATTTGCTATTAAAAGGTTCATGTCAAGCCACTTGACTTTCTGAACTTTTGGGTGATCAAGAGTCATTGCTATATGTCGCTCTTGATATGCTAAATGTGGATTTATTAATTAGAGAATTAAAAAATTAATCTTATATTTTATTTAGGATTATTAATTCTAAAGCTCTTAGAATTAATTCATATTATGCTACCAATAAGACTAGAAAACCTAATAAGTTCACACAAAATAAAGGTTTGAATTCTCAATATATATTATTTGATAATATTATGTGGTTAATTAAGAGAAGAAAATATATTTATTGGTGAATTATATGTTTGTTATAAATCATGGGACTTGGTTGCAATTATATCAACTTTAAGGGCCTAATTGTAGACATTAGATCTTAGAGGACCTAATTACAATTAAGACAAATCCTAAATCTATAAGTATGGGAAACGTTCCCTGTTGCGTGGGTGTGGAAAAACGTTGGAAACCAAAGGAATTTCGGATGTTCCTCTTCACCACTTTTTTTTCTCCAATTAACCCTAGCCCATTCTCTTCTACTAGCATAGATTTGAGCGGGATTGTGAGCGATTCAACCTTGTGTGGATTACTGCTAGAGACAATCCTACTTTTGGATTATAGTGGTGTAAGGTAGATGATCAAAGCAGAGGAGTTGGCACAAGAAAAGTTTTTGTTTTCTGCCATAGAAGGTAATCTCCATTTCTTTCCTCTATTCCCGTTTTAATTACAAACACGTAATCCTTGGGCATCGAATTCATAGTTATTTCTGCTGCGTTCTTATTTGATAAGTATGATGAAATCCCAACACATAATGCTTTTGAATTGGTTAAATGGCTTGATCTATATGATTTGTGTTGTCTATGTTTTTGCTTAATGGGTGGAATAAATTTCTTGTACTAAGTATGAGCTTGTTTAACTTAATTTTGGTAGCCTTGGAATTATTTAGTTTAATACATGAGTTTGCAAGGTTTTTGAAATGGTTAAATGAATGACAAGTTTATATTTAGGGTTAGAAGAAGGTTATAGCTTTGTTGTGGATGAATTGATATTTGGAATTTGAGTTTGTTAATTCGTTCTTACCTTGTCCTAAGTGTTTACTTATGGACAAGTAAAGGCTTAAGTGCGGAGGAATATGATATGTCTAAAATGTGTTGATTTTTTCCTAAGTATTTGAGGTGATTTTATGATGTTTTTAGTATAATTGCTAGCCAATTCCCTTACAATTTGATATTTTGCCTGTCGAAGGGTTTCTCTATGTTTTTATGCAGAAATTAGAGATTTTGGTTGGAAAACGTCCACTTCCAGAGTTGAATTGGTGTTGCCCCAGTGTTGGTGAACTGGCCCTGGCTCAGATCTAGAAGAGCAAAGCAAAACAGGAGAAAAAATAGAGAAAAGTGGGGAATTCCAAGGTGCACCTAGCACCAACCCAATCAAAGTCACCAAGCACTAGTTTTGATCAGTTAAGGTGGTTTTGAAGTCCTAGTGCAGAATTGGAAGATATCAAGAATTATTTTTGGTATTTACCTTACACTTGGACCAAAAGTCTTAAGGAACATTTTTAGCATCTTAAAAAGCTATAACAACATATGAATTTCAAGGATCAAGAAGGAGATACAAGAAGAGTGAATACAAAGATGAAAGAGAAGAATCACTCATTGAAAAGGAGAATCAACCAAGAATATGAGCATTGTTTAGGAGGGATTTTAATTGAAGAGGTAGAAGGCTTGTCTATGAGTTTCTTTGTTTTAATTTTTCTAAATAATGATGAGATTAATGTTTTAATTATATTTAGATGTTATTTTTTTTTTTGAATTCATAATGTTGTATTGAGTTTAGTTTTTAAATCAATTGGTAATTATTTTTGGTATTTGGTTACTTGATTTAATTGATGAATTGATTAAATGTTCTTCCTTTCTAATGGACTTGAAAAATGAAGTTAGGTGTGAATTCAATTTAATTGATTTTATATTTGTTATATCTTAGCTGGATTTTAAAAGAAAGTTAAGAACAAGAACTCAAGTAATTCAAAGATTGGTTGATTTCACATAGAATATAGGGCTACTGGGTAATTTCATGTTTATATCACCCAGAATATAGGAGTATTTGTGAAGACTAAGTTTAATGCATCTTTTGAATAAGACAAGTGAGATAGAATATATCCATTCAGTTATTTAGGAGGTAGGGAATCATGAATTGCAAAAGAAGTGATTCTAAGTTATATTTCCATGATGCCAGAATAATGATTAGTTGAGATATTTACTAGTCAATCAATTTTATGTCTTTAATAATTTTTGCCTATATACATGACTCCTCGCCTAGATTTTGTGTCAACTTATTTTATTTTCTTTTTAATCAATTTTGTTAATAGGGAAACAATATATGCAAAATTACTAGTGTGTATTTGTTTCTTGAGGATCGATGCTTGTTAATTCTGTAGCACCACACCTTTCCATATCCTAGCGGCCCTCATTTTTATGGGATGTTACCTCGTCCAGTTGCCTAGACAATAGGTCTTTAGAACAAACTTCATCAACATGCAGTGAAATTTTTTTTTTTTCCAAAATACTTTCATTGAACATAGAAAGTACATAGTGTTTGATATCTGATACATACACTCAAGGACATGATAGATCTGGTACGTAGCATGAGCCTCAAGGAGTCCATTGCGCTTCTACTACACCTCTAATCCTAAAAATTTTCAAAGAGAAATAGCACACATGTAAGCGTAAGGCTTAGTGAGTCCCATGTGTGTTAGTGTTTTTCTACTGAAAATAGCTCATGGAGAATAATTCCAAAAATATTGCCAAAATAATGTATTTGGACTTAATAAAACTTGTAGTTAATGATCATAATCCAATTTCATGGAGAATAGGTAAAATAACCCATCAATCATTTTCTGGAAGGTAGGAATTATAATTCATGTACTCCTTCTCAAATTTAACTTGCTAGGTTTCATTAAAAAAAAGAAAAAAAAATACAAGTTCAGGACTCCTTGTATGAAAACATATTAATTCAAGAATTTAGGAATTCTAGTATAAGACATGCTAATTCAAGTATTTAAGAAATCTTGCATAAAAAATCATTAATTTAGGAATTCAGGAATACTTGTATAAAACATAATAGCTCAAATATTCAGGAATTCAGGGTTTCTTATATAAAATTCACGTATTTAGAAGTTCTGGAATTCTGGTGTAAAATCTAAGTATTTAGGAATTCAGGTATTCAGAATTGTGTACTTGCATTTATCATTTAGAGATTCATGTGTGTGACCCACTTGGGCAGGTTATTTAGGAGTTGTGCCTCACTTGGGCCTCTTATTTAGGAGTGGTGGCCCACTTGGGCCTATTATTCAGGAATTGTGGCCCACTTGGACCGGTTGTTCCATTCAGAGTAAAATAAATCTCAAAACTGGTTAGGTTACTTGGGACTGTTTATCTTTAACATGAATTAGTACACAGAGAGAAGCCGATTGAGTAGTCAACGTTCATGTGACTGTGCATGCATATGGCCTAGTTGGGCTGGTTATTTGGATTTTGAGATTTTAAACAAGTACTAAAACATGCTTTGGAATTCAAGATTCATATTTCTAAATATGTTTTCAAAGATAAGTAGAAGACTCGTACTTGAATATATCAGGAAAACATTATCCTTATTAGGAAATCATTTTATTAAAATCTAGAGTTGGAGTCCGAGGGGTCACATGAGACGTCTCATATTCAGGATAGTCAAGAAATCAAACACTTGATAATGCTTTCATGTACAAGTGTAATATCATTTCAGGAAAACATTTTTGCAATGGGAGTTTAGAATCAAATGGACTCACAATATCCATTATTCATGAAACCAACGGATAAAAATGTTTATGTTTAGGGATTTTAGAAAAACACTAACTAAAATAGGATTTGTAAACTAGAGGGACCCACCTTGTGCCCTATCGCTTAGCTATATAAATGGTCCTCAATTTCATCACAAAGTCTTTTAAGGTAAACAACTTATATCCATAATCAATTCATATTTCATTTAACCTTTTAAGGTTTCCAACCAATATAGACATATTATAAAATATGTAAGACCAAATGAATGACCTAATTCCTCATTCTTCCATTTTTTTTGCTCAACATGATATAAATACTTGAGATGATCAAAGGTTCACGTATCCATTCCTTCATTTCATTCCTCAAATAAATATATAAAACTTTTACATGCTTCATTGGTCCTTCATGTATCCAATAACACACATGAAATCAATATATGACTTTATTCTTTATCAACCAATTTTCTGTATTTCCTCCTTCTTGGTACACTTGTTTGTTTATATCATAATTTTTGATTCACAAGTCTAATTAATCTCAAATAGTTCCAAAATGTCCCCAAGACATTCCTTCATGATTTCCAACTCATGGAATACTAATTTCCTTTGCCATTTCATTCAGTTTTAATCATACACTCCCAACTTCTTCATTCCGTCACTGAACTGGCAGCCCTTGGTATTTATACAATAACTTTCTATTTACAAGTCCAAATCATGTCAAATTGGTCTCAAAATGATCCTAAGACATTTAGCTACAAGTTGCAGATCATAGGGTTCTAGAATAATTGACCATTTTGTTCAGTTTAGTGGTTCTTCAAGTCTGCTCGGAAATTACACAAACAGAATTTCTATTTGTTCCTTTTTTTTTCAAACCATTAATTCTTTTTTCATTCCCATACAAAATATATGCTTTCTAATCATTTTAATGCCTTCTTTCTCATCTATACATCACATAATCCTTTGATTTTCAGACACAAGAAACTCAGTACTTTCACTTTTAGACAACACAAAATCAATAGCCACGAATAACAATGTTTCATTTTCTTCTACAATTAATGTCACGCCCCGAGTCTAGGGATGACCTAGCAGCACTCAAAAAATAGAGTACCGAACCCATAATAGAACATAATGGATAACTCCAAATTTTCTTAATTAATCCAAATTATAATTGAACCTCAAAATACAAAAATTCCTCAAATTCAATCACGATATAATCTGAAAAAAAGTTATAACTTTAACATTAACAAAATCTATCATCATTTAAACTGTCTAAAAGTTGAAAATAAAATGGGAGGTTTATAAACCTTCAAATAACTATTACACCAAGTCCTCCTCAAACTACTCGTCTAACTCCTCTTCTTCTAACCGACGTTCTCCAAAAATGGTAATAAAAAGGGGTGAACTCACTAGCTCAGTAAGGAAATTATAGCTTTTCTGGGATTGAGCATGTTACTAATAACTATCCTTTGCAAATCGTTAGACAAAATCATTATCAATGCAAGGAAACTCTTTATAGTGGGTTGGTTTGCACTCCAAGCACCAAGAGGGAACATAGAACATTGCAAGGGAAGCTCTCATGAATTAAACAAAGCGCTCTTAAGCTTCCAATAGAGATAGGGGGTGCAAAAGCAATAAAATCGCGATGTACAGGGGGGCAGCCAGTGCCGTTCCAAGGAGAAGGGACGGTGCCAGGTCAGAAAGGAAAAAAAAATCAACGCTTTCTAGTGCTGGGCCAGCACTGGCTCTGCTTGGGAAGGGCAAAACTGTTCAAAAATTCAGAGCAAAACATGGTACAATTTGGCTAGTTTTCTAGTTTTTCAAGGTTCACAATACCCCAACCAGAAAGTAGGAAAAGAGAACACAACCAACCACTATGTTTTAGCATGGCATAATTGAACTCACACACACCTAAAATGTAACAGAATCATAACATATTACAGAATTTGAGACATGCATCAGTGCAAGGTTTTGATTTACTGATATCAGTTTCTAACTATTATATCTCATTAGGAGAAGGGTTTGAACTGAAACTAGGTACTGTATCCCCCTAGTAAGGTCCTAGAACTGAAAACTAGGTATTGCATCCCCCTAGCCAAGGGCCTTATAACAGAGATTAGGAATTCCCCTAGAACCAACTCAAGCATCAATTAATTTCATAACACAATACTGACTCCAAACAGAATTCGCGTTATATAATTTCATCCACACAACCATAATACTTAAAGCATTAAACGTACATTATGCTCAATTCGATTTAGTAATACGAAAATAACATTTATTGAAAAAAAGGTTCATAATTTGATATTCGAAAAATCAGAAAGTCAGAAACGTAGAAAAACCATAAATCCCTTACTAGACAAATTCAGAGACCAAATCAATCCACAATCCACAATCACAGTGTCTAACCGCCTAGAAGAACCTAAAAACATAATCAATAACCACACTTCTAACTAATCTCCAAATCAAACCCTTATGCCTAATTCAACAATAATCAAGCCCTAGGCACAAATTAACCTGAACCAAGGCACGGATATCAAAAGACTTACCTAGATTCGAAACACCCCGCACAATCTCTTCACTGGGTTCTTCTCTCTCGCTAATTTCTCCTCTCTCCAAAACTGTCTGTTGCAGAGGGTTCTTGTCTACCAGAAAACAATATACGTTAGCCCCAGAATGTAACTAATCATTCTTATTAGATTAAAGACTCTCTTGCAAATCTAATTGCTAAATAACCCCAAAACTATCCTCCTATATTAAAATAACCCCTAAACACAAGGGCTAAGCCTACCAACACATCCATAAAAGAAAGGCCCAATACTGAGTTAGGTTTAGGGGCCCATATTCCACCCCCTTACGAAAAGTTTCATCCTCAAAACTTACACACCTAAGTCATCGAACAAATACGGGTACTTCTGACAAGCTTCCTCTTCCAATTCCTAAATTGCTTAATGTTTTGAGTGATTGGACCATTGCACCTTAACATATGGGATGCTTCTTTGCCTTAGAACCTATTGTTAGTGTTGTGCCCTAGAGGCAATCAATTGTACATTGTATATGACATATTTTATTTTAATAAAAGACATTATTTATCTTATAGTTTTTTTATTTACTTTTGTGTAAAATAACTGTTAGATAAAGTCCCTAGTACAACGCTATGTTAAGGAAATCATGATATGAGATTCCTACTACACTATATAAAGTTAGTACTTAAATAGTCCATAGTCGTAGTATTAATGAGATAGGACAGAATTAATGAGTTAAGACTAGCATGTGTTAGACTTCTTGATTTGATCAGGCGGTGGTTCTCATATCCGTGAGTATTGAGACACTCAAAGTTAACACATGGATGCTTGTTAATGGAACAAGTTCATTGGATGACCAAGCTATGAGATAATCATATGGATAACTATTTAGTGCCAGTGATATAATCTCAATATAGCAAACGTGCAAGTATCCGTAGACTTGAGATCTCCAAGGTACTTTGTTTGCTGAGCATTGTGCTTTGATTCCAATCTCTGGAGCTAGATTGAGGGCTGCCTATGGGATGGATATTGGGTACATTGTGAGGTAAACAAAAGTAGTTGAGATGGTTAATAAATAATTCACTACTCCTAATAGTAGGGGCGAATATCTCACGCCACTTGTAGGAATTACTACTCGAGAAGACCTTGGCCAAGGTGATTATGTATTGGAAACAGTTCCAATTGATACACATCTAGAGTAGTGGGTTCTTGGTACAAGTACTATTATATTCGGGCCAGAATTAATATATATTTTGGAGGGAGTTGTCACTAATTTTATACTCCAAACTGAATGAGATATTATATGGTGAAAGGAGTTAATTGTACTGTAGTTTGTTATTGAATGGTTCATGTCAAGCTACTTGACTTCCTAGACTCTTGGGTGGTCATGACGTGTTGCTAGATACTGCTTATGATCTGAGAATATAGGTTTATTAATTGATGAATTAATAAACCAAGCCTGATTAGAATCAATATGATTAATTTTAATTAATTATGGATTATTAATTTCAAAGACATTTGGATTAATTCATGTTCACTACCAATTAACTGAGAAACCTAATAGGTCACACACAATAGAGGATTATATACTCAAGATGTTATTTGATAACATAGTGGGGTTAATTGAGAGAAAGAGAAGTTGTTGTGGCTAAATTATAATTAGTTATAATTTATGGTCCAAATTGTAATTGTGAGAACTTGATGTTTCCAATTACAATTAGGTAATTCTAATAGGATTAGAATTCTCAGTTTTAGTAGGGTTTTTTTCGATTTTATGTATGAGATGCACGAAACCTAATCTAAGTGGATTCACAGAAACTCTAGAGAGCAATACAACCTTCTTTTCTTCTTCTTCTTCTTCTTCTTCTTCTTCTTCTTCTCTCTCTCTCTCTCTCTCTCTCTCTCTCTCTCTCTCTCTCTCTCTCTCTCTCTCGTTGCTCTTGAAGTAAACAACCTTAGCCGCCATCTTATTTCTGCTAGCACAAAAAATCTTGGTGCTTGAGTGTATTCTCTGTATGGATTTCTATTAGAGATAATCACACACTATGATTATAGTGGTTGGACGTTCAACTCTCTTGGTGTTTGGTCAAGAGGATTGCTAGATCGCGCCTCGACTTGAAGAAGGAAAGTTTTGTTTTCTACACGATCAAAGTAAGGTAAAAAGCTGTTACATTTGATCTCTTTATATCTTGTTTTCCACACATATGTGGATCTTGGGATGGTATCTCATTTTTTTTTTGTTGCGCTATATATGATATGCTTGAAATACCCAACACCTATAACTTCCTATCCACAATCCTTACTGCCAGCTCATTATAAGCCAAATCTTTCCATACTTGCAAAGGTGATACCTCCAACACGTGACTCGGATCCGACACATACTTCCTCAACTGTGATACATGGAATACGTTATGAATTCTTGACAATGCTAGTGGTAATGCTTACCGGTAAGCCAATTCACCAATTCTCTCAAGTATCTAATATGGTCCCACGTATTGCGGACTTTACTTCCCACTTTTGTCGAACCTCATCACACCTTTGGTAGGAGAGACCTTTAAGTACACCTTATCTCCACACCAAAACTCTAAAAGCCTCCGCTTGCTATCTGCCAAACTTTTCTGACAATCTTGAGCTACTTTTAATCTTTCTCGGATCACTTGCACATTCTCATATGCTAATTGCACCAAATTTGGACCAGTTATAACTTTTTCACCCATATCATCCCAACATACTGGTGACCTACACTTTCGACCATAGAGTGCCTCATACAGAGCCATCCCAATGCTAGCCTAATAACTATTATTAAACAAAAATTCAACCAAAATTAAACTATCCACCTAACTACCTTTAAAATCTAAAACCTATGCTCAAAGTATGAGGATGAAACGCAGTGCTAAAGGTGATAGTCATTCCCATTACCTTGTTAAAATTGTTCCATAATCATGATACAAATCTGGTGTCCCTGTCTGATATAATACTCACTGGCACTTCGTGTAACCGAGCAATCCCATCCATGTACATCTGGACCAATTCCTCCATAGAAGCAGTCACCTTCATATGTAAGAAATGAGCAGACTTTGTCAATTGGTCCACTATGACCCAGATAGTATCCTTCCCAGTCTTGGACTTCGGTAACCCAACCACGAAATCCATTGTGATATGCTCCCACTTCCACATAGGAACCTCCAGAGGTTTCAATAACCCTGCTGGCCTTTGATGTTCTATTTTAGCTTGTTGATACACCAAACACCTAGACATATACTCAGCTATGCTCCGCTTCATGCTATTCCACCAAAAGTTCCTATTGAGATCTCTGTATATTTTAGTTCCTCCTAGGTGAATCGAGAGTTTTGTGTTATGTGCCTCCTTAAGTACTTCAACCCTCAATGCCTCATTTTTAGGAACCCATAACCTATCACAAAAGCATAGACTACCATCTTCATGTATCTAAAAAATCTAATTTTTCCTCTCCAAGAGCTACTACCCTCAAGCTTTCTAATTTAACATCCAACAACTGAGTTTCCTTGCTGCGCTCTACTAATGACGATCTGAGCATTGGGCTTCTGTCTCTGCTCTCCCGTCTTGGGTTTCTGCACCTCAACATTTGCTTATGCTGGCCTTGGAATTAGCTTTGGGCATTGATAAACCTTGTGCCCTTGCTTTCCACACCTGAAGCAACTACTTGAGGCCCACCTACATTCTCCTGGATGCCTCCTACCACAATTAGTGCACGTATTCCCCAGCATGCTGTACTGGGGCACCGTGGAACCTGTGGCACTCAGGGTGTGACCTTTTGAGGCTGCTAGTGCTGACAAACTGGCTAGAGCTCTTCTCTTGGCATCAGGCTGGCCCATCGGTGCTAATCTAGTCTTCTGCCCCTGACTAAACCCAGGTCTGAAACTCTGTCCCTGTCTGAATCCAGATCCAACACTCTGCCCTTGGCTAAATATGGACCCAGACCTCTTTTCGCCCCTCTCAGCATCGATTCTCTTAAACTCGACCTCAATGTCCAAACTTCTCTGACAAGCCTCTTGGTAACTAGTAGGCTGGATAGTCGATAATCTTTCTCGAATCCTGACCTGGGGTACACAGACAAATCGATTGGTCTTCGAGACAGAATCCTGAGTGATTGCAGGAGCATACTTTCCCAGTGAAGTAAATTTGAGTGCAAAATCAGTGACGCTCATCTACTCTATTTGAACAAGCTCGAAAAACTAATTCTCCTTCTTCATCTTGAAGGTGTCGGGGGAGTAATTCTCCAAAAAGATCTCCCTAAACTTCTCCCAAGAAAAAGGCTCTTCTTCCTACTGGTAGATAGCCTTAACTCCCTTCCACCACCTCAAAGCCTCTCCAACCAGAAACGGTACTTCTACCTTAGGCTTCACCTACTGAGGGACTTCCATTGTCTCGAAGTGGTGCTCCAGTTCCTCGATCCATTCTTCGGCTCTCTCTGGGCCTCCAATTCCATTAAAGATAGGTAGTCTTATCTTCTTCATCCTCTTATATAAGGCCCTTGCCCTATAATCATTACACTGATACCGCCGTTCTTGATCGCGTTGTATCCTTTACTGTTCTGCCTGCAGCCTCAACTATTTTTGTTGCACCTTTATCTGCTCTTACTGTAAGAGTTGCTAGCTTTGCATAGCCTGAGCCACCATTGCCAGAGTGGTAGGCATATCCATGGGTGTACCAGGACCCGGTATAGCTAATGGAATAAAGGGAGGTACCTTGATTGGCATAGGAGTCGGGGATAGCCCTGAAGAGACTGGTGGTGGTATAAACGGCGGAGATAGAGGTAAACGAACTCCCCTAAGTGGTACTTCTATAGCCCTACACGGTGTAGATATAGTTACTGATGACCCCGAGCCCAGCGCTACCCTATTGGCTTGACCCCGAACAATCGCAGTTGCTCTGTTACTGTCACTATCTCCCGCACCCTCTTGAGCTATTCTCTTTGTTCCTCGTACCATATTGAATTTCGCAACGTACTAACATAATTGCAAACAAAAGAAAAAAAATAATTAAAATCTCCACAATCAATAGTCCTAGAAACTTAAGTATCGCTTAGACCTCTACTCACTCATATATCAGATTTACAGGATTTTCAAACTTATCTTACTTGCAGTTTAAGCTTAAGGTGTTCATAACCTATTTCTTCGATGCCACTAATTGTCATGCCCCGAACCCTAGAGTGATATGGCAGTATCCTAAAATAGAATACCAAACCCGGAACCAGAAACAGACAAAACAAACTATAATCACCTAAATGTCATTAACTAATACATAATGGAAAATAAAATCTAGTAAACTTGTGCTATTCCAATAGACGCTAAACCTTAATTGTCATCTGTACAAATCAACATGAATAGAGTATTATACAAGCTCTTCAGAAAGTTACTCTAGGTCCTCCTCGAACTAATTATCTAACTCTTCCTCTTCCAACTAAGAACTTGGAATATTAGATACGGGGTGAGCTCACTATCTTAGTAAGAAAAATATGACTTAACTGGGATTGAGCAAGTTACATAAGTAATAGTTTCACAAGCACTTAGTCTTTCATCAGCAATCTATAATTTGTCATGGTTAGAGAGATAGTTGCAGTTTGAGGTCAATGAAATTCTCACATCTAACTCATAATAGAGGTCAGTACAATAAAACATTAGGATTCTTGGAACAAAAGTCAGAGAATCAGAGTTCTAAAGAGAAGTGGAACGGTTCTGTGCCACAGTAAGAAGATCTCAGAATCTCACCCCAAGAAATGAGAGTAAGGAATAGAAGAACAATAAACTCCTTAGTCTTGCTCAATACTAGATTGAATAATGCATAACCAATACCCGGATACTAAACTGGTGTTGTTTATTCAATAAAATAATGACAAATCAGTCAAGGAAAAAAATAAACACTTGTACAGAAGAAAATCAGTGCCGGAATCGAACAGAGTAGACTTGGCACTGGGTTGGAGTAGCTCAGCCGGCACCGGGTGACGCCTCAGTGACACTGGGCTAAGCAGAGTGGAGCCGGCGCCGGGCGTGGCTAGGGGAGCCGGCGTCGGGTGCACTCTGGAATGCGCAGACATGATTTTCAGAACACCAAAGCCAACATGCACATCCCAACCCTTTGAACCAATGCAACATTCACTTTTACCAAGGAAAAACACCCATTTTTAGCACCAAAAAGCCCTTACACACACACACACACACACACACGTATATATACACTTGAACAAAACTTAATACACAAAGATAATTCATGCTTGGGGAAAGGCTTTGGCTAACTGATATCAGTTTCCTAACTACTGTATCCCGTTAGGAGAAGGGCCAGTACGCAAAATAGGTTGGCTAGGTATTGTATCCCCCAAGCCTTGGGCCAATACAAAAAATAGAATGGGATCATCCCTACTAACTCCAAGCCCAAAGCATAAAACAGAACAAAACCAAACTAGAAATAAGAAATTAGAACAGTGCCAGAACAGAATTTAAATATCCTAAAAACCATACTTAACATCATAATAACTCAATCACAGTAATAAACTATATACCATGCTTAATCTAGATTATATAATAACATAATTTTTCTAGAATTTATTGAAAAACCAGTTAAGAACTAAAATGCAGATAAGTCAAAATTCCTTACCAGGAACATCGAATCAGAGACTACACTTATCACCTCAAATTCCTTTTTTCCCCTACAATCCAGTTATCAATACCCTATTAGAATCATTAGACCCACAATTTCTCCCAAAAACAGAACCTCAAAATCAAGAACCCTACATAATAATTAAACCTAGATAGAAGCATAAGGGAAAAATAAGTTACCTAAACTTGTAGTCTGATGCTTTTAGATTTGGGTAAAAAAATCATATAAAAATAAGCACATTCTTAATCAAGTTTAAATTATAACGTTAACCCCAAATTACACATATGAGCAAACGTACTTTTCATTAAGCATAGTGTAGGGTTCAAACGAGTGTCAATCCTCTAGGAACAAGTATGCATTAATCACTTTTCTTTCATTCTTTAACCGACTCAATAAAGTGAAAAATAAATAAAAAGGAAAATAGAATAAAATAAAAGAATATATACATGTCAAGGATGGAGAATTATGCAACTCAAACCATTATTTTGACAACCATGATCTTAAAGTATGTAATCACCATCATAACTAATCATTATCTTGGCATCATAAAGGATTAAGATAGATTCACTTCTTCTAGATAAATTAGTATTACTTGGTCTTGTCTCAACTAATTTACCCAAAAGATACATTAAACACAATTCTTGGTTAAATTTCCGTGGTCTCGGCAAACTTAAAACATGAAGCTAACCAATGAATCCTTAGTCTCGGCAGATATCAATTAACTTTTAATTACTTAGTTCTGAGCAATTAACCCCTTTGGTCTCAGCAAGTCAATAAAAAACAACTATGAAATCAATAAATTAAAACCACCATCAACTCCTTTGGTCACAGCAAGTTAATGGAAAGAAACAACTAATTAATCTCATAATCAGCTCAAGTAATTATATACCAAGAATAATAATCAATTAATCAAAAGATCAAAGTAACTCTAAAATCATGAATACCTAAACAAATTCAAATTACAATAAAATAATTAATATATCATTGTTAAAAAAAAAGAAAACAAAGTTAAAAGAAAGCACTCATAGACAAGCCTTCTTCTTCTTTCTTAGTAGACCCTTTTGTACAATCCTCCTTGAATTGAAAAATTTCTCCTTAATTTGAGTAATTTTCTATTTTGATCTCCGAGTCATCCCTTTTTCCTTGTGTTTTTCCTTTATTTATAGGCTTTAGGAGTGCCTAATTTTGTTCCTCTAGGGTTTCTGGCCGACTAGAAGTAGGAAAATACTAAAACTCCGCAAAATGCCAAAAATTGCGTACGAAAATTGAGGCACCGCCTCAGCATCAGGGCATAGCCGGCGCTGCCTCCGGCCTTCTAGCCAGTGCCAATTTTTCTTGAATTTTGCTCCAATCCTTCCAAAGTGCAGCGGCGCTGCCTTTGGCCTCCTAGTCGGCATTGGTTCGGTTCTATTCCAATCTTTTTCACTGGTTTTTCATCGCTTCGAAGTGTGTGCCAACAGCACGTGGCCGGCACCGGTTCCCCTGTCCTAGCTGGCACCGCCTCTGTTCTGTTTTGCAACGTTTTTGCCTTATTTTACCCCTAAAATCTAAAATAATGCACAAAATACTTTTCCACGGGTAAAATCTCAAATATGAAGGAATATGACCAGTTATTGAACCAAATGTATCACAAAATAGCCTTAAATAACTAGAAAATATATGACTAATTTAGGCCCTATCATAGTCTTAAAAACTTCCCCTTCCCTTGTCTTCTCTTCCTGGCCCTTCTTCTCTTCCTAATCATCTTCGGAATGGTGAACAACGTGAATGTTAGAATCAATATACTGACAGAACATAAGTTAGTCTTAAGAGTAATAATTGCTAATAGATCCCTCAATTACTCCCTCTATTAATTAAGCCCCAAACCTCATGGTCTAAAATCCTATAATAGATATCATAAACAGAAAGCCCCAAGGCCCTAATTGGGCCGTGGGCTCACATTGAATGTTGTTTTATTTGAGTCCAATGGTGATCATGTGGCTTGTGTATAATGTGTTATAGGAATCAAGGTGTTTTGGGAACATTTTTGAGTATTTACAAGAGTTTAGTGTTTGAAAATTTTGATATTTTGTTCAGTATATGTTTGCTGCCAAAAAATCCCTGTTTAGAGACCCAACTTTAAACCACCGAAAAACATACTTCTTGTTGGATTTTTAAGCTAAAGTTTGTACTGTACAAACTTGGGGATGTTATAAAAATTATGGATCAAGAATCATCAAAAACTCCTGGTATTTGGAATGTTATGAATTTTTCAAAATTGTTGCTCCAGTGTAGTCCTGATTATGGCGAGATTTTTGGGAAATTTAATTAACCTAGTTTTTCAAATAGTTTTGGAAAAAGGATTGCATGGTAATTCACCTAATATATAGGAGTGTTATTCTGAAAATTTTAAGCAAGAAATAAAATGTTTTTCTTAGATAATTAAATCAACCTTTGAGGCCTCTAAATTGCTTCACAAACAGAATTTTACACTAAGGGTTTAAAACATGAATTTTGCCTTGAAAATATCTTTAACTAGATTGAAATGAATTTACATAAAATTTATGGAATATTTTGACTTTCTAGAAAAAAATCTCTTATGGTTTTAATGCTTAAATAATTATTCTATTTTTGGTAATCTTTAAGTACAAAGTCTTAAAGATAATTACTGATTTATTTAGCTAGTTAATTATCTAATTTTTCATGAGTCTATTTATTTACCTATTTATTTATTTAGTTATTTATTTAATTAACTATTTAACTATTTATTTATTTATTATCTATTTGTTTATCTACTTATTTATTATCTATTCATTTGTCTACTTACTTATTTATTATGTATTTATTTGTTCATTAACTTATTTATTTATCAATCTAGCTATTTATTCATTGTTTAAATTATTTGTTCTTTTTAACTTGATGGGATGCTTTCCTTCCTAACCTATGTGGATTGATTGCTTGATTAGGGTTTAGGATTAATAATATTAGAATAAGCAATTGTGATTAGCGTTAGAAGATAGAAGAGATTACTTGGATCATCAATAACCCCTTTTTCCTTAGGGAATTATGTGGTTTGATCTCTACAGACTTGTGATCAAGAGATTAATTCTTGTATAATTTATATTAGATTTGGAGCCCGATTTGGGAGGAAGGAAAGGTTGAGAATTTTGAAAAGATTTCTTTTGTTAAGCTTTTGGACGAAGGTAAGTCCTTGCATCTCAAAACTTGTTTATGTAAATTAACACTATGAAAAGTCCATATGATCATGTATGCATGTTCATGACACAAGAAGCACATAATATGATTTCACTTATAAGTTTTATTTTATGACACTTGGTGTCACTCTTACCACTTTAAAACTTTCACTTGGGAAAAGTATGCATGATCAATTTTAGGAATATTCTAATGAATGTTTTAATATGTTTTGGAGCCATGCATCAATGTTTATATCTAATAAAAAATTTTCCTTAGTGCATATAATTGCAAAAATCATTGCATGAGATTTTGGCTCCTAACAATATTGCCTTTGAGGTAAGATATAAACTGATTTGAATTATTTGCACCTTGTGTAAATTTGGTTAGAGCGGATGAAAGGATTTTAATTTTTGAAATGTTTTAGGGAGAAAGTACGATTGTGGTTTTTGGTTTTGCAAATTTTAAACCAAATATAGTTTTAGAACTGGAACAATGTATTGGAAATGAAATTATATATTCCATATCGAAATAGGAATTTCTTTAATCGCTTTGTTTAGACTTGAGTACTCAAGGGGCGAAGCTATAGGGCTAGCTTTCATTGGATTTGGAGAGAGTTTCGGTTGATTGGTAGTCTCCAAAAAACTGTCCCTTCCACACGGGGTTTCAGTCCAAATAGTTGAGCCGGGTCCTTAGCTAGCAATGGAGTTTTGAGAACTACAACGAATGGACGTGGGACATTCGGGCCTGAGGCAAATCTGTGAGAGAGAAGAAGGAGGGCATTCTCTCTATAGGTTAATCGCCTGCATGTGATTTTTCAACATTGTGTATGTCGTGGCCATATTTGTGTGGTATCGATGATCTACAGTCTTGATACATAATATGGTTGGTTGATGACAGATTTAAGTTTTTAGCTGAAATGAATTTTTGTTCTAGGAATTTTGACCTGAATTGATTGCCTAACAAAATTCTTTTATACATTTCATAATTAATCCTACTTGCAGTTTTCTCTCCAAAATTTGATAAAGGATTTGAGATGGACAAATGCAAATTTTCTAATGATTACATCCATTCAATTTATTTCATATGCATGCATTATGTCATTGATTTCATAACTGTCACTTTCACACACTGCGGACTTACTGAGATTATTTATAATCTCACACAACTTTTCTAACCATAATTTTCAGGGTAGTGTATGTTTATCAAGATCAAGTGCTGAAGATCATTTTGTAATAGATTAGGTTTTGATACTCTTCTACCAATACTCTAGTGATGATGTATAATTATTTTTTTTGGCTTGCAGAGTTTTATCCTTGTGCGTCTATATTGGGATTTATTTTGACAGTAATTCAATTTCTGTTTTGAAGTTTATGTTAGTTATACCTTGTTGCTTTCTTGTATTCTTTTGTTATAAAGACCCATTGTCTGAAAAGGATGGGGTGACATTCCCTGGTCATTTAGACCACTTAGCAGGGGATGTTACAATTAGAATCAGAACCTAGGATTAGATTATGCCTAGGAATGACTTAGAAACTTAGGATTTGATTAAGACCTTAAAAGAGTTAGGATTAGTCCCGATTAGTATAAGTTTTGAACGTTTTTATTAAGGATCCTAAACGGTTAATTTTAAAGTTTAGACTAGACATGACTTATTTAGTGATTTATTTTGGAAAATCTTTTGGGACTAAGCATATGGTCATTATTACAGGATGGCAAGGATATTGCGTACTGCTTGCAAGATAATGAATCCATACCGTTGGCCTGTACCACCACCAGAGGTTGTAGACCTAAACTCTTTAGATTCCTCTACCTCAGAATCTGAAGAAGAGGATGTGATCGAGATTATAGAAGTATCTTCTGAGAGCGAGGATGAGATAGCTGTTGCACCTGAGATAGAGGTAGCTGAGGAACTCCCAGCATCAGGGAGTGAAGGACCCGAAGAGATGGAGTATAAGGAGCCCAAATAAGAGACTGAAGACAATTCCGAGTAGAGTAGGCCAACAAAGAGAGCTAGTGTTGATGAGGACTCCGAGGCAGAGGAGGACACTAATAGTGATTTGAGGAGTACTAGACTACTAACTGAGAGGACTGAGAGGAAGTTAGAAATAGGAAACTAACATACTTTGGTGATGTATCAAATACCTATTTTGGATTCCTGATATATGTGCTTAATTGCTAAATTGAGTAGTTAGGAAATTGCTTGTTGTAAGCTCATATTTGTATGGATGATTTAATCACCATTACTCTTTTGGTTTATATTTAGGATGCATGACCACATACTTAATGATGGTCAATTATGAATTGGAAATGGTTTTTGTGCTTATTTACTTATTGCACTTTAATGCTTTCTGCACACATCATATCATGCATGCACTGCCTTTAGCAATAAAAAATTCTTGCACAACCTACTAATAGCACCGTTTGCATAATAAAGTGCTATCATGCCGTCACGATGAAGACTTATGGTTCATCTCATGGATGACACGGCCGGAGGACCACCACCCCATGATAACCGCCCTACTCCAAATCCCCCACCAGGTAAACGAAATAAGGGACTAAGAGCTGAAGACGTGGAATCTGAAATGATGCTCCCGAGGACGAGGTTCCCAAAGAGGTCACTATTGCTCAAGCCTTTAGTAGGATGACTGAAATCCTATGGAATTTGACCAAGCGAAGGGTCCCATGAGGCGACAATAAGGCACTTGAGAGATTCCTTAAGTTTCAACCACCACTATATTTTGGAGAAACCGAACAAGAATAGAAAGTTGAAATATAGATTGAACAAATGGAGGACATCTTCCACACATTGCAATACACAGAGGAAAGGATCGTAAGTTTTGCAGCCTTTCATTTAAGAGGATCGGCTCGAGATTGGTGGATGTGGATCCAAGAAGTTTGGGAGCAAACCAAATAAGAATAGAGGTAGGACCATTTCTTGGAAATCTTTCAAGCAGAGTTCATCCCAGAATGGGTCATTGAGAAAAGAGAAGACGAATTTCAGAACTTGAAGCCGGGCAACATGTCAATGGCGCAATATGCAGTGCAATTTAGTAAATTATCAAAGTACTATCTCTTAGTGGACACAGAACAAAACTGGACTCGCCAATTCATCAAGGGTTTTAGGTAAAAGCTAAGGAAAGCCCTAGCCCCATATTCACTGACCACTTATGCTGCTGCTATGGACGCTGCGATCAGAACAAAAAATGAGGACAAGAATCGACTTGCTGTGAGGACTTTCCCACCCAACAACCATTTTCCCATGAAAAGGCTAGCTGGGCCGCAAGGGAGAAATAAAGGAAAACAAGTAAGGATAAACCCTTTCAGGACTGGGCAGAACGAAGTGATTTGCCACTGCTGTGGAAAGAAAGGACATAAGGAGAAGGTTTGTTGGCATAAGGATGCAACTAAAAGATGCTTCAATTGTGGGGATCCCAACCATTTTCGTGATAAGTGTTCAAAACTGCACTTCAACACCCGTGGTAATCCTGCTCCACCAACGTATCAAGCAAATTGTGGTAATGGTGTAGTCCATGGAAGGAACAACCAGAAGCCACATGTGAAAGCCAAAGTGTTTGCACTGAACTGCGATGAAAAAGGAGCTGACTCGGCAGCAGTTGAAGGTATGCTTTCTATTCAAAATTGCAAATTAATTGTGTTGGTAGATCCGGGTTCCACCTATTCATATATGAATAAATTTTGTGCAAATAAGATGTGATTTATTAGCTTAGAATTGCCCTATACTCTTTTGGTTAATGCACATTTAGGGAAATCAGTGGAAGTAAAGGATGTTATTAAGGGGTGTGAGATTGAAGTGGGGAGAAAAAAAACTACCTGGGGACCTTATTATTATAGCTTTTGAGGATTATGACATCATTCTACGTATGGATTGGTTGGCTAAGCATGGTGCTCGGGTAGATTACAAAAATAAATCTGTGCAATTCGTTAAGCCAGGAAAGAATGTTTTAGAATTTTGGGGAGTCAAAGTGAAAGAGTCGAAGTATTTAGTTTATGGAACTAAGGCCCAAAGAATACTTAGGAAAGGATGTTAAGGTTACCTTACCTATTTGATTAATCAACCCTCGGACGAGAGTACTTTGGAGAGCACTGCTATGATGCGCGAATTTGTTGATATTTTCCCTGAAGAATTAACAACCTACCCCCACTACGGGAGGTGGAGTTCACCATTGATTTAGTGCCTGGAGCTGAACCAATTTCCAAAACCTCATATTGTATGGCCTCTATAGAACTGAAGGAGTTGAAGGATCAGTTAGAGGAATTGTTGAGCCAAGGGTACATTAGCCAAGTACTTCACCGTGGGGAGCACCAGTGTTGTTTGGAAGGAAGAAAGATGGGACCTTGCGTCTATGCATTGATTATCATAGGTTAAATGGTTTGATAATTAAGAATAAATACCCGTTCTTGCTTATTGATGAGTTATTTGATCAATTAAGAGGGTCTAGTTGTTATTCTAAGCTCGACCTAAGGCAAGGATATTACTAAGTAAGGATTCAGGAGGAAGATATCCCTACAACTGCCTTCAATACCCGATATAGGCATTATGAGTTTGTGGTGATGTCATTTGGATTGACAAATGCCTCCACAACCTTTATGGATCTAATACACCGAATATTCCAACCTTATTTGGACAAATTCGTTGTAATCTTCATCGATGATATATTGATTTACTCTAAGAGCCCTGAGAAGCATGCAAAACACCTCAATTTAGTTTTTGAAAAGTTGAGGGAGCATGAATTGTACACTAAGTTCAGTAAATGTGAATTTTGGCTAGATACAGTGTTGTTTTTGGGGCACGTTGTCTATAAGGAACAAATTAGAGTAGATTCTGCCAAGGTGGAAGCCATTGAAAATTGGAGAAAACCTGAGATTGTCACTAAGATTAGGAGTTTTTTAGGTCTAGCGGGGTATTATAAGTGATTTATCAAAGGGTTTTCAACCCTTACCTCACCCTTGACTAGGCTTTTGTAGAAAGACATATCATTCTCTTGGAGTGAAAAATGTGAGAAGAGCTTTCGCGAGTTGATGAAGAGGTTGATGATGGCACCTGTGCTAACCTTGCCAGAAGAAATAAAGCCCTATGCTTTATATACAAATGCATCAACAGAACGATTAGGTGCAGTGCTGATGTAGGAGAAGAAAGTTGTGGCCTTTGCCTTTAGAAAGCTTAAGCTGCACGAGGTGAATTATCCCACACATAACTTGGAGATAGTAGCTATTGTGTTTGCCCTAAAAAAATGGTGACACTATATTTATGGAGTAGAATACAAAATATTCACAGATCACAAAAGTTCGAAGTACATATTCACCCAATGAGACTTGAACTTGAGGTGGAGAAGATGGATGGAATTCTTAGAGGAATATAGCTGTCTAATCAATTACCACCCGGGCAAGGCCAATATGGTTGCAGATGCGTTAAACTGAAAAGTGAGGTTAGGAGACTATAAGTTTGAGAAGTAAAAGAGATACATAAAGTGTTAACGAAGGAAGCTGCAGTGAGCAAAGATAAGATTTGGATAAGAAATTTAACTGTGATCCTTAAGCTGAAGAAAGAAATTTGCGAGACCTAAGCAAACAACCCAAGGTTTTAGAGTTTTAAGGAAAAAGAATTCAGAAGGGATAATTCAAGTTTTAAAATACATAGCCAAGGAATAATGTATTTTAGGGATCAATTGTGTGTAGCAAATATGGATGAGCTAAGGAAGAAGATTCTAGGAGAAGCTCAAAAAAGCCGGTACACCATACATCCCAGGGAGACCAAGATATATCAAGATTTCAAGTAAATGTTTTGGTCCTCGGGCATGAAGAAAGATGCAGCATAATATGTGTCTGTGTGCCTTACTTATCAAAAGTTGAAAGAGGAGCATAAGAAAGCTACGGATTACTGCAACCTTTACTAGTACCATAGTGGAAATGGGAATGTGTCATGAGGGACTTCGTCACCGGACTACCGATGAGTAGGACTCAGAAGAATGCTGTTTGGGTAGTGGTAGATCGACTGACAAAAACTGTGCATTTTATCCCCATAAACGCGAGGTATTCAATGGAAAAGTTGGCACTAGTTTATATTCAAGAATTTGAGAGGTTATATGGAGTGCCGACAAGCATCATATCGAATAGAGATCCTCAATTCACCTCCACATTTTCGATAAAATTTCAAGAAGCTATGGGGTCGACTTTAAAATTCAATACTCATGCCCACCCTCAGACAAATGGACAGTTGGAGCGTGCGATACAAATCCTTGAGGATACATTGAGGGCATGTGTGATGGACTTCAAGGACTAATGGATTAATAGTATCTCGTTTGCGAAATTGGCCTACAACAATAGTTATCAAAATTCTATTGGCATAGCGCCATATGAAGCCTTGTATAGGTGAAAATATCAAACACCACTATATTGGGGATGGAGCAAAGATGATCAGATTGATAAAGAAGGGGGAATAAATATCGAAGAGATGGCCAATAAGGTTAAGCTAATACAAGATAGACTAAGAGTGGCTCAGAGCAAACAGAAAAGCTACGTGGATAATCACCGGAGAGAATTGGAGTTTGAAGTGGGCGATGAGGTATTTCTGAAACTAACCCCTAGCCGAGGGATTCTAAGACATTCGAAGGGTGGAAAGTTTAGCCTTAGGTACATTAGCCCATTCCCGATCATTGAGAGAATTAGAGTTGTGGCATACAAGATGGAATTGTCGAATGGATTAATAGGTATCCAGGACGTGTTTCATATATCCCAATTGAAGAAATACAACCTAGATCTGGAGCATATCCTGAACGATGAGCCATTACATCTGCAACTGAATCTATCATATATGAAGAAGCCGGTTAAGGCATTATAGCGAAGCGTAAAGGAGTTATGAAATAAGAAAATCCCTATGGTCAAGGTAATATGGGAACACCATAGAGCTCAAGATGCCACTTGAGAGACTGAGGAGTGGATGAGAAGGAAATACCCTGGTCTGATAAGAGGTACGACATAGTATAATTTTGAGGACGAAATTTTCTTAAGTAGGGGAGGATGCGACACCCCATTTAATTAAGAGTTTGGAAGCTTAATTATATTGCAATTTGGTATTGCATCATAAATTAAATGCATCATAAGTGGCTATTTTATGTGCTCTTTATGTGTATTCTCTTAAGAAAAATGTGTTTGATAAGTTAATTCTTTTGTTTGGGCATGGTAAGTAATTTATATGTAAGTAATTGTTCATTTTATGTATATATGTATTATGTATAGCAAATTAATTAGTGAAATTAATTTGTTAATCTCTTTTTCAATAAAAATTATCCCAAAGATTTTTATCTTGTGTAAAGCACACTCTTGAATAAATTCATTTTTAATTAGGATTTTGGTAGTTTTTCCTAAGCTACTAATCTTGGCCAAATTTCGGGTCAAATTTAATTTTGACTTCTTGACTTAATTTCACCAATTGACCCAAGACCCACTTCTTGGACCCATGGATTTTCTAACCTAACAAAACACCCTCCAATCTTAGCCATTGAACTTAGGGTATTTTTAAGTGAACCCATTTCCACCATTGGATCAAAATTCACCCTAGTATAAAATCATATTTTCCCCCTTTCTCTCCTCATTGTGGCTGAAAATCCCCTCCCTCTTTCCCTCTCGTTTTTAATTTTCTCTAGCTTCCCTCTACCTTCTCTCAAGCTAACACACTTCTTAGAGGTTGAAGAAAGCATTTTTGTGACTTTGGGTTGATTTTTGAGGTAACATTTTCATCTTCTCTTTCATTTTTTTCTCCTGCAAGCAAAAAGACAGCCATGCTCACTCTCTCTTCATCTTGTTTTTGTATCTCCTTGCAAACTCTCTTTAAGAGAGACAAAAGCTTGAAGAACACACCTTCACCTTGCTACCTTCCTTTGTTTAAGTGTAAAGCTTCAAAGAGGTAACTAAAGTTTTCATTTTTTCTCCTATTTTCAAGTTCGCCGAATTTTTAACCTTGTTGGACAGATTTTCATGTTATTTTGTTTAAGCATTTTAGATGGTGATTTGTGAAGGAAATGTTAATATTTATGCTAAGGAATGTTGTGTGATGTGTGAAGTAAAGTCTTGTATGCAAAGAAAACATTTCTCTCCTTTATATAGCATAAATACTGAAAATAAGGGCTGCTGCCCAGATTTTCGTTTTTATGTCTTGAAGCCGTGTTTGAATGATTTTTTCCCATGAATTTGTGCGGCATAATGTGGTATTTATGTTGTGTAAATGACGCCTTATGTGTATGATATATGTATTGGGGTTATTGGAGGAATTTTGATATTGTTTTGGTCAAGTGTTGTTTGGGAGAAAAAAAAAAAAAACAGAGGTGTTGCTGGAAATGGAGAATTGTGTTATGAATATTGATTTATTTGAGTCAAATGGTGAACATGTGTCTTGCGTATAATTAGTTATAGGATCTAGAGTGTTTTGGGAACATTTTTGAGTATTTACAAGAGTTTGGCGTTTGAAAATTTTGATATTTTGTTGAGTATATGTTTGCAGCCTTGTTCAGAGACCCAACTTAAAACCACCAAAAAACATACTTCTTGTTGGATTTTTAAGCTGAATTTTCTACTTTACAAATTTGGGGATGTTATAAAAATTATGGTTCAAGAATCATCGAAAAACCCCTGGTATTATGAAGGTTATGAATTTTTGAAAATTGTTGCTCCAGTGTGGTCTCGATTCTGGTGAGATTTTTGGGAAATTTAATTAACCTAGTTTTTCAAATAGTTTTGGGAAAGGAATTGTATGGTAATTCACCTAACATGTAGGAGTGTTATTCTGAAAATTTTCAGCAAGAAATAAAATATTTTTCTTAGATAATTAAATCATCTTTTGAGGCCTCTAAATTGTTTCACAAACAGAATTTTAACCTAAAGGTTTAAAACATGAATTTTACCTTGAAAATTTCTTTAACTAGATTGGAATGAATTTACAAAAAATTTATGGAATATTTTGACTTTCTAGAAAAATATCTCTTATGGTTTTTATTCTTAAATAATTATTCTATTTTTGGTAATCTTTAAATACAAAGTCTTAAAGATAATTACTGATCTATTTAGCTAGTTAATTATCTATTTATTTGTGAGTCTATTTATTTACCTATTCAGTTAGCTATTTATTTAATTAACTATTTATCTAGTTATTTATTAATTAATTTATTATCTATTTATTTATCCACTTATTTATTATCTATTCATTTGTCTACTTACTTATTTATTATGTATTTATTTATTCATTGACTTATTTATTTATTTATTTATCAATCTAGCTATTTATTCATTGTTTAAAATATTTGTTCTTTTTAACTTGATGGAATGCTTTCCTTCCTAACCTATGTGGATTGATTGCTTGATCAGAGGTTTAGGATTAATAAGATTAGAATAGGCTATTGTGATTAGCGTTAGAAAATAGAAGAGATTACTTGGAGCATAAGTAACCTCTTTTTCCTTAGAGATTTATGTGGTTTGATCTCTAAGGACTTGTGATCAAGTGTTTAATTCTTGTATAAGTTATATTAGATTTGGATTCGGATTTGGGAGGAAGGAATGCTTGAGAATTTTGAAAAGATATCTTTTGCTAAGCTTTTGGACGAAGGTAAGTTCTTGCATCTCATGACTTGTTTATGCAAATTAACTATGTGGAAAGTCCATATGATCATGTATACATGTTCATGACAAAAGAAGCACATAATATGATTTCACTTATGAGTTTTATTTTATGACACTTGGTATCACTCTTACGACTTTATGACTTCCACTTGGGAAAAGTATGCATGATCAATTTTGGGAATCTTCTTATGAATGTTTTGATATGATTAGGAGCCATGCACCAATGTTTAAATCTAAAGACAAATTTTCCTTCATGCATATAATTGCAAGAATCATGGCATGAGATTTTGGCTTCGACGAATATCATCTTTGAGGCAATATATGAACTGATTTGATTTAATGCACCCTGAGTAAATTTGGTTAGAATGGATGAAAGGATTTCAATTTTTGAAATGTTTTGGGGAGAAAGTATGATTGTGATTTTTGGTTTGGCTAAATTTTAAACCAACTATGGTTATGGAACTAGAACAATGTTTTGGAAATGAAATTGTGTATTCCATATCGCAATGGGAATTTCATGAATCGCTTTGTTTATACTTGAGTACTCAAGGGGCGAAACTCTAAGGTTAGCTTTTGTTAGATTAGGAGAGAGTTCTAGTTGATAGACCTTCTCTGGGAAACTGTTCTTTCCAAATAGGGCATTAGGCCTAATAGTTAATATGGGTCCTTAGCTAGCAACAGAGTTGTGAGAACTCTGACGGATGGACGTGAGACATCCGAGCCTGGGGCAAATGTGTGAGAGAAAAGAAGGAGGGCATTCTCTCTATAGGTTGATCGCCTACATGTGAGTTTTTGACATTGTGTATATCGTGGACATATTTGTGTTGTATCAATGATCTACAGTCTCGATACGTGATATGGATGTTAGATGACAGATTCAAGACTTTTGCTTAAATGAATTTTTGTTCTAGGAATTTTGACTTGAATTGATTGCCTAACGAAATTCTTATATACTTTTTCATAATTAATCGTACTTGCGATATTCTTTCCAAAATTTGATAAAGGATTTGAGATGGACAAATGCAAATTTTCTAATGATTACATCCATTGGATTTATTTCAAATGCATGCATCATGTCATTGATTTCGTAACTGTCAATTTCACATACTGTGGACTTACTGAGATTATTTATAATCTCACACAACTTTTCTAACCACAATTTTCAGGGTAGTGTATGTTTATCAAGACCAAGTGCTGAAGATCATTTTGTAATAGATTAGGTTTTGATACTCTTCTACCAATACTCCAGTGATGATGTATAATGATTTCTTTTAGCTTGCAAAGTTTTATCCTTGTGTGTCTGTATTGGGATTTATTCAGACAGTAATTCAATTTCTGCTTTGAAGTTAATGTTAGTTATACGCTGTTTCTTTCTTTTCTTCCTTTGTTATAAAACCCCCTTGTTTGAGAGGACGGGGCGACATTCCTTGGTCATTTAGGCCACATAGTAGGGGGTGTTACAAAATTAATGTATGAAAATGTTGTGTGTTACAACAAAATCCCAAAATTTTCATGTAATAGAGCATTTTCTTGCTAAATTCACCCTTCAACTATTTTAACTTCATTTTACTACTTACATATCATTTGATTCACTTGAATAATCATGTTAACATTATAAAACTATCCTAATTCCAGCCATGATGAAGATAGAATATCAAATAATTATCACAATCAAAACTGGTAGCCATAAATACTTGTATCAAGCTTTTATTTTATTTAACAACCACAACTTCTTTCATTTATTTTCTTTCTTCCGTCATTTGGTCATGATTTCAGCCATGAACACCTTTCCAAAACCTCTAAGACGTTGTCAAATAGCACAAAATCACACCAAATCAATTCACAAATCTACCGCCACATAAATCTCCAACAAAACCGCACCACAACATTTTAACGTATCAAGTATCACCAATCCATTCAAGAATTCATAACTCACTATTAAACATACATCATAATAACATATACTATGCATAGAATAATTAAGTTTAACTTTAAGAAGAACAAGATTTTACCCTTATAAATGAATTAGCCAACTTGCTTACTTTCTCCTTTCTTGCAATTTTTCTCACTATTTATTTTTCTTTCTCTCAAGCTTTTCTTTCTTTTCTTCTCAAAGTTTTAGTTTCTCTCTCCCTCTCTCTTAGCCGAATGTCCGAAGCGTTCTCCCACAACTTCTATTTATAGATAATTTTGGTAGTTCACAAGTCTTAATCAAACAATGATGATTCATATGGTGACTTACCTAGCTTAGTCATCGTATAGAATGTTATAGAAGCATAGAGAACATATTAGAAGCTTAGGAAAGCATTTGGTGCTTGCTAGAAACTTTTGGAACACTAAAGAACTCTATGGAAATTCATATAATATAATATAATATAATATAATATAATATAATATAATATAATATAATATAATATAATATAATATAATATAATATAATATAATATAATATAATATAATATAATATAATTCCAAGAATTGTTTTGTTGAACAATAAAAATAATAATAGTAATGATAGTAATGAAATAGTCTTAAAAAATAGTAATTTAATAATATAGTAACATAAGAAAATTATATTATATAAGATATATATATATATATACACACTAATATAATATAATATATATATATATATATATATAATATTATCTAAAAATTATATAAGCAAGGTTTATCGTGGGCCACCACAAAAATGACTCACCTAAAGTATTAATTAAGATGGGTCACGTAACATTATAAAACAAAATATCTAATCATGATTATTAAAATATCTAAACTTTTTAATAAATATTCCAACCCCCTTACTCTAAGGTTGGTTTCGACTGGGGTTTCACAGGTGCTATATTCTATTTTCTTTTATACTTATAATTTAAGGTCCTTACATATTGTAATCTCTCTAACTTAATTTGTGAACAGGTACCTTTACTAACTAACTTGGTTTAATATTGTTGTGTGTATATATCATACTAATAAGTTACTTTATGTAGGTAAGATGGCCAATTGGAACATGAGACAATATCCTAACATATCTCAAGAGATGACATCTCGACCATCTAACTCCACTACTTTAGAAGGGGTATTAAGAAAATTTGCCACCTATATAACCAAATCTTTTCATGAGATAGATGACACATTGGCAAAATTTGAGGAAATAATTAGAAATATGGAAAGGCAAATTTTGTTTTTAACGGATCTAGTGATAAAGTCACCATTTGGGGTGGAAACACAACATGATTCATCTGCCATTACATTATGAAGTGGTAAGGAGCTACCCGATCCTAGCATGGAACTGGTATCATCTGAAGAAGATTGGCCGGAACCGACACCTCTTAGTGAGCATTTTGAAAAACAACCTAAAAAAATCAGACTTTCAACCAATGGTACCCTTGCCCACTCGAGCATAAAAAGCAAGAAAAGATGCACAATTTGACAAGTTTTTAGAAATTTTCAAACAACTGCACATAGACATTCCACTTAGTGAGGCTTCGATACATATGTCCAATTATGTAAAGTTCTTCAAAAGCATGCTTGTTACCAAAAAGAGGTTGGACGAATTATCCACCTTGGTTTTGAATGAAGAATTTTCAGCTACCTTGCAAGACCAACAGACTTTGCCACGAAAAGAAAGTGGTCTAGGGATTTTTTCCATTCATTGTCTTGTTAGTACTCTTACATTTTGTATTGTATTAGTGGACTTAGGTGCTAGAATTAATCTGTTGTCATATAAAAATTTCAAAAAGCTAGGCCTAGGTGAGCCAAGCCCACTAGGATGAGTATTCAACTTGCAGATAGATCTATTAAATATCCTAGAGGAATAGTGGAAGATGTATTAGTTAAAATGAATTAATTTATATTTCTAGTGGATTTTGTTATTCTTGATATGAATGAAGATTCTAAAGTTCCTTTAATTCTAAATCAACCTTTCCTAGAAACGGCTAAAGCATTAATTGAAGTTTATAGGAAAAAATTGACATTTAGGGTTGGGGATGAAGAAGTCATTATCAAAATCCATAAAAGCATGCAACATCCTATTTCTTGTGATGATTCTTGTTTAAGGATTGATATTTTTTATGAGCCTATCATTGATTTTGTGCCAGAATCATTTGTAAATTGCTCTATGGACTTGATGGAACAATCTATTGCATATTTGGAGGATTCAAATAAGGGCCAAGAGTTGGGGAAATTTGAGGAAATTAAAAAAAAAATAGTTTTGGAATGATGAAGTCATCCATTGAGGAAGCACTGGAATTGGATCTAAAAGACCTCCCCGAGCACTTGGAATATGCATTTTTGTCTAACGGAGAAAAACTGCGAATGATCATAGCAAAAGATCTCACTTGTGATCAAAAGACTAAATTGGTAAGTCTATAAAGAAAAATAAGGGAGTTATTGCATGAAAAATTACGAACATTAAGGGAATTAGTTTTTCCTTTTGCACTCATAAAATTTTGTTAGAAGAAGAAGCCAAACCCATAGTGCAACCCTAACGTTAGTTGAACCCAAATATGAGTGATGTGGTAAATGGTGAGGTGATTAAAATCTTAGATTCTGACATCATTTACCCTATTTCTGATAGTATTTGGGTCCAACATAAATGGTACTAAAGAAGGGAGGAATGATTGTGAGCCCAAATGAAAAAAGTGAGTTGATCCCGATGAGATTGGTAACCAGTTGGAGGCTGTGCTTTGATTATAGGAAGTTAAATGAGGTAACTAGGAAGGACCATTTTTCTTTCCCTTTCATTGACCAAATGCTAGAAATATTAGCTGGACATGAGTTTTATTACTTTTTAGATGGTTTTTCTGGTTACTTCCAAATTCCCACAGCAGCGGAGGATCAAGAAAAGACCAGTTTTGCATGCTCTTTTGGCACTTTTGCACATCGACGTATGCCTTTTGGTCTTTGTAATGGTCCCAAAACTTTCCAAAGATGTATAATGGCTATTTTCAAAGGACTTGTGGGACACATCATAGAGGTATTTATGGATGATTTTTCTATTTTTGGTGATTCTTTTGACTTTTGTTTGGCCAATTTAGAAAAAGTTCTTCAAATGTGTGAAGAGACCAACCCCATGTTTAATTAGAAAAAATACCACTTCATGGTGCAAGAAGGTATTATATTGGGACACAAGATTTCAAGAAAAGGTATTGAGATTGATAGAGTGAAAATTGAGATAATTGAGAAACTCCCCCCCCCCTCCCCCCCTCCCACTTCTGTGAAGGCTATTTGAAGTTTTCTTGGTCATGCATGTTTTTATACGAGGTTCATCTTGGATTTCTCAAAAATTTCTAAGCCTCTTATTTTTTTACTTGAAAAAGATGCTGTTTTTTATTTTGATGAAAAATGTCTCAATACTTTCAACGTGCTTAAAAAGAAATTAATCAATTCTCCTATTTCAATTACACTGGATTGGTCTCTTCCTTTTGAATTAATATGTGATGCAAGTGATTATGCAGTAGGCACGGTGCTTGGATAAATGAGGAATAAGCATTTTCAATTAATTTACTATGCAAGCAAAACTCTTATGGCGGTACAAGAGAACTACAACACAACGGAGAAAGAGTTGCTTGCCATAGTGTTTCCCTTTGATAAATTTCGTTCTTATTTTATTTTATCCAAAGTTATTGTGTATATGGACTATTCCGCCCTTAAATAGTGGTTTGATCCTTAACTGATCTACATCCACTACCTTAAGTAAAGGATTTCAACTCAATTACTAAAACCTTTTTCCCAAATTAATGGTGGTAGGCTACACCAATCTTATATTAGAAGATTACCATACTTAGTTTACACCCAACCTTTTCAATCACAATAATCAAGGCTCACCCCAACTGGGTTTTTATACCACAACCATAATACATTCACCAAACAAGGCTTGCCTCAACTGGGTTTTACACCAAAACCTTATTACCCAATAAATCACATAAAGAAATGCATAAATAGCTCACAGATTAAGCAAAGCTGAATAGTTTGAGCACAAACACCTTTTTTTTTCCTTTGAAGCAATTTGATTTCGCTTTGAAGCACAATGAAATGGGAGATTTTTATAGTTTAAAATGTAAGAGTGTTTTTGAGAAAGATAGCACAAAAATTTACTTTAAAATCGAGTTTTGAAAGCTTTTATAGAAATAAAAAGTAAAGCTCTAATGGTTAGTTTTTTGTTGTTAGACTTTCTAGAGTTTTGGACTCGAAGATCGGACAAAGGTGTGTCCAAAAGATGAGTCCAAAATGGCACTTTTTTAGGCAAAAATGATTTGACACTATTTACAAAGTTTTGGACGGAGCTTTTGGATGCAGAGTCATCCAAACTACTTGATCCAAAATTATGAAAACTTAATACTTTGAAATCTTTTTGCTTATGTGCTTGAAGGTAGAAATAAATTGAATCAAAAGGTAAATAAGGCATAGGAATTTACATAGAATACCTTAACAAATAGAGTCCTAGTCTAAAGTTCTTTCTCAAGGACTTTATGATATTGTGAGCTCTTAGGTTGAAGTTGTACTTGATCAATCACTACTTTGGATTCTATTTCCTTAAGAGTTGTTTTGCAACCTCATTTGCATACCTTGAAAGAACTAGGGTCAAACATATCCTACCATATGTAGATCATATAAGTTAATCCTCATCAATGTTTTTCAAAAGTCAAAACACAAGAGAATGCCCTTAGGGCTAACAATCTCCTGCTTTTTGAGTGATGACAAACTTGATGGGATTCTGATATAAAAATAACGATATGTACTGTACAGACATGTTAGACTGAGAGAAATAAGAATATTTTTCATTAAAATGCAATATCTTATTATAGGATTCAAAGAGTGCTTATGAGATTAAGAAAGAAAATTTAAAGCATGTACTCACAAACATGGCTCAATGAGCCATGGCCCAACCTACCTCCTTATCCTCCTTCCTTCTATCACAGGACTATTCCACAAAAGAATAGCCACAAACAGTAGTCATAAAAAATGTATAGATATGTACACACAGAGGTATAGAAGATAAATCATAAGATGTAATGCTCCCTCTTGGTATGTGCATATATGAACATATGATATAGAGCCATGAAGTGCATTTTAAAAATAAGACTAGATTCTAGGGTTTTGGACTTCCAAAACGTGCATCTAAAATGGGCAAAAATAAGGTAGAAGTTAGCCTTTTGAAAAACTAATTTTTGGACTGTTCTTTTGGATTGAAGAAACGTGAGTCCAAAACTTCCCCTGTGTATGTGCAGGGTAAAAATAAAATTTTCACAAAAATAGATCAGAGGATTTTAACCCAGCCTAGTTTTCTAACGATATTTCAAACACAAGAAATTTTTTGTGCAACCAAAAAAAATTCATAAGCATAAATATTCTCATCATCTGAATTTTTAATAAAGTGCATATCACAACCATAGACAAAGCATGTCGTTCAAACAAATCTCAATTAGTTAGAATGGATGATAAACTCATACACTTGTTCAACCAAATTTCAATCAGTTAGAATGCACAATAAACTCATACACATACTTCAATCTCCTTAGTCCATAACAACAACAATAACTCAACATAATCTCTATCAAATCACCCATTTCTTCACAGTCCATATTTTCAAACCATAGCCATAAGCAAGCATAATTCATCTTAAGCCATCTGAATTTATAATCCTCATAAGTAGTCACAATCATAATCCATAAATGTCAAATCATAAATTCATCCAATAATATATTTCTCAAATCTTAAATCATCAATTCACAATCCCCTAAATATTTTCTCCCCTTTTATCATCAATAAAAAAAAAATAACAATAAGTAGCAGAGAAGTAATCAATAGTAAATTGACAGTAATATCAAGAGAATGCCCAAAACAGGGACAACAATAAGCAATATTAGCAATAGCAATAAGCAGTAGGAAACTAGCAATAATATCAGTTAAAGACCAAAATATAGGTGTACATGAAAATATAGTGCATAGAGCATGAAATTTGGCAGAATAAAGTTGTGTAATCATAATAAAAGTTGGCAAAAAATGGCGTCATTCAGTTGTCATTATGTGCCACATCTCATGGGATAAGGATAGTAGCAAGTTTAGCACTGGCACCAATCTTTGAATGTTGTCCAACAATTCTGCTGAACTTTTATTTTACGATGACATGTTTCATCCTTCGACCAGATGAGTTGCCAAATGCAGCTAGTTTGTCTTGCTTAGGGAACTTCCGTGTCAGCAGTAGGTGTAGCAGTTGTGGGTTCAACAGTGGGCACTCTTCTTTCTTGTTCTCTTTCTCGCCCTCCTTTTCTAGCTGAACATTAGTTTCTTCCCACGTTGAAGGAATGATAGGTTCAGGCTTAGGCACGAGTAAAGGAACATGTTTAGTCGAATGGCCTTCAACTTTATATTGCTTATTTTTCACATTTATCAATCTATTTTCCAAAATTTTTAGTTCACCTTTGACTTCGCACTTAGACTGTTTTAGCTTAGTAGATAGCAGATTTAGAGCATCTAAAATACTCTGCATTTTTCCATTTTCTTGAGTTTTCTACTTCCCTTTACTTGATATTTCCCTTTGAATTTTAGTCTCAGCTTTTTCTTTTTGTTCGTTTTGATATAGCAGATTTTCTTTAGCCTTCGCCAATTTTTCCATCTCTTCTTCAGGAGCCTCTCTAAGTAATATCCATTGATTATCTTCTCGAATGGCTTCCATTTTCTCAATTGAATTTTTGTCGTAGATGATCACCTTGTAATGCTCAGGGGTAACCTTACTCAAATCAATTGAAGTACTTGAATAGCATGGTAAGAAGGTTTCCAAAGAATATTGCTCTGTTTGATGTGTTCCGAGATAGAGTCATCAATTTCACAACTAAAAATTCAAAGCTAATTTGTTCTCCTTCTGTCAGAGACGACATCAACAACATATGTAGAAAACTTACAGATGTCTTGCGGCCAAAACTAGGTATCACCATAATTGAGACCATGTGGTGTAGCAATCTTCCCACTCCATTTAACAATTTGGCATTTTGATCACTTGAATTTGTAAAGCTCTTTTCACTAGTAAATATCCTCTCAAATCGACTTAGTTCAAATAGGTCAGAGTTTTCAAGCAGTTTGTTCATTTCAAACAGAAAATTGTGCTCCACTAACTCTGACATCGGAGATTCTATTTACTAGTCAGTGGGCAAATTCAAAGTTCACTCTTCCAGTCCGAGAGGTATACCACTGAACTATAAATTCTTTACCTGTCTCCTCATGTCTCAAATTTGCATAGAAATCCTAAACTAGTATAGTGTATAATTTATTATTCATAGATAAAAGAGACTCCCAGTAGAATAATTCAACCAACCTCAGAATGTTTGCATAATTTAGAAAGACTTCAGAAGCAACCCGATAACCCATAATGATTGTTTTATATCTGGATACCCAATCGTTATACTCACTTTTTGAGCTGAGAATTCGAGGTACTGGTGAGTCCGAGCTTTTCCTCTTCTGGAAGTTGTTTTGACAATGTAGTTTGAGGAGTTGGTTCATTAATGGTAGCTTTCTTGTTCTTTTTCTTTGTAGCTATCAGAGTAATGGCAATCGATTTCCTTGTCACTGCCTTCTTCTTGGTTTCCTTCACTTCTAGCTCAGTTCTTTTATTGGGTTTCAGAGATTTAGCCAGGGCGAATAGGATTGAAGATTTGATTTTCTGGTTTTTGTCAAGAAAGAGCGAAATCCAGAGAAAAGAGAAAGGTGTTGAGAAAATGATAGCTTTTTGAATTTTTGAAAGGAGAAGAAGATTCAAATCGATTTGAATTCTTTTGGGGATTTACGAGGTATTGAAGAGTATAAGTACAATTTAGTACATTTGAGAAAGGTGATTTTTGAAAATAAGTAATGATATTCTGATAAGAATAGAGAGTGTGTTGTGGTAAAAAAAAAAAAAAAAGCTAGGAACATTTAAAACTTAAAAAAATTGAATATTTGGACACAAATTGTCCATCCGATTTTCCTGTCCAAAAGGTGGAATAAAATAAGTTGTGTTGAGGGGATTTTGAATTCATATTTCTAGATATTGCATCTAAAAACTCTATCCAAAAGTTGTATCTTTAGTAGTTCTACAAAAATAAACAAACAAATCTTTGGCAAATTGTCAATTACATGATTCTGGTAATTCCCAAACCTCTTCTCAGATGATTGAATCTTTTTTCTAGCCAATGGTTTGGTGATTCTATCATCTTGTTTTGACTTCACCATTGGGATTGCCAATGATTTGTTCTTTTAGATGGACAATTTTGTACTTCCAATCATTTGGTAGATTCTGATCAGTGTGCTCGACACTTCTTCACTTGCTATCATCAACATGTTGATCTTCTAGTTCTTCTTTTTTTGCATGGCTGTCAAGTGATGGAGCTTCATGATGTTCAATGCCATTTTTCTTTGAGTTACCTACATTGTTGTCATTTGATAGTGATGGAGGATCCCTTACCAATATTATGTATATGGAGTATTTTACCTTTTTCTTATCTCCAGATGTTACAAATCCATCATTTGTAGCTAGAATGTCATCTATTAGTGAAGCATTTCTCATCACATGTCTTGAGCATTCGCTATCTAAGAATCACTTTGTGGAGCTCAATTCTTTGTAGCTGATGTACCTATTCATGACATGGAAGAATAGTTTTTAGTACCCATATTTTCTGGGTCCATGTGAGTTAGTAATGGTTTCTCTAATTTTTCATGCTGTTTTTGCACCTGATTCCACTTTCTTCTTAACATGACACCAAGATACTGTGTCCAGATTTTTCATAATATGTGCAATAATTGTGTGTCATATATATGACACCCCTACTAAGATAATAGTGGAAGCATATTAACACCAGGTGTCGCCCAGTCTAGTTACCTAGACAAGGGGTCTTTATAACAAAAATTAAAGGAATAAATACATATATAAGGTCCAAACTTATATAATATCCTATACTGATGGCCACACATATACATGCATCAGAGAATCTCATATATGCCATCTCTAAGTGCAACAACAATAAAGTACATAATCAAAAGGGAAATCATCCAGACCTATACTGCTGTCACTGCGGTATCATATTTCTATTCATAGGTCATACAACTTTGGATCCTACAAAAGAGTAAGATAAAAGACATGTGTGAGTGAAAAATCACCAAGTGAGTCCTATGTGTGTTAGTGCGTTAGTAAAAAATAGAGTATATAAAACCCTATAGGGAAAGCATTTCATTTTCCATACATTTTCCAACTAGAAACAATTCCAAAACTATTTAAAAATGAGTTCATTCAAAACATAATCATTTTTGAAAAATTATGTTTCAATTTCATATCTTTACCCTAATTTTCAAATCACAAGTACTTCTCCAACAGAAGGTCGGCCTGTATGCTAAACCCGTAGTCTTTGCCTTCGGCACCACGTATCATTGTACTGAGACCACAACCTCCAATGCTCAACTTGAACATATTATTGTATTTAGACTGTAGCCTACAGTACTCAACCGTGTGTCGCTAAAAAAGTACACCGCAGCGTACTATTTAGAATAAATAATAGGTAGACCGCAACATACCAAGTGTTTTGTAGTACACTGAATCTTTTACTTGCTACCGTAAGCCAAGGGGTCCCAATCCTGACGTCAATCACTATCGAAGAAGCAAGCAGTTGAACAACGCCAAGTGTCTAGTCCAACCCGTAAACAACCCAAATCAAAGTGCACACAAGGCACTCAAAATCAATAAGTGCCTGTAGATGCAAAAATTGCCAGGTGCTAAACGGCTAGCCAGGATGACATATCTCAATATCCTGTCACCCTGTTTAGAGTAAGACAATCCCCAGAATTAGCAAGGTTACTTGGGGTCGTCTATCTTTAACACGAGTTAGTACAAAGATCTAAATCCTTGCTAAGTACACAATGTCACCAATACCAACCCTTTTTGATTGATCAGGCCAGAGTGTTATTTGATCCCGCAGGATTTTCAAAACAAACATTTGTGGGGCAAAATAACATTTTCCAAAATTTGATTTCACTAACTCACAAGTCAGATCATAATTCCTATAGGCTTTGCAGGGCCAATTAATTCATTCCATAGGCACATCAGGCCAATAAAATAATTTTTGAGATTAAAATGTTGTTTTCAAAAGTCAATCTCATCACAAGAGATCATTTTTCAAAATCATGTCGAAACAGGATAAAGAGTTATGTCCACACATCAAAATAAGTTTCCCAAAGTATTCTGGTCATTTTTCCTATACTCGATCACAAATGTTATTTTCAAGTGTATTCGGGTCATTTTACCTATACCCAAGTCTAAAAGACTTTTTGAGGGTTTTCTGGTTATTTTACCCTTACCCAATTTGAAAAGTGTTCCTAAGAATTCCAATATGGATATTCCTATTATTTACCAAATACCTAATTCCAAAGGTTTCCATAAAACATTCCAATAAGGACATTTAGATCATTTTCTAAATGCCCGATTCCAAAAGGAACTCATTCAAGAAATCTAGAATTCTAATAAAAAAAGAGGATTAAATTCAAAGTTTCCAAATACATTTCCATAAAATGTTCCAATAAGGGCATTCAAGTCAACTTATGAATACCTGATTCTAGAATTTACCATTTTTTGAAAATCCTAAGTATTTAATCTAAAAAGGACTAAATTTAGAAAATTCATGCTTTAAGCATCCATTAAGGTTTCCAAGCCAATTATGAAGTTCATTCGAGCCCAAAATGGTGCAAAACAATTCTTGCTTAGATAGACCTTAAATATATTCAGGGATTTCCAAAATAGCATAAAACATAGAATTTCATGGAAAAGTGAAGCACATTAGCTTTCAAAAAAAGTTTTAGAAAACAAATGGACTCACCTCTTTTCTTATCTAACCTTTTCCCGTTCACGACCGTTCGACCCCTGTTTCTACTGTTTCTAATAAACCATTAGCTGTTTATTGATAAACATGTACCAAACATCATTTTTAGGTCAAATCGTGTTTGGTCAAAAAGTATCCGACAGTTGGCCAACGTCCAGCCAACAAGCTCGATGGGTAGTCGACGTCTAACTGACGTTTAGTCGACGGTTAGCCGACAGTGAAGAAAAATATTTAACTTTCGTTCACGTTGTTTTTTTGTTGCTTGTTCAATTCTTTCATTTTCCTTTCTCCCACATTCTTTCTCCCTTCATATACAAGGGATTCAATTCATATTTCTCATTTATGTCATCCAAAATCACACAATTAATCATCATTAAGTTCATTCATTTTTTAACTCATTTTTCTGGAATTTCACTACTTAAAACATGATATTGTTTTGCACATAACATTCAATCCACTAGTCCGATTTGGCTCTGTGATATCTCAAAACGACCGTAAGACTCTTAAATTTAATTTTGTATAAGCCTTTTTTAGAGTCCTAGTTACTGTGACATGCTACAGGGAAAAAATAGTCCCAATAGTTATGCTTCAATTCTACTATTCATGCTTTCCTTTATTTTCCTTTAGCCCTTAACACCTTGGAAACATTAATTCATTCAATTTTCCTTCAAATCATCTTTAATTCTGTGATTTCCAGATTCCAATAGCTCATAAAAGTCACACTTATTCAACATAAATTCACTTCTTCAAATCAAAAGCTAATAAAATCCATTTTTCCAACCAAGTAACTTCCATTTTTATTCTACTTTGGTCATCATCTCCTCAACCGGAAACTATCCTTCAAACTACCATGAATATTCAATTCTTCTTCACACAAAACATCATCCATAAAGCTTCTAGGCAGCCGGCATATATAGACACATAGAGAGTTCATCAACAAAACAAACCCTAGCTTTTGATCCAAAATCAAGACATGAAAATCATGTTTTCATTTTAAAATTGATATCATAATGATCGCCATTCACCCAACAATGACTTTTATTCAAGTAAGGTAGGGTTTTACATTATATTTAGAGCTCTTTGGTATGATTTGCCCCAAGAACCTCTCAAGAACTCACACACTACACCTAGAACACATACTAGCTACCTTTATCTTTCTTTTTGCTATTTTCTCTTGATTTATTTTCCTTTATTTCTCTCCCCTTAAGGCTTCTGAAATTTTATGGCTGTATAATAGCCTTCCCACTACCATTCTTATCAGATTTTGGCCAAGAGAATTTTAAATCAATTAATTGTATGGTGGCTAATGTATAGGTGTGCTCCAATTGAAAAATTACATACCATTTCCTTAATTTTCTCAACAAAATGTCTTCTTCTTTTCTCTATTGAGGCTACTGCCTTCTGTCTAATTTTCAGCCATTAAATCACCTTCTCATGGTCCATGTATTGGCCAATCACAATTCACAAGACCTTAATCAAAAGGCTCACAATGTGTTCCAATCACAAAAATACACGTCATTCTTTATTTATTTTGTAATTATTTAATTCCATGCACCTTGCATAAATTCTTCAGGCAACCTCTCTTAAATTGACACATGTCCATGGGCTACTAAACACAAAACACCACACATACAAATTTTTTATTGCATTTTCCATTTTTCCTCAGAAATGACCAAAATCGGGTCGGAATAGAACAATATTTTACTTTACTAATCGACTCCAAAATTTTCCCTTAATCTATCAGTAATACTTAAATTCTTCAATGCCTTCTTAGTTTGATCAAATTCATGGTCAAAGTCGCTAGCGTGGTCAAAATGACGAAAATGCCCTCGATAACCCCAGTAATATAATTCACACCAAAAGGTGCGTTTCATTGCATTGATCAATTTCTCTTCTCAGCGTACCCTCAAATTCTTGTTTTATTAACAATAATTGCTTTCCAAAGTTTTAGGGTGCGGGTAGAACAAATCCAATAATTATATCCAAGTCCTGACAAAATATTAATATACTAAAATATTCGTCACATTACATCGATCATCTTTTATTCTGGCTATTGATATAAATTCTCATCCTATTACAAGTAGTGGCCAATCGAAGGAAAAGCACGGGGTATTACATTCTCTGCTCATAAAAATTTCATCCTCAAAATTGGCTTATACATCTTCACTTCTGTTTCCCAAGGTGCATCTTGCACTAGATGATGATTCCACAATACTTTTACACGTGAAATTTTCTTTATTTCACACACCCTTTTCAGTATACTCTAAGATCTTAATAGGATTTTCCTCATACTTCAAGTTTGAAGTCATCTCAATAGGCTTTTCATTCAAAATGTTGCAAGATCAGTTACATACTTCTGAAGTTAGGAGACATGGAATACGTTCTGAATACTTTGAAGCTCTACTAGTAATTTCAATCGATACGCCACTTTCCTAATCCTTTCGACAATAGGGAATGGTCCAACGTACCTAGGTGCCAATTTTTTCTCTTGTCCTTTGATTCCCAATTATCATTGTGGAGTTAACTTCAAGAATACATGATCTTTTTTTGTAAATTCCAAATCCCTCCTATGTTGACCCGCATAACTTTTCTATCTACTTTGTGCTGCCTCCAACTTAATCTTGATCATCTCCATAGCCTATTGAACTTTTTCAAGATCGAAGGCATCTTATTCACCCATCCTTTATCCTAGACTATATTTCCTTTCATATAGAGATTCAAATGGGGCCTTTCCAATTGTTGATTGATAACTATTGGTGTATGCAAATCCTGCATACACTAAATTATCAATCCACTTAGTTCCTGTTACAGATTGTATATAGGCTGATTTGTAGGGATTAGATTGTTAACAAATATAGACTGATTTTTAGGCTAAATAATAGGAATTAGAGGGCTAATTTATTGTAATTAATATATGATATTTTACTTCCTATTATAGGATCTCTATACTTGTATTTATACCCTTATAATTGATGAATAAAATATAAGCAATTCATTCTGTTGTTCTGAAACTTACAATATCAAAGTAAATACATTCATGAAATAACCAACTCATAAATCACATATACCCATGAAAATGGTTCAAGTTATCAAATTCCATACAAAATGTTATGACATGCATGACGTTCCCTATATAATAAAGGTGGTTTTAAACGGGGTATTACAATATCAGAAGCAAAATAAAGAGGACGGGATCGGAAGTTTTGGCCCTGATGGTGTCATTGACGGCTTCTTCAAGTTTCTGGAAAAGCATATGCTGATCCAAATAATCCAGAACTGACATTTTTGCTTTTTCTTCTAGATATTCTTCTCGTGTGCTTATCACTTATTCTTTGTTAGCTTTTGCCATTGGGCAGAAGAAAGAATTCAAAATAAAAGGCACTCCAGATGCGAAGTTTTAGCATTAGTAATTGGTATTCAGAAAATGTGAGCATGCAGCATATATATTAATTGTACTGACTACTAAGGTCTATGGCCACCAAAGCTGAAGATAATGGCATATTACCTGCGCTGGAAATATAGGAGTTTCCTGGTGTAATATTTCTTGAATAGAGAGTATTCAAAATGTGATGGAATTGGAAGAGATTTTCTTTCTCCTAGTGCAAGTACAGCAGAAAATATTCTTTTGAATTCAACCAACTACACCACTTACCAGCACAAGAACATTGCAATTTTGCCACGTGTCACCGTAGGAGCTTTCCGCTGCAACTTATATATATATATATATATATTAATCTTTATGTATTTAATAATAAATTTTAGAAAATTTACAAGATGGTTGAAGTGAAAATGTAGCAGAAAAATAAAGGTAAAAGAATGACACTGTACGAGAAGCAAATGCAATTACTCTAGCATGGACTTTGCTTACCTTACCTGCAGGTAAACAAGCTATTGGATGTAAATAGGTGTTTACTGTCAAAATTAATCCTGATGGCTCCATTTCTCGATCGAAAGCTAGACTTATTGCTTAAAGGATATGCTCAGACTTATGGAGTGGACTATCATGATACTTTTTCTCCTGTTATTAAACTTGCTTCTGTCAGGTTATTTATTTCCCTTGCAGCAACTTATAACTGGTCGCTGTATCAGCTAGACATAAAGAATGCCTTTCTCCATGGTGATCTTCAGGAGGAGGTTTATATATAGCAACCACTTGGTTTTGTTGCTCAGGGGGGAGAATGGGAAAGTTTGTTGTGTAGGATTTCTATCATGCATAATCAGATTAAGCGCAGCGGAAAACAATAAGAAATCCAAGCCATGGATCACGGGCTTGCAATAGAAACTGGAAAAAGAAGATTGCGTTTATTACCTCGTGAAGCCGGAATTCAAAAATTTCAGAAACAAGAACGCAGGCGCGATCCAGATTATCCAAAACTGTTCACTGCAGCTCAACTGAAGTCCAAGAAAGAACTTCCTCTAATGATAATCCACACAAGGTTGAATGCTCACAATCTCACAATTCTATGCTAGTAGAATTCGGGAGGCTAGGGTTTTGATCAAGAAGAGAGACGGCTAGGGTTTGATCAAAAGAGAGGCAGAGAAATGGTTTCTCTGTTATTGTGTGAATAGTCTGTCTCAAACCCTAAGGAAACCGTTTCCTTATATTTATAGATTTATAATTATCATAAATTACAACTTAGTCCTTCAACGTCCAATTGTCAACAAATTGGTCCTTGAAGTTTACTTAATTACAATTAGGTCCCATGAATTATAACAAACTTATAATTCGCCTATAAATATATTCCCTTCTCTTAATTAACCCCACAATATTATCAAATAATATATTTGAGCATTCAAACCTTTATTGTGTGTGACCCATTAGGTTTCCTGGTCTTATTGGTAGTATAATATGAATTAATTCTAACAATATTAGAATTAATAATCCTTAATAAAATAAAGGATTAAATTTATTAATTCTCTAATTAATAAATTCATATTTAGCATATCAAGAGCGACATCTAGCAATGACTCTTGACCACCCAAAAGTCCAGAAAGTCAAGTGGCTTGACGTGAACCTTTCAATAGCAAATTATCAGTGCAATAAACTCCTTTCAACATACAATATTTCATTCAGTCTAGAGCATGGAATTAGTGCCAACTCCCTCCAGAATATTATTAATTCTGGCACGAATATTTTAGTACTTGTTCAAGAAATCCATTACTCGATATATGTATCAATTGGAACCATTTCCATCACATAGTCGCCTTGGCCAAGGACTTCATGAGTAATGATTTCTACAAGTGGCCTTGAGATATACTCTCCTACTATTAGGAGTGGTGAATCCTTTGTTGACCCTCTCAACTACTTTCGTTTACTTTACGTTGTACCTAATATCCATCCCATAGGCGGTCCTAGATAAGACTCCAAAGATTAGAATCAAAGTACAACGCTCGATAAACAAAGTACCTTGGAGATCTCAAGTCTAAGGATACTTGCACACTTGCTATAATGAGATTCTATCACTGGCACTAAATAGTTATCCAAGTGATTATCTCGTAGCTAGGTCATCCAATGAACTTGTTTCAAAATAAGCATCCACACGTTAATCCTGAGTATCCCAATACCCACGGATATGAGAACCACCGCTTGATCCAATCAAGAGATATAACATGTGCCAGTCTTGGCGTATTAATAATGTCCCATCTTATTAATACTATGACTGGGGATTATTTAAGTACAAACACTGCATAGTGTAGTAGGAATCTCACATCATGATCTCTATCATGATTTCTTTAACACTGTGTTGTACTAGGGACTTTATCTAATGGTTTGTACACATAGTTAGATATAACAATCAAACTGAAAGATAAAGAATGCCTCTTATTAATTTAATATGCAATATACATGGTACAAGTGATTGCCTCTAGGGCACAACACTAACATGTTGTCTACAAAAATCTCTCTATGGCTTGAAACAGAGTCCTTGGGCTTGGTTTGGAAAATTTAGCTAGGCTATTGAGACGTTTGGGATGTAAAAGAGCAAGTCAGATCATTCTGTTTTCTATAGACAATCTAATGGAGGTATTATTCTGTTAGTTGTATATGTGGATGATATTGTAATCACAGGTAGTGACTCAAGAGGAATTTCATCTTTGAAGTCCTTTCTTCATACTCAGTTTCATACCAAATACTTACGGATGTTAAAGTATTTCTTGGGTGTTGAAGTTAGTAGGAGTAAGAAGGGAATCTTCCTATCTCAGAGGAAGTATGTGCTTGATTTACTGTCAGAGTCGGAAAAGTTGGGTGCTAAACTATGTAGTACTCCAATGGTTCCTAATTTACAATTAACCAAAGAAGGAGAATTATTTGCAAATCCTGAAAGGTACAAAAGACTTATTGGCAAGTTAAATTATCTTATTGTGATATGTCCTGATATTGCTTATTCAGTGAGTGTGCTGAGCCAGTACATGTCATCACCAACTGTTGATCATTGGAAGGCAGTAGAACAAGTTCTGCACTATTTAAAAGGTGCTCCTGGACGTGGAATCCTATATGGCAATCATGGTCATACTAGGATTGAATATTTTTCAGATTTTGATTGGGCAGGGTGTAAGGAAGATAGGAGATCTACTTCAGGATATTGTATTTTTGTTGGGAGAAATTTGGTTTCATAGAAGAGTAAGAAACAGAATGTAGTCTCACGATCAAGTGCGGAAGCTGAATACCGAGCTATGGCCAAGTCTGTGTGTGAAGTCATATGGGTATATCAGCTTCTCAGTGAAGTAGGAATTAAGGTCTCAGTACCTGCAAAGCTATGGTGTGATAATCAAGCTGCACTTCACATTGCTTCCAATCCAATCTTTCTTGAACGAATGAAACATATTGAGATTGATTGTCATTTCGTTCATGAAAAGATCCAACAGGGTTTGATCACTACAGGTCATGTGAAGACTGAAGAACAATTAGGTGATTTATTCATTAAGGCTCTTAACGGGGTCTGGATTGATTATCTATGTAACAAGCTGGGCATGATTAATATCTATGCTCTAGCTTGAGGGGGAGTGTTACAGATTGTATATTGGCTGATTTGTAGCGATTAGATTGTTAACAAATATAGGCTGATTTGTAGGCTAAATAATAGGAATTAGAGTGTTGATTTATTGTAATTAATATAAGATATTTTACTTCCTATTATAGGATCTCTATACTTGTATATATACCCTTATAATTGATGAATAAAAGATGAGAAGTTTCATTCTCTTATTCTAAAACTTCCAGTTCCAAAATCCAAAGCACAGGCCTGCAACATATCTTCCAAAACTCTATTCACTCGTTTTTGTCTGCCCAGCCGTTTGTGGGTGCATTGTTGTGCTGAACTTTACTGTGGTCCCATACCTCTACGACAACTTAGTCCAGCTCCGAGGTAAGTTTAGAATCTCAATCTGACATAACACTAGAAGATACTCATGTAGTCTAATTACTTCCTCCATATAGATTTCACTTAACATTTCTAGAGAATTCCGTTAGTTAATGGGATTGAAATGAGCAGACTTAGTCAATCCACTACCACCCATATAGTATCTCGCTGTCCTACTGCCATGGGTAATCCTATAACGAAATTCGTAATAATTTTATTCCATTTTCACGATGGAGTAGGTAACAGTTGTAGTAATTCTCTAGGCTATTGCTGATCAGCTTTCACTTGCCGACAAATTAAACATCAAGCTACAAAGTCTGAAATATTCTTCTTCATACCAATCAACCAATAGCATCGTTTCAAGTCCTGATACATCTTTACTGCTCCTGTATGGATGGTATACTTATTTCGATGTGCTTCTATTAAAATGCCTTGCTTCATCACAGACTGTTTCGGAATTCAACACCGATCCCGATAATAAATAATCCTATTATTATCCCTTTAGAACTCATCTCCTCCCTTATTCACCTCTTGTTGCACCAAATTTTGCAACTGTTCATCTTTATCTTGTTCTCCCTTCAACTATTGTATAAAATAGGTTGCATGGAGATATTACTCATCCTTATTTCTCCATCTACTACAAATGCTTCCGAATTTGGAATTCATAGCACTCCAAGAGCTGATAAATTCGCCTTCATACTAAGGGCATCTGCTACTGTGTTTGCTCTTCCAGGATGATACTTAATTGGACACTGGAATTCTTCCAAAAATTCCATCCACCGACATTGTCTCATGTTCAAATCCTTTTGGGTAAAACATACTTCAAGCTTTTGTGGTCAGTGAAGACTTTAAACTTAGCCCCATACAAATAATACCTCCACGTCTTAAGGGCAGACACAATAGTAGCTAACTCCAAATCATGTGCAGGGTAATGCTCCTCGTGTGATTTCAATTTCCTAGAGATATAAACTATCACATTTTTCTCTTGCATCAATACTCCTCCCAATCCTTCCTTTGACACATCTATGTATGCCTCGTAAGGTTTGTCCATCATTGACAATATTAGAACAGGAGCAGAACTTAATCCTTTTCTCAGCTCCTTGAAATTTCTCTCACACTTCTCGGTCTAAACACAATGAACTTTCTTTTGTGTAAGTCGAGTTAAAGGTGAAGCTATCTTAGAAAGTCTCTCAATAAATCTCCAATAATATCCTACTAATCCCAGAAAACTTTGTATTTCAATTGGAGTCTTGGGACATTTCCAATTAGTCACCGCTTCAACTTTCGCAGGATCTATTATAATCTCATCTTGGGATATCACATGTCCTAATAATGCTACTTCTTATAGCCAAAACTCACACTAACTGAATTTTGCATATAATTTAGCCTCTCTTAACTCTTCCAACACTTTCCGAAGGTGTTGTTCTTGTTCTTGGGGATCTTTGGAGTACACCAGGATATCATCTGTGAATATAACCACAAACTATCTTTGTAAGGCCATAATGTCCGCTGCATCAGGCCCACGAAGATAGTAGGGCATTAGTAACACCAAAGAACATCACTATAAACTCAAAATGTCCATATCGTGTGTTAAATGTAGTTTTCAGTATATTTCTTCCCGAATCTGAACTTAGTAATATCCTCGCCTCAAGTCTAACTTTGAGAATCATTCCCTTCCTTGTAATTGATTAAATAATTCATCAACCATGGGCAATAGGTAGTTATTCTTTACCATTATTGCTTTTAATCCTCGATAATCTCAACACATTTGCAGTGACTCATTTTTCTTTTTAACAAGTAATACAGGTACTCCACAAGGTGAAGAACTAGGCTGAATAAACTCTTTATCTATTAATTCATGTACTTGTTTCTTAAGCTCTTGTAGTTCTGTAAGTGCCATTTTATAAGGAGTTCTTGAAGTTGATTTTTCCAATGGTACCCAATCAATTGAAACTTCTACTTCTCTCTTCGGTGGTAACTCCTTCAATTTTGCTGGAAAACATCTAAATACTCGTTCACCACAAGGGCATCTTCAGGTTTCTTAACCTCTTTTGGCTTATTAATTTCATAAGCTAAGATCTGGTACACCCTTTCCTAATCATTTTTTGGGTCTTAAGTCCCGATATGAAAACATTACTTTTCCTTCCAGCCTCACCTACCAATTTCAATATAGGTTTCCTAAGCCGACGGAATCGTACTACTTTATGTCTATAGTCAACTTGAATATGGTGCTGGGATAGCTAGTCGATGCCCCAGATAGCATTGTAGTCCTCTATGGATAGACATATTAAATCTCTTCACAAAACTTCATTCTCGACCAAAGTCTTACATTCTTTATGTACTTTCTCACTATTCATTTACCTTCCCAATTGGGTACTAATAATTATTTCATAATAAAGTTTCTTCCCCTTTTTCCCCATAGCATCCAAAAATGAATTGGCAACAAAAGATTGCATAGAATCGGGATCTACCAATACTTTAGCATTATGATTCAAAATAAGGAGCGTACCTTCCACTACTGTGGCATGATTATCCATATTTTCCAATGCAACCACTTAAACATTCACTTGTGGTTTAGTAGGTCCAGATTTAGAGATAGAAGCTTGTCCTAAGTTCTTTCTTTCTAGTCCTGACCTCTGCCTCGATTATTTCTTTCTCAGTCGACTCCATCCTCCTATCCTTCGAGGGGGAGGGCAATTGAATCTTTTATGCCTTATCTTCCTATAATTAAAGAACAAAAGGGGGTTGTCCTCTAATCGGGCCTTCCCTTATTTTCATCTTTCCTTTCTTTTGCCATCGAGGTTCTCCAGATCTTTTCTGACTCATACCCCAAAGTCTATTTTAATTTCTTTTATTCATATTCTCATTTATTCCAGCATTCTCAATGACTCTAGTAATAGCCTCAATCAACCATTGAGTGGTACCAACCATTTTCTAGAAGGTTTGGAACATAGTATAATCCAAATTTACAAGATGGGAACATCCCACAGGTGGTTTCTCCACTATTGGCTTAGTGTTATTTTGAGTAGTTCATGATGACAGTCAAAAAGTTCATTTAGGAAACATCTGTACAGTTTATATGGTTTTGCTGGTAAAACGATATAACATAACTCAAGAGCAGGCATAAAAAGGCTATAGTGCACATAGCAGAATCATAACATATATTCATTCTCATCAAACATAAAGCTAATACAAAATTTATGTGCCAAGCACACAATTATATACACTGGCCAACCTGTACATATCCTATTACATATATCCACATCTCATCCTCCTGCTCATCATCATCACTATCCGAAACGGGTGGTCCTGAATCAATTGAAATCGTATAGGACTCGGCTGCATTAAATCCCTCATCTCCATACACATCAGGGTGCAACTAAGCCAGTATCTCTGGGTCTATCTCCAGTTCCTCCTTGAGCTCCTCAAGCTCGAGCATAGGCATCTCTACCTTAGGTATCTCTTGATCCCCTCCAACCTCAACAACCTCCAGTCCTACCATCTCTTCCTCTAATACTCCCAGAACATCCTGCTAAATACCTCATCATCATCCTCAGACAACACTATACCGTCGAGGATACCGTCGTCCTTATCATCATCTTGATTGCATGGTTCAATATCATCATCAACCTTATTAGAATCGTCACCTATCTTTTCTATCTGACTATGTGGTAACGATATCCTCTCAGGAGTAAGTGTCCTGTTCAAACTAAGGTCTCACACAAATGGAGTAACGACAGGTACTAGCGAGTCAAATGAGCTCCCGGTGAGACAGGGTGTATGACGGCGGCCAGGACCAGGTCATGTCAAGACAAAATGTCCTAGCACGCCTACTTAGTAGATCATCCTAATCTTCTCAGATCTTTTCAAACTCAAATTCTCAACTATTCATTTCTTCCCTTCATTGCTACATTCATCCATTGGGCACTTACCCTTATCACTGCTATCCGCCATACCTTTGCAATGAAAGAGTTCTATCAATCCCTATGATGATATCACAGTTCTACAAAATTAGGCTCTGATACCAATTGTAACACCCCTGCTAAGATAACAGCGGAAGCATATCAACACCTGGTGTCGCCCTATCAGTTACCCAGATAAGGGGTCTTTATAACGAAAACCAAAGGAATGAATACATACATACATACATACATACATATATACATACATACATACATACATACATACATACATACATACATACATACATATATATATATATATATATATATATAAAGTCCAAACTCATATAATATCCCGTACTAATGGCCACACATATACATGCATCAGAGAATCTCATACATGTCATCTCTAACTACAACAGCAACAAAGTACATAATTAAAAGGGAAACCATCTAGACCTATACTGCTGTCACTGTGGTATCTTTCTATCTGTAGGTTCGTTCAACTCTGGATCTGGCAAAAGGGTAATATAAAGACACGTGTGAGTAAAAAATCACCCAGTGAGTCTCGTGTGTGCTAGTGCTTTAGTAAAAGACAAAGTACATAAAACCTTTATGGGAAAAGCATTTCATTTTCCACATATTTTCTAATTGCAAACAATTCCAAAACTCTTTAAAAAATAGTTTATTCAGAACTCAATCATTTTTGAAAAACTATGTTTTAATTTCAAATCATTGTCCCAATTTTCAAATTATAGGCACTTCTCCAATAGAAGGTCGGCCTGTATGCAAAGCCCACAGCCTTTACCTTCAGCATCACGTATCATTGTACTGAGACTGTAGTACACCGTAGTGTACTGCTCAGAATAAACAATAGGTAGACTGCAACATACCAAGTGTATCGTAGCACACTGAATCTTTTACTTGCTACCGTAAGCCAAGGGGTTCCAATCCTGACGTCATTCACCATCAAGGTAGCAAGTGATTGAATAATGCTAGGTGTCCAGCCCAGCCCGTAAACAACCTAAATCAAAGTGCACATAAGGCACAGCAATTTCCAAGCACTAGACGGCTAGCCAGGATGACTTATCTTAATGTCCTGTCACCCTGTTTGGAGTAAGAAATTCCCCAGAACTAGCTAGGTTACTTAGGGTCATCTATCTCTAATAAGAGTTAGTATAAAGATTAAAGTCCTTGCTGAATACTTAACATCACCAATACCAACCCCTTCTGACTGATCAGACCAAAGTGTTATCTAATCTCGCAGGATTTTCAAAACAAATATTTTTGTGGCAAAATAACATTTTCTAGAATTTGATCTCACAGACTCATAAGTTAGATCATAATTTCCATAGGTTCTACAGGGCTAATCAATTCATTCCATAGGCATATCATGCAAAATATATATATTTTGGGATCAAAATGTCATTTTTCAAAACAAGTTTTCAAGAGTATCCATGTGAAACCCCACCTAAAGCCAACCTTAGAGTAAGGGGGATGGGATGCATATTATGTGATCGTGCATAAAAATATACTTGAATGATTTTTTGTGCCTTAGAATTATGGTTTATAGGATAGATGGTTTATTTATACTTGTTAGGTAAAAAGGGTAAAAGGGGTAATTTTTCTTGAAGTCAAAATAGGAAGATGCCTTGAAGTTTAGATAAGAAGAATATTTGGGTGACAAAATAAGAACAAGAGTTGATGTGGTTAAGTGGTTAGAGCTTTGTGATTTAATCTCTAAGGTCTTGAGTTTAAATCACATCACTTAAGTTTTATTCATGAATATCTTAAACGTGTTTGAATTTTCAATTTTCTTACATTCCTTAAAGATAGGAATATTGTCTTAAGAGAGACATAAAGATAATGTCTTGATTATGTGATCATGTCCTAAAAAGAATTCAACAGGAATTCTTGTCCCCTGTAATTTTTCTAACCTTGTCCTAACCTCTTTGAAATTTAAACTATCCTTAATTCATTAATCCATTTTTTTTCCAAAAATTCTGTGATAAACCCCTAGCATTGGAATTCAAAAAGCAACTCTTGAGGGATAGGGAATGGCCGAAAATAGGGAGGAGAATTAGGAAGGGATTCCAAGGAAAAGAAAACACCATAGCTATACCTTCAAATTCCATATTCATCTTGTTCATGTTTTGGTAATGGAAAATCTGAAAAATTTTCCAGAATTTTTGCAAGGTTGTTTTCGAAAGTTTCAGCCAACTCTCTTACCCAATTACTACCAGAAAAATGGTCATTTCATGTAAGGTTGAAGGCTGGAAATTCAGTGGATTTTCGGACTGCACAACCTGTTCAAAACCAGAATTTTTCTTCAGCAATTTCGCTGCATTGAAGCTGGAATTTGAAGCCACCTTTAGGTCATAAGAATAGCTAGAACTTCCTCTGTTTTTTCTTCAATAGGAAGGCTAGAAAACTACCATTAAAAGACCTTCAAACACCCTCAAGAACCAACTACAAATCAGGCCAAAGAAAGTAGAAAATTCTGCACCAAAATCATCTCCATTCCAAGTGCCCTTGAAGCATTAAAAACCAGAAACTTTCCAGCTTGTTTTCTCAAGGCAAAGGCCAAAATTCTTCACTCAAAAACCTCTGCAATTCAGACCTTGTTCAGCCATGGACTGAACCACTTGGCCTCCACACTAATCTTGAATGTTTGGACTCCATGATCACCCCTAGAAAAACTCCTAAGATTACTCTATCCAAAACTTATTTGAACTTCAAACTAAATTCCAGATTTTTGCTCCATTAAAACACTCTTGGAGCAAGTGATCAAACCAGAAATTCTCTGCCATCATAGACCAAGTTTCAGCCAGCCTTATGAACTGAACAACCCTTCATTCTATGCATAAAGCCTAGCTAGTTCGGCCTTACACCATTAAAGAGCAAGAGACCTTCCATGAACAACCTCCATTAACTAATCATTTACCTCAAACAACTCCTCATTTTCCTCCATTTGAATTTCAAAAAAACTGAAAAATTCTCTCTCATTCTTGATAACCGAAACTCCTATCTCCACTAGGCTATTCGGCCAACAATAGTTTCAGCAATTCTCAAAGCCATTTTCTCTCAAACCTTCTCAAGAACACCAAGAACACACACTCCTCATCTTCAAGCCTAAACCTATCATAAACACCTCCAATCACTTCCAAACACTCCAAATCATCCATATTCAACCTATAGTCTTCATTTTCGGCCTTTATAACACTAAATCACCCAAAACAAAATTTTTGAATGGATCAAAATCAAGTTTTTTGTTGAAGGTTCCAAGAACACCAAAAGGTAAAACAAGAACAACCTCCTTGTTCTTTCTCATCTACTCAACTTCTAATCTCTCTCTCTCTCTCTCTTGGCTAAAATGGTGATGATCAACCATGGCTATTTTTCCGGACCACTAAAGGCTCTCAAAATCGTGTGGATCTTCTCTAATCAAGGAAACCTTCATCAAGTGATCATCTATCAAATATTTTCCCTTGAATCTTCCTCTTTAATTTCTGGATTCATGATTCTTAGATGTTGACAGGATGATTGAATAAAATGGGGTTGAGTGTATGTATGTGGATGAAGGGGATGGAGTTAGGACATGAGAGTTGAAATGTATGATTAGGCCTTTTGGATTTTTCTTTTGAATCAATATATGCTCATCATGGTTAATGAGGTTTAGAGATGTTTTGATGCATGATAGATATTATGACACCAATGGTGATTAGGCTTTTATATTCTTAATTTTCAATAAAGCCATGGATGATGATTATGCCTAGTAGGAGATTGGCCATGTGTTAGTATATGTTGATTCAAGTATATGTTCATGAATGGATTAGCATATTATTTAATGTTTGAGAATGTGTTCATAGATCTTTTCTAACAATAGGAAATTATGGTAAAAATTATTTTCTTTGTTAATTCTAAAATTATTTTTATTAACAAAATTTATTAATTTAATTGGAATTATTATTATATTTACTCTATAAAATTTGAAATTGCTAGGAAGATTTGGAAATAGGGTATTAATTAAAATATTAATATTTTATTAGCTAAATAAATAAAATTTTTTATTAGAAAATAATAATAATAGTAATAAATAATGAAATATTAGAATTAATTAATATCAAATGATCTTGTAGACCATATTAATTAGCTTTACTAAAACTTTTATCTACATCCATAAATATTATTTGTAATAAAATTTATTTATTATTTAATAATTAAAAATTAAGTATAATTAATTTATTATTAATTTTATTGGTTATTTATTAACTATTCATTGTTAATTAAAAATTAAAGTGTAATTTATTATTTATAGTAATAATACTATTTAGATATTTCCATTTACTAGTATTATTTAGGACTTGGTATTATCCAATATTTAACATTAGTTTATTTATTAGCAATAATACTCATACTTTATTATTTGAAACTATAACTTATTAGTATTTATTTTATAACCCCTAGTTATTTTAATTTGTTAAGTTAGATTTATCTTATAAAATACTTTATCGACTAGTATTAAAGCTTAAGACATTATGGTCATGGTTAGTTGTGGTTGTGACTAGTTGAAGTAGGAATTTTTTATGTAAGGTGGATATGGTCCGAATGTTATCTTATACCTTATGTTTACCCCAGGCGGGGTTAGGTTGACCTTGGAAGACTTTTGAGTCTAAGAAGAGCAAAGGATCAGGTAAGTTCCTGTACGGAATCATTTGAAGACTAAAGTTAATGTGGCAAGCCAAAGTCAATGTATATGAGCATTTGTTCTGTAAAGGCAATTAAGGACAATTTTCCTTCTTTTTTCAGTCAAGCAAACCATTTGAAATTAAACAAGCAATTTTATACACAAATGCTAAACTTTTTCTAAAAACCCAACTTTGGCAAGAATTTTGGAAACCTTTATTGCTATTTTCAAGTAAATCATTGTATGATCATTTTTCCCCCAAGTGTGACAAATAACATTGAGTATTCAATAATGGTAGACTACTAGGACTAGTCTTTGAAGGGTTAAAGTAAGTCTCTCAATAGGTGGCCACCTCTGAGGGGTGAGTCCTTCCCGGCTAGGACGCCAGTCCTGTAAGTCATACTAGTCCGAGCTAGTGAGTTCAGTCAAGTGGACTGTGTGTTTCTAGAGTGGACAACCAGTAAGTTTGGGTGTAGAGATGGAGGAGTATCTCACCCCGGTAGGCTGTACACCTACCTTGTGTCAGTATGCTCAACGTGTGGCATTCTGATCATTATATTATCATGATGCACGAAGTGTGGTACCATGGCTACCTCTTTTGAGTGGTTGTATTTATTGTGCACATGTATGTTTTGGACAGCAAAATACCACTCTTCATTTATGACATTTATTTAATGCTTGCCAACACTTTCTTTTATAAAACCTTTACAACTTGCATACATCAACTGTTTTACTTGAAACACTCAAAACACACACGGGCTTACTGAGATTTTTATCTCACCACCTTTTATACCATGTTTTCAAGTTGATCCTGCTGTGAAGGTCATTAGCTAGAATGTTGCCTATGCTTTGAAGACTCTTTGTTATTTTTCCTATGTATTGCTTTTGAGAGAAAGTAGCAAATATTTATTTTTGAATTTGTTCATGTATTGTTGGGTTGTAATAAGTTAAGTTTTGGAGTATTTCTTTTTTTTTTTTTTTGTGTCCTAGTTATAAAGACCTTTTGTCCTGTGGATGGGGTGACATCCCCAGCCCTAACAGGGCATAGGTAGTGGGGTGTTACAATCCGAGTCATTTTGCCCGTACTCGATCACAACAGTCATTTCCAATGGTATTCAGGTCATTTTACCCATACTTGATTCCAAAAGACTTTTTGAGGGTATTCGGGTCATTTTACCCTTACTCAATTTGAAAAGTGTTCACAAGAGTTCCAATAAGGATATTTTGGTCTTTTACCAAATACCAGATTCCAAAGATTTCCATAAAACATTCCAATAAAGACATTTGGATCATTTTCTAAATACCCGATTCCAAAATAAACTCATTTCAAGAAATCCAGAATTCTAATTCCAAAAGAGGATTAAATTCAAAATTTTCAAACACATTTCCATACAATGTTCCAATAAGGATATTGTAGTCAACTTATGAATACCCGATTCCAAAATTTACCACTTTCCAAAAATCCTAAGTATTTAATCCAAAATGGTTTAAATTCACAAAATTCATGCTTTAATCATCCATAAAGCTTCTAGGCAATCGACAAATATAAACACATAGAGAGTTCATCAACAAAGTTTACAAACCCTAGCTTTTGATCCAAAATTAAGACATGAAAATCATGTTTTCATTTTAAAATTGATATAATAACGATCACCATTCACCCAACAACAACTTTAATTCAAGTAAGGTAGGGGTTTACCTTATATTTAGAACTCATTGGTGTGATTTGCCCCAAGAACCTCTCAAGAACTCACACACTACTTACCGTTTCTTTCTTTTTGCTATTTTTTCTTGATTTCTTTTCCTTTATTTCTCTCCCCTTTAGGCAGTCAAAATTTTCTAGCTATATAACAGCCTTCCCACCACCATTCTCATCGGATTTTGGCCAAGAGAAGTTTCAATCAATTAATTGTATGGTGGCTAATGTAAATGTGTGCTCCAATTGAAAAATTACACACTATTTCCTTAATTTTCCTCCAAAAAAATTTCTTCTTTTCTCTATTGAGGCTACTGACTTCTTGTCTAATTTTCAGCCATTAAATCACCTTCTCATGGTCCATGTATTAGCCAATCACAATTCACAAGACCTTAATCAAAAGGCTCACAAGTGATGTGTTCCAATCACAAAAATACACGTCATTCTTTATTTATTTTGTAATTCTTTAATTCCATGCATCTTGCATGAATTCTTCATGAAACCTCTCTTAAATTGACACATGTCCATGGGCTACCAAACACAAAATGCCACACGTACAAATTTTCAATCGCATTTTTAATTTTTCCTTAGAAATGACCAAAATCGGGTCCGAAATGAAAAAATATGTTAGTTTACTAATCAACTCCAAAAATTCCATTGAATCCATTGGTAATACTTAAATTATTCAATTTCCTCTCAGTTTGGTCAAATTCACAGTCAAAGTCGCCGGCGCGGTCAAAATGACAAAAATACCCCCGATAATCCAAATAACATAATTCATACCAAAACGTGCATTTTGTCGCACTGTTCAATTTCTCTTCTCAACGTACTCTTAAATTCTTATTTTATTAACAATAATAGCTTTTTGAAGATTTAGGAAACGGGTATAACAAATCCAATAATTACATCCAAGTCCCGACAAAATATTATTATACCAAAATATTCGTCTCATTACATTGATCATCTTTTGTTTTAGCTATTGATATAAATTCTTATCCTATTACAAGTATTGGCCAATTGAAGGTAAAAGTGCAAGGTATTACAATATATGATGAGACAGTTTTTACAAAGTGAGATTTGTAATTTCCAGCTTTCCTCTCATGCCTATAGCTTAGACCATTTCGGTTTCTAGCAATATGTTGTGCACCAAGGAATTTTTTTAATTTATTTTTGCCATTTGTAAACTTTTCAATGCCTGTAGTAAGATCATCGACTCTATTTTCATATCATCAAAATTGCTAACCACAATTTCAAGAGAACGAATTTGATCACATAAGCATTCATTTGCTAGAGACACATAATTCAATGAAGTAATGATAACATCCTTTTCAATATTTGCACACATATATGACTTAAGAGAGACTTTGTTCTTATTCAACATCTTTGCATTCTCATCTAACAAACAGTCCATTTTCATCTTCATTTCTTTATTTCTTCTAGACAGCTTTTTCAGATCATGAAACATGTCAAATAGCAATTCATTAGGATCATCAAGCTTTTCATAATCCGGATTATGTAAATAAGATACGAAATTAGTGGTAGTGGAATTTACTTCATTTTCCATTGCCATGAAGCATATGTTTGCTTTCTCTTTGTCGGATCCATCACTCTCCAGTCTCGAATTCTTCTTAGTCCCAAGTCCCAATCAGTCCTTTTATTTTCATCTTGTTGTGCTTAGCTTCTCTTTCTTTAGGCATTGGCCAATCAGTGATAAAATGCTTTGTACTCTTGCATTCATAGCATTGAGGTTTGAAGAATGAAGTTTATCCTTTGTTTTTTACAAACTTCTTCCCTTTGCTGAAGTTGCCTTTTCTGAAAAGGTAGTTCCCCCTTTTCCTTTGTCATCATTATCATATTCTTGAAACTTTTTAAGTTTCATTTCATGAGTCAAGAAAGAGCCAATTAACTTTTAAGTAGGTAAGCTGTTCAGATTTTTTAAATCTTATATAGCCAAGGTTTTTGGCTGCCAACTCTTTGGCTGAGCATCAAGCAGTTTTCTGTTTTGTTCTCCAAGGGAATAAATTTTCCCATATACTTTTAGACCATTCATAATATTTGTAAATCGAGTGAACATATCGGTTATGTTCTCACATGGTTTTATAGGAAATAATTCATAATCTCGGACCAACATTCCCAACTTTGATTCTTTTACTTGATTTTTCCCCTCATGGGTAACCTCAAGTAGTCTCCATATTCCATTAGCTAAATCACAACCACTAACTTGGTTGTATTCATTAGCATCAAGAGCACATCAGAATATGTTTATTGCTTGAAAGTTCAAAGTCATTTTCCCAATGTCCTCATTATCATATTCATCACTCTATTTGGGCACTTTTCTACCATAAACAAATTTTGACGAGACAAATGGACCATTTTCAATCAAATTCCATAGCTTAAAATTGATTGAGTAGACATGAATCTTCATTCTCCTTTTCCAAAATGTATAATTGCTTCTATTGAACAAATGAGGTCTATTTGTGGAAGATCCTTCTATGTAAGGTAAAGCAAATCTGTCTGCCATATATATCTTTGCTACAAAGTTGTTAAGCTAAAGATAATGTAGACCAATGCTCTAATACCAATTGATAAACCTTAGAGGTGGGAGATGGGTGAATAAGGTTTATGGCAAACAATTTCAAACTTTAAAGATCTTCAGAAAATCTTAAAACAAGAACTAACATAATGAGTAAGCCAAATAAATGTTATCTGTGCAACTTTGAATATGCTGCTAAAAAACTTTCAAATCTATGCCAAAAGATGGAAATAAGATCTATATTTAATGTGGATAACTTCAGTAACAATAACAGATTCACCAAGATACATAAAGACTTTGCTTAAAACAATGAATGCATAGAGGAGCGTAATGCTTGTGTTCAGAAAGACAGATTACTTCGTAGCTAATGGAGTACATACAAGAATCTTTTAAATTACCACTAAATGACGAGAATATGATCTATTTTAAAGATGGGTAGTTGGGATAACAAATACAGACTTACTATAGAACAATAAAGCCTTTAAAACTGATCAACAACTGTAGAGATAGGGATAGAATTCTTTGATCGATAACCAGAGAAAATGCAGCAACAAAATACAGATAAAATATAGAAGAAAAAACCCAAGGATTTATAGAGGTTTGATCCTTAATTGATCTATATCCACTACCTTAAATACCTCATTTAGGATTTCAACTTAATCACTAAAACGTTTTTCCCAAATCAATGGTGGTAGGCTGTACCCATCTTACACAAGAGGATCACCACACTTAGTTTTACACCCAACATTTTCAATCTTAACAATCAAGGCTCACCCCAATTGGGCTTTACAAGCAACCTTGATACATTCACCAAACAAGGCTCTCCCTAATTGGGTTTTACACCACAACCTTATTACATAACAAATCACAAAAAGAAATGCAGAAATAGCTCACAGATTGAGTAGATAAGAATAGTTTGAGCACCTGTACCTTTTTTACCCTTGAAGCAATTTGATTTCACCTTGAAGCACAATAAAAAGGGAGATTTTTATTTTCTAAAGTGTAAGAGTGTTTCTGAGAGAGATAGCACAAATATCTACTTTAAAATTGTGTTTTGAAAGCTTTTATAGAAGTAAAAAGTAAAGCTCTAATGGCTAGATAACGGCTAGAAACAACTAGTTTCTTGCTGTAGACTTTTTAGAGTTTTGGACTCAAGGATCAGACAAGGGTACATCTAAAATGTGAGTCCAAAATGGCACTTTTTAGGCATATATAATTTGACACTGTTCACAGAGTTTTGGACGAAGCTTTTAAATGCAGAGTCACTCAAACTACTCAATCCAAAATTCTAAAGACTTAATACTTTGAAATCTTTTTACATGTGTGTTTCAAGGTAGAAATAAATTGAATCATAAGGTGAAGAAGACATAGGAATTTATAGAGAACAGCTTAACAAACTGATTCCTAGTCTAATGTTCTTTCTCAAGGACTTCATGATCTTGTGAGCTCTTAGTTTGAAGTTGTACTTGATCAATCACTATTTTGGATGGAATATTCCTAGTTTTTACATTAAAAATATCTCAAATTAACCTCAAATAAATAAGAAAATGGTGATAAATTTAACCTCTATCAACATAGATTCGTGTTTTTTTGATATATTCAAGAAAATGTTTTTTACTTGAGACTTGTAGGCATTGATTGCTAGATTTTAACATAAATCCTTTTCTTGAATAATTATGAATGACAGAGCTTTGGTACATTGAAAATCATGTTTTACGCGCTATGCGAGCTTCCTAAATTTGGAAAACTATATCTAAGTAAGACTTTATGGGTGGACTCCCATAAGGGTATTTTCTATAAAATGATTCCAATAGTTTAGAAAATGTTATATTTGGACTGAGAAATATGGAAACATTTTACAAGTCAACTGAATTTTCGTTTTCTAGACTCAATTGTAATTACAAAAATTTTATGAAATGAAATAAAATTATTTCACTTGATCAAATGGAAAACCAAGATTATTATGAGTTTCAAATTCTTTATTACTTGTTAATCATCGGTTTTGTGCATATGGTTGAAAATACCTATTCTATCCTGTTACATGATAAGTTTTTCACGTTACATGATAAAATCATGATCTCTTGACACATTTTTCAAGTTACTTGAGAAAATCCCACCACGTGCCATGTTTCATGATATTTCATGCATGCCTTGTATTTACAAGTTATGGAAAAGGAGTGAAAACCTTTTCTATTTCATGGACCTGAATATGTTTTGTGAAAGTATTGAGTACTCAACAGAAGTTGTTCTCCTTGTACTAGCTTACATTAGAGATAGACAGCCTCAAGTAACTTGGCTAGTTCTGGGGTTCTCTTACTCCAAATGGGGTGACAGGACATTGGGAGTAGCTACAGCCTGAATAATGGCCCAAGTGGGCAACAACTCCTGAATAACTGACCCAAATAGGCCACACATACATGAAATCGTGCATATCTAAATTTACATGTTTTATGCCTGAATTCCTGGATTCTTGAAATGAAATGTTTTATGCCTAAATTCCTGAAATAAAATGTTTATACCTAAATTCCTAAATTCCTAAAATGAAATATTTTACACCTAAATGCCCGAATTCCTGCATATGGGTGTTCTAGATAGGATTTTCCTAATTTCGTGAAATTTTTGAACATGAATTTTCCAGAGTCAATACCTACATTACTTGAATTCCTTCTTTCCTACAAATGAATCTACTAGAAGCAATGTCTAATTTACCTGAGTTCTTGAAATTCAAAACATGAATTTTTCAGTAAGGGCACATGGATTTTACTACTTGCATTTTTGGTTAAACATCAACCCTCGATACTTAATTATTCCTATTTACATTGAGTGCAAGTCTACTAACCTGTCTTATTTCTACTTGAATTACTATTTAGTCCTAGACATAGTACTCAATATTTCTTGATGTTTATTTAATGAAAACACTAGCACACACGGGACTCAATGAGTGTTCAGCGCTTACACAGGTTTTATTCTTGACACGTTTTAGAGACCAAACCTCGTTAAAAGGTTCCCGAATATGCCAAGGACTCAGGAGACAGTGTCACGAATGACCGTGGGAATTTGGACACTACCCGTACTTGGTTAGAAGACTTAATCTTTTGATGCCTTTGTGTATCAAATTGTTCTTATATTTTTAGTGATGTTTTTGAAAAATTTTCGTTGTATTGAAAGTTGTTTTCATTAAAAAGACCCCTTGTCTGGGAAGATCAAACGGGGGGACATCTCACAATATAAGGTCCGCTACGATATGAATATATGGGGTGTTACAACACCTCCTTCAAATCTTGATACATGTTTACTTCTCCAAGGTGTATAGTATATCAACTTTTATGAGCTTCTCCCAATATTTTTTTTCTTCAACTCCTCATTATCAGGTACACACAACCATTCCTGAAAATACAATATTCCAAAATCATCCTCATGAAAGTCTTGGCTTCCCCTCTTCATCTCTTTATCCTTGGAATTTCTAAAGTCTAGACCATTCAGTCGAGCTTCCTTAATTTCTTGCTTCAAATTAGGGATTACTATTAATTTTCTTAGACAAATCTTTTCTTTTTCTACTTCCACTTCTAAACTCAAAACTTCCTGTATGCTTGCATTTCTCATACTCTTAGTTGAGCCAAACTTACTTTTCTGCTCAATGTATTAGTTACTAGATTTGCCTCTCTAAGATGGTAATTGATGGGACATATATATTCCTCTAAAAATTCCATCCATCTTCTTTGTCTGGAGTTCAAATCCTTTTAGGTGAATATATGCTTTAGACTTTTATGGTCTGTTAGCACTTCATAATCTACCATATAGAGATAATGCTTCCACTTCTTTAGAGCATAAATGATGGTTGCAGACTCTAAGTCATGTGTGGGATAATTAATCTTATGTGGGCTAAGTTTGCACGAAGCATAAGCAATCACCTTCCTATCCTATATTAATACAACACCTAGGCCTTCTTTCGAAGCATCTGTATATAACATATAAAGATTCCCTTCCTCAGGCAAACTTAATATGGGTGTTGTTATCAATTTCTTTTTTAGTTCTCGAAAGCTTCTCTCACACTTATCACTCCACAAAAATGCCACATCCTTCTATAAAAGTTAAGTTAATGGTGACACTAAGGTTGAAAATCCTTTAATGAAACGCCTATAATACCCGGCTAATCCCAAGAAACTTCTAATTTCTGGGACATTCTTTGGTTATTTCTAATTGGCAATTGCTTCCACTTTTGCTGGATCTACTTTAATTCCTTCCCTTGTTACTATATACCTAAAAAATGTAATGAAATCTCGCCAGAATTCACATTTGCTAAACTTATCATAAAGATTATGTTTTTCCAATTTTTTCCAACACCAATCTTAAATGCTCTACATATTCTTCTACACTCTTGGAGTATATCAAAATATCATCAATGAAAATCACCACAAACTTGTCTAAATAAGGCTAAAAAACACAATGCATTAAGTCCATAAAAGTGGTCGGAGCATTGGACAATCAAAATGGCATCACCACAAACTCATAATGCTCATATCGAGTATTAAACACCGTCTTTGGTATATCTTCCTCATGAATTCGCACTTGGTAATATCCCTGTCGTAAATATAACTTCGAGAAAGCGTATGATCGTTGAAGTTCATCAAACAACTCATCTATAGGTGGAAGGGGATACTTATTCATGATGGTTAAGTTATTTAACCCTCGATAATCAATTCATATTCATAAAGTCCCATCCTTCTTTTAGACATATAACACCAGTGCTCCCTACGATGAAATACTAGGTCTAATAGACCTTTGGCTTAACAATTTCTTCAATTGCTTCTTCTTTGACTCCTTTAACTCTAATGGTGCCATTTGATATGGAGTTTTGGAAATAGGGTTAGCTCCATGTACCAAATCAACTATAAATTCTACTTCTCGAGGAGGGGTCAATTGGTCAATTCACTAGGAAAGACATCTGCATATTCGTTTACTATAGTAGTATTCTCCATAAAGGTTTAATCCTCAAGCTTATTATTCAAGTATGCTATATATCCTTGATATCCCTTCTTAAGAAATTTACGAGCCTTTGCTCCTGATATCAAATATTTCTGCTTCTTCACTTGATTACCCTTAAATTCCAAAACATCTCTTCCAGGTCTTACAAATTGAACCATCTTATTACTACAATCAACTCTTAAGTGGTGTTTAGATAACTAATCCATGCCTAAAACAAGATCATAATCCTCAAAAGGCATGAAAATCAAATTCCCTAAGAAATTCTCCCTTCTTACACTAATTGCACATCGGGTATATACTTCCCAATTGCTACAGATTTTCTTAAAGATGTGCTCACTAACAAGGTATAAGGCAATTCTAATCCATTCCATCCTATATGACGTGTAAAAACTTCATTTACATGGGAATCAATAGAGTTAGGTTTAATCAATACATTAACTTTATAGCCTTGATAGTGAGCGTACTTTCAACAATTGTAAGATCTATTCCCCACTCTTTTCTGTCTATTACAAATATCTTAGCCTTTACATGGGGTGTGGAATAACCCACTTGGTTCACAAATGGATTGGAACTTCCCTGAATAGTTTGCCACTGCTTTGGGCATGTATCTCCTAAGTGGGTAGAGTCTCTACAGTTATAACACCTCCACTGGCTGCTCTTATAGCAATAATCACTCTCCTTGTGCTCCCTTTTTTCATAGAAGCGACATCCTATCTCATTCCAATCATTCTTAACTGGAGTAGGTCGAGCCTACTTTCCTTTATTATTCTATGGTTGTCTCAATGGCCTTTAGCAAGGAATTTTCTAACAAGTGATGCCATTTTACTGGTAAACTTAGTATTATTTTCATCTCTGTCCTAGTAGTAACATCAACTGTAGTAGAACAGGTCATATTGGAAAATGAGCTAGTACTCGTCGTAATTCTAGCCTTAAACCCTTAATGAACTAATGAGCACAATTCTGTTCCGTATGTATCAGGCGACGATAATATTTGGATAATCTAGTAAATTGTGTTATATATTGTGCCATATACATATTTCTCTACTTCAAGGATTGGAATTCATCTTCCCACTTCTCCACTATCCATTGCGGTATATATTTGGCCTGAAATACGGTCACAAATATACCCCAACTCCACCCTTCACTATCTTTCTCCCATACTTCCTAAATTCTCGTCCACCATTCTTTTGCTAACCCTCGAAGACGAAAGGCTGTAAATTTTACCAAAGCACATAAACTTATTTTCAACCATTTCAAATCTCTTGCTATCGAAAATTTAATCCTAAGTCATCCTTCAATTTCTAAGGATCAATCTTATCAAATCCAATAATTTTGGATTTTATAATTTAACTAGCTACTAGACCATTTCAAACCCAAAAGGTTCAAAGAAGAGTTTAAATCTAGAATCTAATACTAATTGTAACACCCCACAACTATAGGGTCAAAGTAGTTGTGGATGTCACCCCGTCTGAATGACAAGGGTTTTTTTATAACGATATAAATAATAAATAAAATTTGGGGACTAAAAGACTTGCTATATTATTCTGATTACAACTCAGAACATAAGCCATATTTATAAGGTTCTAGTACACAACCTCCAAAATATAAACTCGAGTATCTAAGTAAGATAGTTTAGAAACATCTATTGTTCCTCCATCAAGTCTTGGTTCAATAAAAATCTGGAGTAACAAAAAGGCTGCCTAAAAGTTATGAAGTGAGTTGTGTGAGATAATATATCTCAATAAGTCCCATAGTGTATTATGTGAAATGTGTCAATATTTTTTTTAATGATGCATGACAGGGATTTGTTGGAATAGTGATAAAAGTTATAGTTTTCATTTGCAGAAAATCATTTGATCATTCTTCTTTTGGTTAGGAAAATATTCTTTTGTTGGGAAAACATGAAATTAAAATCTTGGCATTATGTATAAAATAAGAAGCCAGTCCTTCGGATGATAAACCAATTAGTACTTCAAACATATTTTCTTGTCCAAAGTCACATTGTAATCTCATCTGGAAGGAATATCATTTCTACCAATAATATTAAAATCAATATATATGAATAACCCAACACATAAACCACAATTAAATATATGATAACCATCGTCATGGTTTGCCCTACGGCTCGGGTGTCCTATGCCCGTTCTCTATTTTGATTTTGGATAAAGATGTTGCTAGCTAAAGATGACTAAATACGAAATATTGGCACCCCATGAAATAAGAGATCATAGTCTGGAAGTGGCTGCCAACTATGTAACACCCCTACTAAAGACAACAGCGGAAGCATATCAACACCGGGTGTCGCCCCATCCATTTTTTCGAACAAGCGCTTTTTATAATGGAAACAATAGGGTACATATGCATATGTAAAGTCCAAACTCGAAAATAACCGATATTGATGGCCACACATATACATATATTAGTGAATCTCATACATAACATCTCTATCTATAACAAAATACAGTACATGATCAGAAGGGAAAACTGTCTAGACCTATGCGGCCGACTCATGGTATTGTTCTTCTATCCGTAGGTCCACTCAACTCTGGATCCTACATTAGTTAAGATAAAGGACATGTGTGAGTGATGAATCACTCAGTGAGTCCCGTGTGTACTAGTGCTTTATGAAAGAATAGGGTATATAAAACTTTTGTAGAATAGCATACCATTTGTTCATCGGAAATAATTGCAAAACTCTCTAAAGAAGAGTTCATCCAGAACGTATTCGTTTTTGGAAAACTGTATTTCATTTTCAAAACATTGCCCCAATTTTCGAATCACAGGCGCTTTTCCAACAAAAAGTTGGCCTGTATGAAAAGCTCACTAGGATTCGTCTTCGGCATCACAGTCTTATTGTGCCAGGGACTTTGCCTTACAGCACTCAACCATGCAATGCCAGATAAGTACACTAACTTGCACCATGTCATTATACTGAGAACGCAACCTCCTGTACTCAATCTGTGCATCGGTGGATAATCACACCAACTTGCACCGTGTCATCGTACTGAGACGGCAACCTATAGAACTCGATTCGTGCGTCACTGGGAAAACTTTTACTTACTACTGTAAGCCAGGGGTCCCAATCCTGATGTCAATTACTATCGAGGCAGCAAGGAGTTAAACTCATTGAGTGTCCATTCTCGATATCCAGTGAATGACTCAAAATTAAAAAGCGTCCGCAGACGTGACAATTGCCAGGTGCTAAATAACTAGTCAGGATGACTTATCTCAATATCCCGTCGCCCTGTTTGGAGTAAGACAATCCCCATAACTGATTAGGTTACTTGGGGTCTTCTGTATCTAACATGAGCTAGTCTAAAGATTAAAGTCCTTCCTGAGTACTCAACGTTAATAATACCAACCACTTCTGACTTATATGGCCTGAGGGTTATTTGATCCCGTAGGATTTTCAAATCAAAATATTTTTGGGGCAAAATCACATTTTTCCGAATTTGATCTCCCTGACCTACAAGTTAGGTCATCATTTACATAGGTTTCGTAGAGCCAATCAATTCATTCCATGACGTCTCTATCCATAACAAAATACATTACATGATCAGAAGGGAAAACTGTCCAGACCTATGCCGCCGACTCTATGGTATTGTCCTTCTATCCGTAGGTCCACTCAGCTTTCGATCCTATAAAAGATAAGATAAAGTGAGTTCCGTGTGTGCTACTGCTTTATAAAAGAATAGGGTACATACAACTTTTGTGAAATAGCATATCATTTGTTCATCGAAAATAATTGCAAAACTCTCTAAAGAAGAGTTTATCCAAAATTCATTCATTTTTGGAAAACTGTATTTCACTTTCAAAACATTGCCCCAATTTCCAAATCATAGGCGCTTCTCCAATAGAAAGTGGGCCTGTATGCAAAGTCCACAAGGTTTCACCTTCAGCATCACGATCTTAATGTGCCAGGGACTTCCTCTTATAGCACTTAACTATGCAATACTGGATAAGTACACCAACTTGCACCGTGTCATCGTACTGAGACCACAGCCTCCAGTACTTAATTCGTGCTTCACTGGATAAGCACACCAACTTGCACTGTGTCATCGTACTGAGACTGCAGCCTACAGTACTCGATCCATGCATTGCTGGGAAATCTTTTACTTGCTACCGTAAGCCAGGGATCCCAATCATGACGTCAATCACCATCGAGGCAACAAGTAGTCAAACGTGTTGAGTGTCCCCACTTGGCATCCAGCGAATGACTCAAAATCAAGAAGTGTCTGCAGAAGAAAAAATTGCCAGGTGCTAAACGGCTGGCCAAAATGACTCATCTCAATGTCCTGTCGCCCTGTTTGGAGTAAGACAAAATTGATCGGGTTATTTAGGGTCGTCTATCTCTAACATGAGCTACTATAAAGATCAAAGTCCTTGCTGAGTACTTAACATTAATAATACGAACTCGTTTTGACTGATCAGGCAAGAGAGTTATTTGATCCCGCAGTATTTTTAAATCAAAAAATTTTTGGGACAAAATAACATTTTTTAGAATTTAATCTTACTGACTCGTAAGTTAGATCATCATTTACATAGGCTCTGCAGAGTAATCAATTCATTCCATGGTGAATCAGGCCAATAAAATAATTTCAGGGATCAAAAGGTCATTTTGCAAAAGTTAATCTCATCACGAGAGATCATTTTCTAAAATCATGTTGAAACACGATAAAGACTTCGGTTCACACATCAAAATATGTTTCCAAGAGCATTCGGGTCGTTTTTCCCACACTCGATCACAAAAGTCATTTCCCATGGTATTCAGATCATTTTACCCATATCCAATTCCAAAAGACTTTTTGAGGGTATTCGGGTCATTTTACCCTTACCCAAATTGAAAAGTATTCACAAAGTTCCATAAGGGTATTTCAGTCATTTACTGTATAACCAATTCCAAAAGTTTTCATAAACATTCCAATATAGGCATTTGGATCATTTTCTAAATACCTAATTCCAAAAAGTGTTCATTTCAAGAAATTCAGAATTCTAATCACAAAAGATGATTAAATTCAAAGTTTCCAAACACATTCCATTAAATGTTCCAGTAAGGGCATTCCAGTCAATTTATGAATACTCAATTCCAAAATTTACCATTTTTCCAAAATCACAAATATTTAATCCAAAAAGGACTAAATTCACAAAATTTATGCTTTAATCATCGAGTAAGATTTTCAAGCCAATTATGATGTTCAATCGAGCCCAAAATGGCATAAAATAATTCTTGCTCAGATAAACCTTAAACATATTCAAGGATTTCTAAAATGGTACAAAACATAGAATTTCATGGAAAAGTGAAGCACACTAACTTTCAAAAGGTTTTAGAAATCAAAGAGACTCATCTTGTGTCCTAAGTAACCCTTTCCGTTCACGGCCGTTTACTCACTGTCTCTACCGTTTTTTACGTTTTGTTGGTCGTCTATCGCTAAACCTACACCAAACATCATTTTCAGGTCCAATCATGTTTGGATGAAAAATACCTGACGGTTAGCCGACGTGCCCGATAGGTAGCCGGCATCTAGCCAACGTGCCCGACTGTTAGCCGACGTTCAACGAACATTTAGCTGATGGGGCCGACGGTTAAGGAAAATGTTTAACTTTTGTTCACGTCATTTTTTTCGTCGTTTGATCAATTCTTTTGTTTTCCTTTTCTCACATCCTTCCTCCCTTCATAAACATGGGATTCACTTCCTATTTCCTATTTATTTCATCCAAATCACACAATTAATCATCCATAATTTCATCTATTTTCGGACTCATTTTTCTGGAATTTCACAAATTGACACATGATTTTTTTTGCACATAACTTTCAATCCACAACTCTAATTTAGCTCTATGATATAACAAAATGATCATAAGACTTTTAAGTTTCATTCTATATTGGCCTATTTCAAATTCCTTGTTCTTGGGACATTTTACTGGGCAAAAATTACCCCAGTAGTTTTGTCTCAGTTTCACTATTTATGCTTTCCTTTGTTTTCCTTTAGCCTTTAGCACCTTCGATCCATTAATTCATTCAATCCTCCTTCAAATCATCTTTAATGCTGAATTTTTAGATTTCAAGTAGCTCACAAAAATCACACTTATTCAACACAAATTCATCTCTTCTAATCAAAAGCTAGTTTGAACCATTTTTCCAACCAAGAAAATTCCATTTCTACACTACTTTGATCATCACCTCTTCAACCGAAAATAAGCCTTCAAGCTACCATAATTATTCAGTTCTTCCTCACACAAAACATCATTCAAAGGCCCTTAGGCAGCTGGCACATATACAAGCATATATAAATTTCATACACAAAAGTTCACAAACCCTAGCTTTGATCCAAAATCAATACATGAAATTCACGTTTTTATGTTAAAATTCACATCATCATAATCATCATTCACCCAACAACAACTTTAATTCAAGAAGGGTAGGGTTTTACCTTGTATTTGAGGCTATTTGGTGTGATTTTGCTCCAAAAATGCCATGGCTTCAACAAGTACACCAAGAACACACACTAGCTAGCCTTTTGTTTTCTCTTATTTGATCTCTTTTTCTCTTGGTTTTTCCTTCTCTGGGCTGCTGAAATTTAGGCTATTGAATAGACCTTTTCCACCACCATTCACCCCTCAAATTTTGGCCCTTCATTTCTTGTTTTGGTTTAATTGAATGGTAAATATATTTAAGTGTGTTCCAATAGGATTTTTACACACCAACCACTTTTTCCTCCTCACAAATTTTCTTTATTTCTCCTTTCATGGCCGGCAACTTCTTGGCCTATTTTCAGCCATTCAATCACCTTTTCTTGGTCTATGTATTAACCAATCAAAATGCACAAGACTTTAATCAAACGGGCCCACAAAATGATGTGTTTCAATCACAAAATTACATATTATTCTTCATTTATTTTGCAAAGCTTATTTAAGAAGTCTTGCATGCATGAATCTTTTATGCAACCTCTTATTATTTGACACTTGTCCTTGGCCACCAATCACAAGAAGCCACACGTCCCATTTTCAACTGCATTTTCCTATTTTCTTTAGAAATGACCAAAATCGGGTCCGTAACGGAAAAATATTTTATTTCACCAATCGATTCCAAAAATTCTACTACATTCATTGGTAACACTTAGATTCTTCAATTTCTTCTCTATATGGTCAAATTTGTAGTCAAAGTCGCGGGTGCAGTCACAATGAAGAAAATGCCACCTGATACCCCGGGTATCATAATTCACACTAAAACGTGCATTTCATCACACTGATCAATTTCCTTTTTCAATGTACCATACAATTCTTATTTTATTAATAATAATAGCCTTTAAAAAATTTAGAGTACGAGTAGAACAAATCTAATAATTACATCCACGTCCCGATAAGATATTATTATACCAAATTATTTATCTCATTATATCGATCATTTTTTGTTCTAGCCATTGATATAAATTCTCATCCTAGTACAAATAGTAGCCAATTGAAAGTAAAAGGTGTGGTGTTAGATTCTCCCCTCCTTACAAAAATTTCATCCTCGAAATTTGCTTACTCTTGAAATAAACTTGGGTACTTTTTCAATATCTTCGCTTTCATTTTCCCAAGTTGCATCTTACACAAAATAATGTTTCCATGATACTTGTACAAGTGGAATTTTCTTATTCCGCAATTCTTTTTCAGCATACTCTAAGATCTTAATAGGCTTTTCCTCATTCTTCAAGCTTAGAGTCATCTCAATAGGTTCTTTATTCAAAATTTGGGCAGGATCAGCTATATACTTTCGAAGTTAGGGTATATAAAACACGTTGTGAATAACTTGATGTTCTACTAGTAACTCCAATCGATAGGCTACTTTCCCAATCCTCTTGACAATAGGGAATGATCCAGTGTACTTAAATGCCAATCTCTTTTCTTGTTCTTTGGTTCCTAATTGTCATTGTGGAGATAACTTCAAGAATACATGATCCCCCTCAGTAAATTCAAAATCTCTCTTACGTCGATCCGCATAACTTTTCTGTCTACTTTGCGCTAGTTCTAAGTTGTTTTGATCATCTTTATAGCCTATCAGACCTTTTCAAGATCAAAAGTATCTTGTTCGCCCATTTTCGTCCTAAATTTTCCAAATATAATGGGGACTGACATTTTCTTTCATATAAAGCTTCAAATGGGGCCATTCCAATTCGTATGCAAATTCTGCATATACTAAATTATCAATCCACTGAGTTCTAAAATCCAAAGCACAGGTCCTCAACATGTCTTTCAATGCTCTATTCACTCGTTTTGTCCGTTCATCCGTGTGTAGATGCGCTACTATGCTGAACTTTATTGTGGTCCCATACCTCTACTGCAGCTTAGTCCAAAACTTTAAGGTAAATCTAGGATCCCGATCTGACACAATACTAGAGGATACTCTTGAAGTTTGATTACTTTCTCCATATACACTAAACTTCTTTAGGGAATTCTGTTAATTAATAGGAATGAAATGAGCAGACTTAGTTTGTAACACCCCACATTTTTACTTTCAGTTGGTTACTACTTGTAATAGGATGAGAATTTATATCAACGACCAGAACAAAAGTTGATCAGTGTATTGAGACGAACACTTTGGAGAAATAAAATTTTATCGGGACCTGGATGTAATTATTGGATTTGTTTTACCTGAACCCTAAATTTTTGGAAGGCTATTAAGATTAAAAGAATAAGAATTTTAGGGTACTCTAGAAAGAGAAATTGATCAGTGCAATGAGGCGCACGTTTTGGTGCGAATTATGCTACCCGGGGTATTGGAGGCATTTTCGTCATTTTGACCGCGTTCGTGACTTTGACCGCAAATTGGACCAAGTAGAGAGGGAATTGAAGAATTTGAGTGTTACCAATGGATTCAGTGGAATTTTTGGAGTTGAATAGTGAAATAAAATATTTTTCCATTACGGACCCGATTTTGGTCATTTCTGAAGAAAATGAAAAATTACAGTTGGAAATGGGACGTGTGGCTTCTTATAATTGGTGGATGAAAATAAGTGCCGTTTAGTGATTGGTTAATGAGGCCAAGTGTTTCTATTTGATTGGTTGTGATAAAAAAAAAAAGAAGAAGAAATAAAGAAGAATGGCCCACAAGAAATAATAAGGATGGCCCACAAGCATGAAAATTTTGACCAAGTTGGACCACCTTTTGACTTCATTTGACCAAGCTAAAGAGAATATTGGCATAAATGAGGATATGAGTAAGAGAAATCGAAGTGAATTTTGGAGTACAGGTCAGAAAAGATTTAGAAGACCTCCATGACAGAAGAAAAGAATGATGCAGAGAAGTGGAGGCCTGATTGGAGGGCAACCCTCTTTTAGATGCTTTAATTATAGGAAGGAATTAATTATAGGAAGAAAAGACATAAGAGTTTCAATTGCCCTCACCCCCAAAGGACAGGAGGATAAAATTGACCAGGAAGAAACAATCAAGAGCAGAGGGCAGGACTAGAAAGAGAGAACCTAGACATGCTTCTACTCCTATAGCCAAACCTGCTAAACCAAGTAAATGCTCGAGTGATTGTATCAAAGAAGATGGATGATCATGTCGTAGTAGTGAAATGTATACTTTTTAGCTTTAAATCATGATGCTAAAGCATTGGTAGATCCTACATATTCCTCTACAGCTAATGTATTTCTTGATGTTATGTGGATAAAAAGGAGGAAGAAATTTCATAAGGAATGCTTGTCAATACCCTATTGGAAAAGTAAATGAATAGTGAGAAAGTACATAAGGAATGTAAGATCTTGGTAGGAAATGAAATTTTGGAAGAGATTTGATATGCCTGCCCATGGAGGACTAAGATACTATATTGAGCATGGACTGGCTACCCCAGCATCGTGATCAGGTTGACTGAAGATATAAAGCAGTACAATTTTGTCAGCCTGGAAACCTATATTAGAATTTGTAGATGAGACTAGAAAGAAAGGTAATACTTGTATATCAGGACTCAAGGCCTGGAAGATAATTGAAAATAGTGTACTGGGACTATGTAATTAATAAGTCAGGAGGGGTTGAGAAACCTGAAGAAGTTTCTATTATAAATGAGTATTTGGATGTTTTTCTAGTAGAATTGAAGGAATTACCACTGAAGAGAGAAGTAGAATTTTCTATTGAATTAGTGACATTGGCAAAGCTATTTTCACGAACTCCTTATTGAATGGCACCTACAGAATTACAGGAGTTTAAGAAATAAGTACAGGAATTAATGGAGCCAGAATTCATTTGGCCTAGTACTTCATTTTGGAGAGTACCTATCTTGTTTGCTAGATGCATATAGATTTATGAGATTAAATGCAGTAACGATAAAGAATAAATATCCATTGCCCATGATTGATGAATTGTTTAGAGCAGGATGATTCTCAGAGTTAAACTTGAAGTAAGGATATTATTAAGTTCAGATTCGAAAAGAAAATATACTGAAAACTGCATTTAACACGATATGGCTTTTTCAAGCTTGTAGTGATGCCCCTTTGGTGTCACTAATGCCTGTTATTTAAAGATCTAATGCACCGGCCATTTCGGCCCAATTTTGTGGCTATATTCATAGATGATATTCTGGTGTGCCACAAAGATCCCTAAGATCATGAACGATAATCTTCAGAAAATATTAGGAAAGTTAAGATAGTCCAAACAATATACAAAATTCAGTAAGTGTGAGTCTTGGTTACAAGAAGTAGCATTCTTGGGACATATGATATCCAAAGTCGCGAGTATAATAGATCCTGCAAAAGTTAAAGCAGTGATGAACTGGAAACATCCTAAGATCCTTACTGAATATGATGTATTCTGTGATTTATAGGATATTATCGGAGATTTACTGAGAAATTTTCTAAGATTACATTACTTTGAGTCGACTTAACAAAAGAAAGTTCCTTATGATTGGACTAGAAAATATGAGGGAAAATTCCAGGAGTTGAGAAAAGGATTAAGCTCTACTCCTGTTTTAACATTGCCAATAATGGACAAGCCTTATAAAGAGTACATAGATGTGTCAAAGGAAGGATTGAGAGCAGTATTGATGCAGGAGAGAAAGGTGATAGCTTATATGTTTATGAAATGGAAACCCCATGAGGAGAATTACATTATACATGATTTGGAGTTAGTTGCTATTGTGTTTACCCTTTTGAAATGGAGACATTATGTGAAGCTAGTTTAGAAGTCTTTACTGACCACAAAAGTTTGGACATGCTTTTACTCGAAAATGATTTGAACATAAGGCAAAGTTGATGAATGGAAATTCTAGAAGTATTTTAATGACCAACTAAGTACCATCCTGGAAAAGCAAACACAATAGTAAATGCCCTTAGTAGGAAGGCAAATTTATCAGCTCTTCAGACTTTACAAATTTCGGAATTAGAAGTGTTTCCAGCAGACGGAGAAATAAGGATAAGTAATACTTCCATTCAACCTACCTTCCTACAACATCCGGGGAGAGAGCAATATGAAGATGTAAAGCACAAAAGTTAGTGCAGAAGAAGGCGAATACAGGAGGAGATGAGTTCTGAAAGGAGAATGATGGGATTAATTGCTATCGGGGTCGGTATTGTATTTTGAAACAATATGCGAGGAGATAAGATATTTAGCGGAGACACCTTGGAGTAAGTATACCACCCATCAAGGAGCTGCAAAGATGTATTAGAACCTAAAACAACATTATTGGTGGATTGGTAAGGAAAAGGACAATTCGGACTTTGTAAACAATGTTTAATCTGTCGAAAAAAAAGGGGGCCCATTAACAATGGCCTGGAGGGTTACAACTACTATTTTTTACTCTATCGTGGAAATGGGATGAAATTACTATAGACCTCACTACAGGATTACCTATGATAGAGAAGCAGCAAGATACTATTGGGTGATAATGGATCGACTAACTAAGTCTGCTCATTTCATTCCTATTAATTAACGGAATTCCTCAGAGCAGTTGAGTGAAATCTATATGGAGGGAGTAATCAGACTGCAAGAGTATCCTCTAGTACTATGTCAGATCAAGATCAAAGATTTACCTTAAAGTTTTGGACTAAGCTACAGTAGAGGTATGGGACCACAATAAAGTTCAGTATAGCAGTGCACCTATACGCGTATGGACAGACAGAACGAGTGAATGGAATTTTGGAAGATATGTTCTAAGCATGAGTTTTGAATTTTGAGGTATAATAATTGGTTAATTTAGCGCATGTAGAATTCATAAACAATAATAGTTAATAATTAACAATTGGAATGGTCCCATTTGAAGCTCTTTATGGAAGGAAATGAAGTCTAAAAGAAGAATGGGTGAACAAAATGCTTTGGGACTTGGAAAAATTCCAACATGCTGTGAAGATAATTAACATCAAGTTGGAGGCAATTCAGAGTAGACAAAAGAAGAAAGAAATCGTACGGATCGACGAAAGAGAAATTTGGAATCTAAGGAATGAGATCATGTATTCTGAGGTTGACTCCATAATAACAATAGGGAATCAAAGAACAAGAAAAGATACTGGACCAAGCCCTATTGTCGAGAGGATTGGGAAAGTAGCCCATCAAGTTGGAATTACCAATAGAACTTCAAGTTATTCACTGCGTGTTTTATGTACCCCAACTTCGAACGTATGTGGCTAATTTTACCCACATTTTGAAAGAAGAACCCATTGAGTTGGCTCTAAGCTTGAAGAATGAGGAAGAGCCGTTAAGATCGTGAAGTATGATGAAAAGAAATTGCGGAATGAGAAAATTCCGTTTGTGCAAGTATCGTGGAATCATCATGCTGTGTAAGATGCAGCTTGGGGAAAAACAAAAGCGAGAATATTGAAAAAGTACCCAGATTTATTCCAAGTATAAGCCAAATTTCGAGGATGAAATTTTTGAAAGGAGGGGAGAATGTAACACCCCACATTTTTACTTTCGGATGGTTACTACTTGTAATAGGATGAGAATTTATATCAACGGCCAGAACAAAAGTTGATCGGTGTATTGAGACGAACACTTTGGAGAAATAAAATTTTGTCGGGACCTGGATGTAATTATTGGATTTGTTTTACCCGAACCCTAAATTTTTGGAAGGTTATTAAGATTAAAAGAATAAGAATTTTAGGGTACTCTAGAAAGAGAAATTGATCAGTGCAATGAGGCGCACGTTTTGGTGCGAATTATGCTACCCAGGGTATTGGGGGCATTTTTGTCATTTTGACCGCGTTTGTGACTTTGACCGCAAATTGGACCAAGTAGAGAGGGAATTGAAGAATTTGAGTGCTACCAATGGATTTAGTGGAATTTTTGGAGTTGAATAGTGAAATAAAATATTTTTCCATTACGGATCCGATTTTGGTCATTTCTGAAGAAAATGAAAACTTACGGTTGGAAATGGGACGTGTGGCTTCTTATAATTGGTGGATGAAAATAAGTGTCGTTTAGTGATTGGTTAATGAGGCCAAGTGTTTCTATTTGATTGGTTGTGAAAAAAAAAAGGAAGAAGAAATAAAGAAGAATGGCCCACAAGAAATACATAAGGATGACCCACAAGCATGAAAATTTTGACCAAGTTGGACCACCTTTTGACTTCATTTGACCAAGCTTAATTAAGCTAATCTTGATTTAAGTAAGTTAATCAAGGTTGATTATGCATGGCCATGCTAGATTAGAAAATATCTATAATGTTCTAAGAGTTTCTACCTTTTTCTATAAATTTCTTTAAGGTTCTAGAGCACTCTAAAATTTTTCATAAGTTTCTACAAGTGATGAGTCATCACCTAAAGCTTTCTAGAAATTGTGGTTAATCATTCCATGTGTACCAATTACATTTCACAGCTTCCTACTCAAGAGTCCAACATAAGCCACGACAAAAGCATGTGATGTAAGGTATTACATAAGCAAAGCTTCCTATACAAGCCTTCTAACATCTATAAAAAGGCCATGAAGGCCAACTAAAATGGCTTTAGATAGCCAGAATTTCGGAGCAAACAAGAGAGAAAAGGGAGAAGAGAAAAGAAAAGGAAATAGAGAAGAAAGAGAGGGAGAAACCGGAAATAGAGACGAGAGAAAGAGAGAGAGAAAAGCAAGAAGATGCTTGGACTGTCCATCCTCCAAATGCAGCAAAGAAAAGGTAAAGATCTACCTTACTTGAAGTAAAGTTATTATATAAAGCATGGAGATCATTTTGGTATATATATTGTGAGAAGTTTATGTGTGATAGTTAGGTGAAGTTATATGAAAGCTGTCCTTGTGTGCAGAAAATTCTGGGAGGTTTTATGTTCAGTAAATATGTAGTGTTTCTGGATTTGAGCGAAGCAGGCATATATCTTTGTAGCTAAGGATCATAGAGACATTTTAGAACAAGTTTGACGTTAATCGGATTTACGGATCAAAAGTTATGGTGAAAATAGTAAAAGGTGCCAAATCAGTGACGGGATTTTTACTACTAGAAATTTGTGTGCAAAACTGAACAGAATGGACAATAGAATTGGTACTCCATGAATTGGAACTAGTAAAGGAATGTCTTAAGGATATTTTGCAATTGGTTTGACATCATTTGGATTTGTGGATTAAAAGTTATGGGCAAAACAAGTTAGGGTGTCAAACTGGAAAATTGCAGAATGTTAAGAATGAATAGTGAAACTAAGTCAAAACTATTGAGGCTGTTTTTGCCCAGTACCGTGATGCTGGTACCAGAAACCTAAAAACGGCCTATAATTAATTAAATTTAAGAGTCTCATGGTCATTTTGGTATATCATGGAGCCAAATCGGAGCTGTAAATTAAAAGTTATGTGCAAAACAAAATGGTGTGTCAAACCAGTGAAATTCCAGAAAAGTAGTCCGAAAATGAATGGACTTAAGGGTGATTTATTATGTGATTTTGGACAAAACAATTAGGGAAACATGAAGTGAATCCCTTTCTTTTGAAGTGAGGAAGGGTTTGGAAAAAGGAAAATGAAAGAATTGATCAAACGATGGAAAAACGATGCGAACGAAAGTTGAACGTTTTTCTTAAGTATCGGCTAACCGTCGGCCCCAACGGCTAAACGACGGTTGAACGTCGGCAAACCGTCGGGCACGTCGGCTACCCGACAGCTATTTTTTGGCCAAACACCAATTGACCCGAAAACAATGTTTGGTGTAGGTTTAGCGACAAACAGCTAACGAAATGTCAAAAACGGTAGGAACGGGGGTTAGACGGTCGTGAACGGAATGAGAGGCTTAGGACACGAGGTGAGTCCCATTGATTTCTAAACCTTTTTAAAGGCTAGTGTGCTTTGATTTTCTATGAAATGCTATGTTTTATGCCATTTTGGAAATCCTTGAATATGTTTAAGGTTTACATGAGCAACATTTGCTTTTATGCTATTTTGGACTCGAATAAATTTCATATTCAGTTTGGAAACCTTCCTGGATGTTTAAAACACGAATTTTGTGAATTTAGTCCTTTTCGGATTAAATATTTGGGATTTCTGAAAAATGGTAAATTTTGGAATCGGGTATTTGGAGAATAATCCAAGTATCCTTATTGGACTATTTTATGAAAACTCTTGGAACTCGGGTATTCGGTAAATGACCGAAATATCCTTATTGGAGCTTTTGTGAATATTTTTCAAATCGGGTAAGGGTAAAATGACCCGGATACCCTCAAAAAGTCTTTTGGAATCTAGCATGGGTGAAATGATCCGAATACCCTTGTAAAAATGACTTTTGTGATCAAGTATGACGCCAGAAAATAAGAAATGTTTTGATTTGGAAATCCTGCGGGATCAAATGGCCCTCTGGCCTGATCAGTCAGATGGGGTTGGTATTGTCGCGTTGAGTACTCAACAGGGACTTTGATATTTGTACTAGCCCATGTTAGAGATAGACGACCCCAAGTAACTTAATCAGTTCTGGGGATTGTCTTACTCCAAACAGGGCGACAGGACATTGTGACGAGTCGTCCCTGGCTAACCGTTGTGAGCCCGACAATTGCCTGTTGATTATGATTGGTAGGTTGTTCACATGAGACCGAGCGGGGACATTCGGTGTGTTCAACACCTTGCCACCTCGATGGTGATTGACGTTAGGATTGGGACCCCTAGCTTATGGTGGCAAGTAAAAGATCCCTAAGTGCACGATGAGGTACATTGGTACGCTGCTTACCCTTCCGGCATGACACGGGTGACGTGTTGTAAGGCGCAGTCCCTGGCACAAGAGACCGTGTAGCCGAAGGCGAAGTTCTTTGAACTTTACACGTGGGTCGCACTTCTAGATGGGGAAGAACCCGCATTTATTAAATTGGGGGCCATGTGTTTGAAAATTACTGTTTTTCGAACGTATATGATAAAATGACCTGAATTTATCAATTATTGCTATTTTCCCTGTTATATAATTTACTTCAACAAAGATTTTGAAAATCGACTCTCTTTTAACGGAAACACTGGCACACACACGGGACTCACTAGGTGATTTTTCACTCACACGTGTCTTTTATCTTACTTTTTTTTGTAGGATCCGGAATTGGAAGAACCTACGGATAGAGGACGATACCACAGTGACAACAAAATAGGTCCATATGTCTCCTCTTTGGGCCTTATATACTCTTTTAATTATTCGTTATAAAGACCCCTTGTCTGGGTATCTGGACGGGGCAACACCCAATATTGGTATGCTTCCGCTGTAACCTTTAGTAGGGGTGTTACATAGTTAGTCGATCCATTATCACCCAAATGGTATCTCGCCGCTCCACTATCATGGGTAATCCTATATCGAGGTCTATAGTAATTTCATCATATTTCCATGCTAGAGTAGATAATGGTTGTAATCCTTCAGGCCGTTGTTGATTGGTTTTCCTTTACTAGCAAATTAAACATCAAGTTACAAGGTCTGAACTATCCTTCTTCATACCAATTCACTAATAATACCATTTTAGGTTTGGATACATCTTTATAGCTCCTGGATGGGCGGTATACTTACTCCACGGTGCCTCCGTTAAAACATCTTATCTCATCGCAGATTGTTTCAGAATACAATACCGACCCTGGTAGCAATTAATCCTATCATTGTCATTTTAGAACTTATCTCCTCTTGTATTCACCTCCTTCTGCACTAACTATTGCATTCTTCATCTTTACCTTGCTCTCTCTTCAATTGTTGTAGGAAGGCAGGTTGAATGGAAGTATTACTTATATTTATTTCTCCGTCTACTACAAGTACTTCTAATTCTGGAATTTGTAACATCTGAAGAGCTGATAAATTTGCCTTCCTACTAAGGGCATTTATTATTGTGTTTGCTTTTCCAGAATGATATTTAATTGGAAATTGAAATCCTTCCAAAAATTCCATCAATCAACTTTGCCTTATGTTCAAATCCTTTTGAGTAAAAACATTCTTCAAACTATTGTGGTCGGTGAAGTTTTCTAACTCAGCCCCACACAAAAAATATCTCCACTCCTTAAGGGCAAACACAATAGCAACTAACTCCAAATCATGTGTAATGTAATTCTCCTCCTGAGGTTTCCATTTGCTAGAGATATAAACTATCACCTTTCTCTCCTGCATCAATACTCCTCTCAATCCTATCTTTGACATATCTGTGCACTCCTCATAAGGTTTGTTCATCATTGGCAATGTTAAAATAGGAGCAGAGCTTAATCCTTTTCTCAACTCCTAGAATTTTTCCTCATATTTCCTAGTCTAAACATAAGGAAATTGCTTTTGGGTGAGTCGACTCAAAGTAAAGCTATCTCAGAAAATTTCTCAGTAAATCTCCGATGATATCCTGCAAGTCTTGGAAAACATCTTATTCAGTCGGAATCTTAGGATGTTTCTAATTTGCCACTGCTTTAACTTTTGTTGGATCTATTGTACTTGCGACTTTGGATATCATATGTCCCAAGATTGCTACTTCTTGTAGCCAAGACTCACACTTACTGAATTTTTCATATAGTTTGATCTCTCTTAACTTTCCTAATGCTTTCTAAAGATTATTGTTCATGATCTTAGGGATCTTTATAGTACACTAGAATATTATCTATGAATACAGCCACAAAACTGGGCTGAAATGTCTAGTGCATTGGAACTATGAAATAGCAGACATTAGTGATACTAAAGGGGCCTCACTACTAACTTAAAAAGTCTATATCATGTTAAATGCAATTTTTAGTATATTTTTCTTTTTGAATCTAAACTTAGAAATATCCTTACCTCAAGTCTAACTCTAAGAATCATCCTGCTCTTTGTAACTGATCAAATAATTCATCAATCATGGTAATGGATATTTATTCTTTACCATTGCTATGTTTAACCTCACAAATCTATATACATTCGTGGAGACTCATCTTTCTTTCTAACAAACAAGATAGGTACTCCCCAAGGTGAAGCACTTGGTCGAATAAACCCTTGCCCCATCAATTCCTGCAGTTTTTTCTTGAGCTCTTGCAATTTTGTAGGTGCCATTCTATAAAGGGAGGTTCTTGAAATTGGTTTTGTCAATGGCACTAACTCAATAGAAAACTCTACCTCGCTCTCTAGGGATTACTTCTTTAATTTTGTTGGAAAAACATCTAAATACTCATTCATTACAGGACCATCCTTTAGGCTTCTTAACTTCTCCTGGCTTATTAATTACATAAGCTAAGTATCCTAAACACTCTTTCCTGATTATCTTTCGGGCGTTGAGTCCTGATTCAAAAGCATTACTTTTCCTTCCAACCCCACCTAGAAATTCCAATATAGGTTTCTCCGACCGACGAAAATGTACTACCTTATGTCTACAACCAACTTGAGCATGATGCTGAAATAGCCAATCTATACCCAAGACAATATCATAATCCTTTATGAACAAACATATTAAATCTTCTTTCAATATTTTATCTCCTACTAAAATCTTTCAATTCCTATATATTTTCTCACTATTCATTTACTTTCCCAATGGGGTGCTAACAACCATTTCATATGAAATTTCTTCCCCCTTTTATCCCATAGAACCAAGAAATGAATTGGCAACAAAGAAATATATGGAACCGGGTTCTACCAATACTTGAGCATTATGATTATAAATAAGGAGCGTACCTTTCACCACTGCAGTCTGATTGTCCGTCTTCTTAATGCCACTACCCGAGCATTCATTAGGGAGTATGATGGGTCCAGCTCTAGAGGTAGAAGCTTGTCCTGAGTTCCCTTCTCCTAGTTCTTACTTTTGTCCTTGATTGTTTCTTCCCAGTTGACTCCATCCTCTTATTCCTTGGGGGTGAGGGCAACAGAAACTCTTGTGCCCCATCTCTCTATAATTAAAACATTTAAATAGGGGTTATCCTGCAGTTGGGCCTCCCATCCTCTGCATCTTTCTTTTCTTTTGCCATCAGTGCCCTCTAGACCTTCTCTGACTCATATACCAAAATCCACTTCGATCTCTCTTGCTCATATTCTCATTAAATCTAATAATAGTCTTAGATAACTATTGGATAGTATCAATCATCTTCTGGAAGGCTTGGAACATAGGATTGTCCAAAGTTGCTGGGTGGGAACTTTTCACTTGTGGTTCCCCCACCATTGACTCAGGATTATTTTAAGTAGCTCGCTTAGGAGACATATGTATAATTTATAAGATTTTACTGATATGGCAATGTAACATAGCTTAAAAACAATCATAAAATAGGCATGGTACAATTAGCAAAACATAACACATGTTCATTCTCATTTGTCACAAAGTAAGTACAAAATTCGTGTGCTAAGCACATAGTCTTAGACACTGACTGAACTGTACATATCATATTGTATGTATATATATATATACATCTCATCCTCCTACCCATCATCCTCACTATCTGATACGGGAGGTCCTGAATCAGTCCAGACTGTATAGGACTCCGCTGCATTAACCTCCTCATCTCTGTCTACATCTGACTACAACCAAGTCAATAGTTTTGGATCCATCTCTAAATCTCCCTCAGGTTCCTCAACTACAAGTACCTCCACCCCAGGTACCTCCTGGTCCTTTACCACATTAACAACCCTTAAATCCAGTATCTCCTTCTTAAGTACCCTAGGTACATCCCCACTAAACACCTTCTCCTTATCCTTAGATAGTAGTGCACCATCAGGGATGCTATGCTTCTCTTCATCAACATTGTCTTGATGGCACGGCTTAATATCACCATTAATCTTAGTGCAGTCGCCACCTACCTCCTCATATGGCTATGGTATCCTCTCAGGGTGGGTTTCCTCTCTATACCCAAGCTCTTACCTACCTCTCTCTTCCCTTCATTATAGCGCTCGACCATTAGGCGCTTACCCTTATTACTTCTATCCACCATACCTACACAATAAGAGGGTTCTATCAAATCCTATGACGATACCACAGTTCTATAAAATTAGGCTCTGATACCAATTGTAACACCCATACTAAAGATAACAGCGGAAGCATATCAACACCGGGTGTCGCCCCGTCCAGTTTTCCGGATAAGGGGTCTTTATAACAGAAATAATAAGGTACATACACATATGTAAAGTCCGGACTCAACAATTACCCACACTGATGGCCACACATATACATATACTAGTGAATCTCATACATGACATCTCTATCTATAATAAAATCCAGTACATGATCAGAAGGGAAAACTGTCTAGACCTATGCCACTGACTTTGTGGTATCGTTCTTCTAACCGTAAGTCCACTCAGCTCTGGATCCTACAAAAGGTAGGATAAAAGACATGTGTGAATGACGAATCACTTAGTGAGTCCCGTGTATGCTAGTGCTTTATGAAAGAATAGGGTACATAAAACTTTGTGGAATAGCATATCATTTGTTCATCAGAAATAATTACAAAACTCTCTAAAGAAGAGTTTATCTAGAACTCATTCGTTTTTGGAAAACTATATTTCACTTTCAAAACATTGCCCCAATTTCAAAATCATAGGCGCTTCTCCAACAAAAAGTCGGCCAGTAAGTAAAGCTCACAAGGCTTCGCCTTCGGCATCACGATCTTATTGTACTAGGAACTTCCCCGTACAGCAATCAACCATGTCATTGTATTGTAACTGTAGTCTCCAGTACTCAATTTGTGCATCTCTGGATAAGCACACCAACTTACACCGTGTCATCGTACTGAGACCCCAGCCTACAGTACTCGATCCGTGCATCGCTGGGAAATCTTTTACTTGCTACCGTAAGCCGGGGGTCCCAATCCTGACATCAATCACCATCAAGGCAATAAGTAGTCAAACACGCCGAGTATCCCCACCTGGCATCCATCGAATGACTCAAAATCAAGAAGCGCCTATAGACGCAAAAATTACCATGTGCTAAATGGCTAGCCAGGATGACTCATCTCAATGTCTTGTTGCCCTGTTTGGAGTAAGACAATCTCCAAAACTGATCAGGTTACTTGAGGTCGTATATCTCGAACATGAGCTAGTACAAAGATCAAAGTCCTTACTCATAACTTAATGTTAATAATACCAACCTCTTCTGACTGATCAGGCTACAAGGTTATTTGATCCCACAGGATTTTCAAATCAAAATATTTTTGGGGCAAAATCACATTTTTTAGAATTTGATCTCACTGACTCACAAGTTAGATCATCATTTACATAGGCTTCGCAGAGCTAATCAATTCATTCCATGGCTTATCAGGCTAATAAAATAATTTTAGGGATGAAAAGGTCGTTTTCCAAAGGTCAATCTCATCACGAGAGATCATTTTTCAAAATCATGTTGAAACAGGATAAAGAGTTCTGTTCACACATCAAAATATGTTTCCAAGAGCATTCGGGTCTTTTTCCCCTTACTAGATCATAAAAGTCGTTTCCAAGAGTATTCAGATCATTTTACCTATATCCGATTCCAAAAGACTTTTCGAGGGTATTTGGGTCATTTTATCCTTACCCGATTTGAAAAAGTATTCACAAAAGTTTTCATAAATATTCCAATAAGGGCATTTGGATCATTTTCCAAATACTCGATTCCAAAAGGAGCTCATTTCAAGAAATTCAGAATTCTAATCCCAAAAGAGGATTAAATTCAAAGTTTCCAAGCACATTACCATCAAATGTTCTAGTAAGGGCATTCCAGTCAATTTATGAATACTTGATTCCAAAATTTAATCCAAAAAGGACTAAATTCACAAAATTCATGCTTTAATCTTCTAGTAAGGTTTCTTTCCAAGCCAATTATGATGTTCAATCGAGCCCAAAATGACATCAAATAATTCTTGCTCAGATAAACCTTAAACATATTCAGGGATTTTCAAAATGGTACAAAACATAGCATTTCATGGAAAAGTGAAGCACACTAATTTTTAAAAGGTTTTAGAAATCAAAGGGACTCACCTCGTGTCCAAAGTAACCATTTTCGTTCACGGCCGTTTAATCACTGTCTCTACCGTATTTTACATTCCATTAGCCGTTTATTGCTAAACCTACACCGAACATCGTTTTCAAGTCAAATCGTGTTCGGCCGAAAAATAGCTAACGTGCCGGATGAGTAGCCAGCATCTAGCCGACGTGCCCGACGGTTAGCCGACATTCAACTGATGTTTAGCCGATGGGGCCGATGGTTAAGGAAAACGTTTAACTTTCGTTCATGTTGTTTTTTCATCATTTGATCAATTCTTTTGTTTTCCTTTTCCCACATCCTTCCTCCCTTCATAAACAAGGGATTCACTTCCTATTTCCCATTTATTTCATCTAAAATCACACAATTAATCATCCTTAATTTCTTCCATTTCTGGGCTCATTTTTCTAGAATTTCACCAATTGACGATGATTTTTTTTTTTCATATAACTTTCAATCCACAACTCTGATTTAGCTCTATGATATACCAAAATCACCGTAAGACTCTTAACTTTAATTCTATATTAGCCTTTTTTAGATTCCTAGTTCTCGTGACATTTTATGGGGCAAAAATAGCTCCAGTAGTTTTGTCTCAATTTCACTATTCATGCTTTCGTTTATTTTCCTTTAGCCTTTAGCACATTGGATCCATTAATTCAATCAATCCTCTCTCAAACCATCTTTAATTCTAAATTTCCAGATTTCCAGTAGCTCACAAAAGTCACACTTATTCAACACAAATTTATCTCTTCAAATCAAAAGCTAGTTTGAACTATTTTGCCAACCAAGAAAATTCCATTTTTACTCTACTTTGATCATCACCTCTTCAACCGAAAATAAGCCTTCAAGCTACCATAATTATTTAGTTCATCCTCACACAAAACATCATTCAAAGGCCCTTAGGCAGCCGGCACATATACAAGCATATATAAAGTTCATACACAAAAGTTCACAAACCCTAGCTTTGATCCGAAATCAATACATGAAAGTCATGTTTTTATGTTCAAATTCATATAATCATAATCATCATTCACCTGACAACAACTTTAATTCAAGCAAAGTAAGGTTTTACCTTATATTTAAGGCTATTTGGGGTGATTTTACACACCAATCACTTTTTCCTCCATAAAATTTTCCTTTATTTCTTCTTGCATGGCTGCCAACTTCTTGGCCTATTTTCAGCTATTCAATAACCTTTTCTTGGTCTATGTATTAACCAATCAAAATGCACAAGACTTTAATCAAACAGGCCCACAAAATGATATGTTCCAATCACAAAATTACATATTATTCTTCATTTATTTTGCAAAGCTTATTTAAGAAATCTTTCATGCATGAATCTTTCATGCATCCTCTTATTATTTGACACTTGTCCTTGGCTACCAATCACAAGAAGCCACACATCCCATTTTCAACCACATTTTCTTATTTTCTTTAGAAATGACCAAATTCGGGTCCGTAACGGAAAAATATTTTATTTCACCAATCAACTCCAAAAATTCTACTGAATTCATTGGTAATACTTAAATTCTTCAATTCCTTCTATACTTGGTCAAATTTGCAGTCAAAGTCGCGGGCGCGGTCACAGTGATGAAAATTCCCCTGATATCCCAAGTAGCATAATTCACACCAAAACGTGCATTCACTGATCAATTTATCTTTTCAGAGTACCCTATAATTCTTATTTTGTTAATAATAATAGCCTTTCAAAAAATTAGGGTATGGGTAGAACAAATACAATAATTACATCCAAGTCCCACGATACTATTATACCAAAATATTCTTCTCATTAAACCAATCATCTTTTGGTCTAGTCATTGATATAAATTTTCATCCTATTACAAATAGTAGCCAATTGAAAGTAAAAGGTGGGGTGTTACAAACTAGATAGCATTCTCAAACTCACATAAGTTCCCTTTAAGTACTCAAGAATCGCAAGGCACGAATCTAGAGATTAGTGCAATCTTTTATTCATGCTCAATACTTCAAGTATCGACTTGTTGTTAAAATATTTCCTTTCCCGGAAATATATTCCAAACAATAAAAATGTTCCAAGGTTTTAACAGTTGATAATAAATCCATGCTACGATTTTCACAACCGAATGCATGAAAATACTATATAAATGCTTGATACAATTAATGCGGAAATTCTAAATTGATCATCCTATCATATGTGAATGATTACTCAAAATGTAGCATCCTTAAATGGCATAATTATTTATGCTTCCAAATCTTTCATAATATTTTTAATAGAATAAACTAGCATGGTTATATTTTATTGTAAATATTACATAGATGTGGGGACTTACCTGAAGTCCATAAAAAATGTGCTTAATTCTAAGTCCAAAATTTCACGTTTTCACCTCTTACAAAATTTGTCACATGAACCGGACACATATCAATTTCCTATCGTATGTAACAAACATATTCTCACTATTAACAACTTTAAATTATCTTACTAACCCTATTCCTGGGTTTCCTAGATCATCTCTCACATCATTGTCACCAACAAACATCGTAGTATTTATTATTATACACAATTAGCACATACTTAACATGTCATATATAAATATACAATGATATTAACTAATGGGAATAATAAAAACCTCTGTTAGTTATACTAAAATCCTCCATTTTTCCTATCATGGCACAATTTTATATTTTAGCCATAACTTTTGATTTACAAGCCGATTAACCTCAAATTTGAGCCAAAACGCTCATAAGATCCTTAGCTACACAATTATGAAGTCCTTTCAATTCATTCCTGAACTGGCAGAAAACTACTGGGACCAAAACATCCCAGAATTTTCATATATTAAAGTATTTTCTTAGAAATCACACTCTTGCTTTCTAGCTTCATTTTATTTCTTACATATTATTTAATTCATTTCAATACTCATGTTAACATCATAAAACTATCCTAATTACAGCTATGATAAAGACAGAATATCACATAATTATCACAACCAAAACCGGTAGTCATAAATACATATATCAAGCTTGTATTTTATATAATTGCCATAACTTATTTCATTCATTTTCTTTCTTCCTTCGCTTAGTCATGATTTCAGCCATGAACATCTTTCCAAAACCCTTCCAAGACATCATCAAATAGCACAAAATCACACAAAAATCAATTTGCAAATCCACTGCCATATAAATCTCCAACAAAACCACACCATAATATTTTAACATATCAAGTATCACCAATCTATTCAAATATTCATAATTCACTATTAAACATGCATCATAATGCTCTATATTATGCATAGAATAAGTAAGTTCAACTTTAAGAAGCACAAGGTTTTACCTTCCTAAATGAATTAGCCAACTTGCTTGCTTTTCTCATTTTCTTGATTTTTTTTTCTCTATTTCTTTTTCTTTCTCTCAAGCTTTTTCTTTCTTCCTTTCTTCTTTTTCTCTCTTTCTTCTCAAAGTTTCAATTTCTCTCTCTCTATCTTGGCCGAAAGTCCTAAGCTTTCTCCCACAACTTTTATCTGTAGATAATTTTGGTAGTTTGCAAATCTTAATCAACCAAGGATGATTCATATAGTGACTCATCCAGCTTAGTGATCATATAGAATGTTATAAAAGCATAGAGAACATATTAGAAGCTTACGAAAGCTTTTAGTGCTTGCTAAAAACTTTTGAAACATTAAAGGACTTTATGGAAATTCATATAATATAATAATTCCAAGAATTGTTATGTAGAATAATAATAATAATAGTAATGATAGTAATTAAATAGTACTAAAAAACTAGTAATTTAATAATATAGTAATATAAGAAAATTATAGTATAATATATATATATATATATATGTATGTATGTATACACACACACACACACACACACACTAATATAATACAAATATTTATGGAGATAATATTACCTATAAATTATATAATCAAGGTTTATGTGGCCCACCACAAAAATGACCCAAAGTAATAATTAAGGTGGGCCACCTTACTTTATAAAAGAAAACATCTAATCATGATTATTAAAATATAAGTTGTAACTATGTTATTAGGCCACCTAACTATCATGATGATGATGATAATAGTCTATAGAAAATATAATATTTCTTAAAGTAATATTTATTTAATCATATGTATATAATATACATAAAGTAGAATATTTCTTATCAGGAATATGATTATAGGAAAAATATATTTATTTCCTATTAAATATACCAATAGTATGTAATAATAAGCACCTAAAGCAACTTCATCTATCTGTTTAAATCAAATAACTTATTCATTCAATAGTATCTTGATAAATCACTACTTATTAAGAAAATAAACATACAACACAACATAATAAGAAGAACATCTTAATGCATGTTGTTTACCGATGCTATTCACTATGAAAAAATGTATTACATTATGTATGATTTGCTTATGTATTGGGATAGTGCTATCGATAGAACTGGCTACTTCCAATGTCCTATTGCTCTGTGTAGAGTAGGATGAATCCCAAAACTGGACCAGGTTACTTGGAAAAATCTATCTCTAACGTGAGTTAGTATAAAGGTCAAAGCCCTTATTGACTACTTAACGTCTTCATTGGTTCATAAGACCGGTCCAATGTCACAACTTCTCAAGGAATCATATTCCCTGGAGGAAAATCAAGATAATAGTTTTTCGGGGCAAAATATTGTTATGCAAAAGTTTGTCATTTCCTGAGTAACTATTCTCAAAGGCCAGAAAACATGAAAGGACACATACCTTTCAATCATCATATAACATACTTTGGAATGTATTTGAGGGAAAATGCATTCATGCATTGCCACAAAAATGTTTTCCTTTATCAAAACACATCAATTTTGAGAGCATATGATGTCATATTAGAATCCACATAGTCATACTCATGTTTTTAAATCAGCCTTGTTGCATAGCATATGTGTTTAAAAGATCAAAAAGGCTAATTTATAATAATTGAATAAATTTTCAATACATAGAAGCTTTATAAAGTTTACTTCTAGTCATTAAATATAATTTAATGTGTAAAAGCTTCACTATGCATAATTCTTCAAAGAAAATAATATGCCAAGTCTAGTAGATCATGCCCTCAAAAAATGGTGAAAGCTTATTCTAGAATATGTCCTGAAATATTTAGCCACATCCAGAAAACATGAAATTTTATCAAAAACAACACTTAGCCAAATAGTAGTTTTGAAATCAAAGGTATTGACCTTGTGTAACGCTACCACTTAGATATATGTCATCCTTAAAGTTGCACAAAGTCCTTATAGTAGACACATCTATATCAAATATCATTCCATACTTCTCTTAGCATCTAAGGTTCTAAACTAATATATTGCTAACAAAATGCCCCAATAAGGAGATTACTTATTTCCTAAATTCTTATTTCTCATTGGAAATGGAAATACATAAGGGAATATTGTCTTCTCCATATTTTTATTTCTTTATCCGTTTTATCCAACATGTTTGCAAATCATTTTGATGAGGGCTCATCATATACATATTTTTTAGTATGTTTTATACTTTTGTAATAAATTTTTACTTAAATCACTACTCATTATACCCCTTTTCATCTTTTTATAGGAAATAAAGAAAATACTAATTGGAGATGATAAAGATGAAAAGGAAGGAAAATAGAACAAAAATGGAAGAAAAATGAAGAAGCCAAGCAAGAAGTAGGTGGCCTAGGGAAGTATAATTTGTCTAGGCCGCCTAGAGTATTTGTGTTGTATTATCTTCCAGAAGATTGGCAACTAAGGGACCACATATTCCTTAGGTCGTCGGGTGGTCTTCAACATCACCTATTGTCTAGAGAGTTGGCAGCCTAAGAAAGTACAAGTTCCCTAGGCCGCCTAGTATATCTTCTTTGTGTAATCTTTCCAAAAGGTTGGTGGCCTAGGGAGCTATAGCTTCCCTAGGCCGCTTGATGCACTCATGTATATGTTTTATGCTTTAAGGTTTGCAGCTTAGGGAAAAGCAAGTTCCTTAGGTTGCCTAGTTGTTGGATGTGTTGCCAAGCCCAGAGACTTGGCAGCCCAGGGAAGTTCACGGCTAAAGGAAGTTGAACTTCCCTCGGCCACCTTCTTTCTGGAAAACTAGGTAGCCTGCACTGGCTACATGCTACAAAAGCTTGTAGATTTGTGCTTTTCTACCATTTTCTTCATTTCTTTCCATGTACACTATAAATACCCCCATTATAAACCATAATTGGTTATCCAGCAGCCAAAAGATCCCTTAGAGAGCTCAAAAGAAATACCAAGAAAGAGAGTATCTGGGGGAAGCATGAAGAAGAAGAATGGGTTGTTCAAGGAAAAGAAGTTCAAGATCTTGTCTACAAGTGGAGTTCTTTCTTTTTCTATATATTATAGTATAACAATGTTGATGATTATATAATTTTAGTTGTATTTGGGGGATGAACCCCAATCTATATTCTTGTATTGAATTATTATTACGATTTATTGAATTCTAATATCTTGTATTTGATTACTTAGGCATTATTGTGTTGGATTGATTATGTACATTTGACTGATTTATTCAATTGATTAGTTCACTCTTAATGAATTCGAGAGATGAAGTTAGGAGTTGAATACTAAATTAATTAGTCTAATATTTATTTTCCATTGATTAACTCGAGAGAGAGGTCAAAGGATTAGAAGTTAGTAGTCAATGGATTTTTAATATTTCCTAGAGGTAGGGATATTAGGGCTTCTGAGTATCTTTTGGGTGATGAGTGAGTGTAATGCTTCCTTTGGTTAGATTGACTAGGTAGAGATACCAATTAACTAAGCCTTAGGAAAGAAATCTCATAACTCGAGACTGATTATGGTTTATTCTTGAAAACTCATACCGGTGTTCGAATTGGGTTTTGAAAAGTATAGTGATATATAGTTTACGAGACATGTATTTAGGTGGATATCTTCTTGTACATAACCTTTCCCTTATTCTTACTTCTTGACAATCGTTGTGATGTTTCTCGTGTGGGTCTAATGTACTCTTTATTATAGTAGTTTAGCATTGTTAGTTTTATTTACTTTTCCTCTTTATTTAATTTGACTAAACAATAAAATTACAGCAAAGTACTGGTAATTGCTAAGTTCCCGTAGATTCATTTCTTGCTATTTTCTATACTATGCAATGGATATACTTGCCATATTATGTGGTTTTAGTGTTTGGTATTTTAAATTTGAAACTTGATAATTTTTTGCTTTTGGTATACTATTTTCAATACACGAAAAACACCCATCAAGTTTTTAGCTTGTATTGGATATAGAATTTAATTAAAAAACTTGATAATAGCTATGTATATAATTTGTGGCTTTTTGTTGAAAATAAAGAAAATACTAATTAGTGATGATAAAGATGAAAAAAAAAAGGAAAATGGATAAAAAAAACAAATGAAAAATAAAGAAGCCAAGGAAGAAGTTGACAATTGAAGGAAGTACAATTTCTCTAGGCCACCTAATATATTTGTGTGATGCATATTTTCCAGAAGATTAGTGGCCAAGATAACCACAAGTTCCCTAGGCCTCCTGGTGGTCATCAATATTGCCAATAGTCTAGAGAGTTAGCAGCCTAGGAAAGCTCAAGTTCCCTAGGCCACTTGGTATGTCTTGTTTATGTAATCTTTCTAGAAGGTAGGTGGCTTAGGGAGCTTTAACTTCTCTAAACCACTTGATGCACTCGTGTATATATTTTATTAATAGCGCCTAAGTTTGTCAATATTTTTCTTGTTAATTGAGGTTATTTTGTAATACTTTTAATTTAATAACATATCAATTCCCTTCCTATTTGATTTTTTTCTTGTGAAAAGTGTTTCTTGTAATTTTGTGCAGAAATTGTAGAATTTGGAGTTCAATTTCACAAATATTGAACGAACCCAGTGCCGGCCCACGATGCCCAAACCAGCCCTGCCTTGGTTTTGCAAAAACAGAGCAAAATAGAGAAGGGACAGGGCAAAACAAAGTTGAACCAGCCACGGGTCAAGCTCATAAACTAGTGGCCAGCTTAACAAGAGAAGAAAGCAAAATTTTTTTGTAAGATAAGCCGTGGGTGGCTTCATGTGAACCACGACTGGCTTCCAAGAGATTTTCAGAGAAAAGCCACATCTAGTAGAGGAAAAGCTGTGGCCGACTTCCGGAAGGAATAATAGAGAAGTCGCAGCCAGTTAGGAGAGAAGTTAGCTCAGCCAACCAGCTTGAAGAAGGAAAGAACAATGGTAGCTCGGCAGCTCAACACGGAAAAGGAAGATACAGTTGGCTTCGAGGCTCGATCGGCTTTAGCATAAGAAGAAATGAAGCAATGGCTCAGTTTTTATAGGAAATGGCTCCGTGGCTCGGGAGCGACTTGATTGAAGAAATAGAAAATGGCTTAGAGTCTTTCATGGGATTTCCGCTTCTTAGCTTCTAGAAGATTGACTTCAACCAAGGGAATAAAGGGCTAAACTCAGTTAGTTCAAGAACAACAAAAGTCTTCAGCTCACACGATTAAAGGCGGTGGATTTGTACAGAATTTCAGAAGCCTATTAGGAAACTAGTTTATTTCACCGCGGGATTTTTATGAAAGTTGTATAGCTATATATACAAGCCAAAAACATCCAAAACATGTATCTACATAGAGGGAAAATTCTTTCAATCATGTAATATTTTTGTATACAAAATAGAGATGAATTGAAGGATTAAAGCTGAAGTTACTCATCGGAAGAAGAATTCATCACTCAATGAGCATTGTTTCAAGAAAATCTTCAAAGGATGAAGAAAAAGACTTGTCTATGAGTTCTTTCTTAGTCCTTTTTATTTTCTTGAAAAATGATGAAATCAATGTTTTTAATTGTATTTGGATATTATTTTTGGATTCGCGATATTATAATTTATTTAGTCTTTGATCAATTAATTATTGTTCTTTGTAGTTGATTACTTATTTTTCTTCAGTGGATTGATGAAGTTGAATTTCCTTTCTAATGGATTTGGGAAACGAAGTTAGAATTGAGTTTAATTTAGTTATTTCTATAGTTGTTCTCTTAATTGGATTGGGAAAGAAGGTTAAGAATTGAACTTAAGTAATTAAAGGTTGGTTGATTTTGCCTAGAGCATATGGTTATTGGCTAATTTCATGTTTATATTGCTTAGAGTATAGGGAGATTTACGAGGAATGAGTTTAATGCATCTTTTTTGGTTACATTGGTTTGATTGGGAAATCTGCTAATTTAATAAGGAGAGAGTGATTCCATGGATTGGGAAAGAAGTGGATTCTGTCTTTATTCCTTCATGATGCCAAAAAAATGATTGATTGTGATAAGTGCTAAATAGTTCATATTATGTCTTCTAGAGTTTTAATCTAAGTACATGTTTTCCTCTCCTGGTGTTATATATATATATATATATATATATATATATATATATAAATATATATTCTCATCATTTATTTATTTTTATTTTTATTCTTTATCACTTGAATAAGTTGGCTAAATAGTGAATGAAAAGTAACTAGTGTGTATTTTTTCCTTGAGGATCAATACTCATTAATTCCCTATATGATGCTTAATGATGGGTCTACTTGCTCATATGTGTGATTTGGGAATTAATGCTTTAATTAAACTTGAATGGGAATGGATACATAATTACATGATTTTTTTTTATAACCCAACAATACGCATCAAGTTTTTGGCACCTTTTCCAAGGAACACTATCATGAAAGCTTGGAGTTCGTTAATTTAGCCATTAATATGTAAATAGGTATATACCTGTCAATAGTTACTAACTTTCTTTTGTATGTTTGTATGTATTGTATTTTTACCTATTTAAATTTCTTAACTCAATATTAATGTAGAATATGTGTATTCATTGTATTTGAATATTTGATTATTTTTACGCCATAAATTTTACATCAGTACTAACTTTCTTTATTTTTTAGGTTTTGACCTTTGTTTGTACTATGCCGGACTAACATGATATGTTGAACGAAGTGAATGTAATTTTTTTAATTTTTGATAATTTTTAATTTTTAATTTAGTTTTTAGTTTGTGCATTTTTTATTTTGAACGTATTGTGTTCATGCATTAAATTAGGCTAGAGTTTATGTTTAAAAAAAAGAAGAAGATAACAAAAAGAGAAAAAAGAATTTTTTTTTAGACGAAAAATACATAATAATTCCTTGAAGGCCATGTTTTTCCTCAAGCCTGGCCCGACTTTGTTGTATCGGGCTTCTAGTTTTGTTTTGTTTCATGTGAAAAAAAAAATACTTTGACCGGCACTCTCCCCTACCCCATTTTTCCTTTCCTTTTCTTTTCTCTTTTTCTTTTTCTTTTCTTTTACTTTTCCTTTTTCACCTTTTCGTTATCTTTCTCAGATTCTAGTTTTTGTCCTTTTCATCATTCTTCTTTTTATTCCTTTTCCTTTGGCTTTTCTTTTTCTTCTTTTGTTGTCCCTGTTGTTGTTTGAAAATACCCAGAACCCTCTGATAGGGGTTAAATTAGTCATATTTTTTCTAGTTATTTGAGGTTCATTTGTAATACATTTTGTTCAATAACTAGTTATATTCCTTCATATTTCAGATTTTACCTTTGGAAAGCTATTTTGTTCTTTATCTCAGATTATTAGGGTAAAATGAAATAAAAACGTCACAAAAACGAGGAGAGGCGGCGCCATCTAGGACCCTAGAACCGGTGCTGACCATGCACTATTGACACGAACATCGAAGCAAGGGAAAAATTATTGAAACAGAGCAAAACAGAACCAAGGCGGCACCGGTTGTGAAGCTGGAACCGGCGTCGGCTGCATTCTGGAACACATTGTGCAAAATTCGAAGAAAAATCAGCAAACGAATGGAGGAACAGAACACAATCGGTGTTGGCTCCGAGAGCCAAGGCGGCGCCAGCTGTTCCCTGAAGCCAAGGCGGTGCTGTGATTTTTCTACGCGGTTTTTGATAATCTGAGGAGTTTTAGTATCTCTTCCAACTTCTACTCGGCCATGAACTTTGTACATACGAGTTTAGGCACTTCCTAAGCCTATAAATAGATGAAAAACACAAGGGAAAGGGGAGAATTCATTGATCATCATAGAAAATTACTTAATCAAAGGAGGAAATTTTCAATTCAAGGAGGGTTGTACAAGAAGGTCTTCAAATGAAGAAGAAGGAGGCTTGTCTATGAGTGCTCTTTTTTACTTTGTTTTCTTTTTCTTCACAATGATGTTTTGATTGTTTTATTGTAATTTGACATTGGTTTAAATATTCATGGCTTTTAGAGTTGTTTGATCTTTTAATTAATTGATTATTATTCTTGGTATTTAATTACTCGTGCCTATTACAAGATTAATTGATTGTGGTTTTCCATTAACTTGCTTGAAAATAGGGTTGATGGTAGTTTAATTGATTGATTTCATATTTGTTGTCTTTTAACTTACGTAAAAATGGGGTTAATTGTTAAGAACAGAGTAATTAAAGGTTAATTGATGTCTGCCAGAGTATGGATTCAATTGGTTAATTTCATGGGTTAAGTTTGCTTGAGAATGGGACTTAATCAGAATTGTGTTTAATGCATCTTTTTGGTAAGATTGGTTGAGACAGAGTATGTGAAACTAAGTTATCTAGAAGATAGGGATTCATGGATTGGGAAAAAAGTGAGTCTACTTTAATTCTCCATGATGCCAGGAGAATAATTAGTTATGATAAATGTTAGGTACTTTAAGAGCATGGTTGTCTAAACAATGGTTCGAATTGCATAAATCTACATCATTGACATGTATATATTTTTATTTCATTTTATTTTTATTTTGATTTGTTTTTCACTTTATTGAGTCAGTTAAACAATGAAAGAAATGTAATTAATGTCTATTTGTTCCTTGAGGATCGACACTCGTTTGAACCCTATGCTCGGTTAATGATGAGTACGCTTGCTCATATGTGTGATTTGGGTTGAACATTTTAATTTAAACTTGATTGGGAATGTTCTTAGTTTTTGTATGATTTTTTATACCCAAGTCCGAACACATCACCCTCCTCCTTGTGTTTTGTTTTCTCTCCTACTTTCTTCCTTTTGTCATTTTCTTCTTTTTCTTTTTATTCTTTGATTCTTCATTACCTAGTCCTCCAGAATTGTAAAACCTCAACTAAACCTACCCTAGAATTAGAGGGATGGGATGAATAACATATCATATTGCATAAAAATATATTTCTTGGATGAATTCGTGTGCCTAAGAATTGTGATATATGTGTTATATGGTTTATTTATACTTGTTGAGTATTAAGGGTAATTAGAGAATTTTACTTAAGGATGAATTTTTGTGATATATGTGTTATATGGTTTATTTATACTTGTAGAGTATTGAGGGTAATTAGAGAATTTTACTTAAGGACGAAAGGAAGAGAATTAGGTTGGGAAAATAAAAATAAGATTTAATGTGGCTAAGTGGTTAGAGCTTGATGGTTGATTTCTAAGGTCTTGAGTTCAAATCCCATCAACTAAGTATTATTTTTTATTATCCTAAAAAATGTTTGAATTTTCTTCTTACATTTCATGAAGCTAGGAATGTTGTCTTTGGGAAGACACAAATTTTAATATTCTAACCATGTGATCTTGTTCTAAAAGAAAATCTAGAGGAGTTCTAATCTCCATCATTTTAGCAATCCATGTCCTAGCCTATTTGAATTTGAAAATATTCCTATTTCTTTAATTCTTTTCATTTTCTAATAAATGTCTTGGATAAATTTTGGACTTGAATTTTGAAAGAAAATTCCAGCTCTTGAGATGGGTGATGACCGAAATATAGGAGGAAAGATAACTAAATGGTTTCCAATTAAATCACCATAGTGTCTTCTTCAAAGAACTACGAAAGGATATTGTGATCATGCCTAAGACCTTGTTCATTTCTACTTGACATTATTTTCCTCGGTTTTTTACATAATGTAGCTTGCTTACTTAGTGCTTGCACTGACGATCTAATCAAAGTCAAACTTGGATATAAAAATTATTGCTTGTTCTTGTTTTGGTTTAAACCTGGAAATTTTTCCAGCAATTCTCCTTGGCTGGATTTCCAAAAAATGCAGCTCATTTGCCTATCCTTTTCTTGCTAGCAAAGCAACCATTTTCGTGTGAGAAAGAAGCAAAAATTTCTTAGAAATTCGCAGCTCATATGTCCTCACCAAACTAGAAAATTTTCTAGCAAACTGCCAAGCATTTAGTCATGGAAATTGAGCCATCAACCCATGCATAAGATCACCTAAATTTCTTCTCTTTCCTCTCCAAGATGGTGACTGGAAAACTACCATTAATGGACTTTCAAACACTCCTGATTTTCAACATCACATCCGTTTCAAAATGATTCAAATTTCTGCTAACAAATAGCTGAATTCCAAAAAAAAAAATTCCCTCTTGCATAGCAAAGGTAAAAACCAATTTCATCTTCACTCCTCTTCATCATTTCGGCCACCTGAAAACCATGGCTGAACACCTTGTCTTTTGCATCAACCATGGCCATTGGAACTCCATTAAACTACCTCAAACCTCTCCTAACTTCACTCTATTCAAAACTTTTCAAACTTGAAAATTAAATCCCACCATTTATTCCCTTAAACTCTCACCTAGATAGATTAGTAAACTAGAATTTCTTCTTCTCTTGTACAGCCATTTTCAGCCAGCATTAAGGCTGGGTTAAACCACTATTTCACAACCAAGACATAGCTAGACTAGCAACCCACCATTGAAGGGCTAGAGACCATCAAGAAGAAATCACCATTAGCAAATCTTCTACCTCAAATACCTCCATTTTCCCCTCATTTTGAAATCCAAACTGGCTCTACTCTCTCTGTCTCTCTCTCTCTAGGATAACCAAAATTCTTCCCTCTAGCAAGGCCATTCGACCATCATTCACCAAAGCACACACTTATCTTCTTCTCTCAATTTTTTATTGTGTTCTTAAGAACAACAAGAACACATACTACACTTCTTCAACCATTAACCACTTCTATTCATCACAAACCATCCTATATCTATCAAATTACCTAGGATTTAACCTATACTTATCGTTAGTGTACTCTCTAACACTAAAACAACTGAGGTTGATATTGCTTTTGGATCAAATGTGCCTTTTTTGTTCAAGACAAGAACACCAAAAAAGTATAAAAAAAAAAAAAAAGTTCAATCATCTTGTTCTTCTTCTTTTTTTCATCTTCTTTTCTTCACGATCATAATCTCTCACTTATTCTCTCATTCTCTCTTACTCTCTTGGCTGATCCATTGGTGGCCATCCTTGAACAACCTCAATCAATAGAGGACTCATCAAGGCTCAAGGATCATCATTTGACAAGACAACATCTTCGACTTCAATGATCATCAAACAAGTGTTTCTACTAAACCTTCTTATTTTCGAACTCAAGACTTCTAGATGATGAAATTAATATGTTGTTGGGATGGAGATATGCATGTGGGTGAAGAGGATAATTTTAAGATATGAAGAACGAAATGGGTTGAGGCTTATGAATTATTGATGGTTTATGATATGAGTTTTAGGATCATTATATGCTCAATAGTACATTGTGATTTGAGGCTTATATCACTAGTATAGATGTTTTGATAAATGATAGAAATTTTACCACCATTGTTTTGCTAATGCTCCCATGATGTTATTTTTGACACCAAATGCCTTGCTAATATCATTATTAGTATGGTATCACCCTTGTTATGATAAATATTATTACAAGTTTAATTTTGCACAAATCAATATTTTATTTATTGAATAGATGTGTGTATGAATATATATATATATATATATATATTACCTTTCTAAAATTTTAATACTAGTAATATCACTATGGTCATTAAAAATTATTAATAGAGCTACTTTTTACTATTGCTATTATTATAATTACGTTTACTAATAATGATATTATTAGTATTATTAGTATCGTTATTTAATTTAATTTATTAATTTCAATCAACATAAATAATTTTGAAATTAAAAATTACTTAAAATATTATTATTTTATTAGACAACACAAATAGAACTATTTTTATTAAGCATTATTAAATATGGAAAAAATATATAATGATATATTAGGATTAATTAATATCTTTTATATTAATTTATTGATTATTCTTACTAGAACTTTTATCTATACTTATGTATTATTAATAATAATAAATAATTATTATTATTGCTTATTATTAAAATTATTTATTATTATTTGAAGCTAGATGATACTCTTTGGGCTTATAGGACAGCTTTTAAAACTCCTCTTGGTACTACCCCTTATCGATTAGTGTATTGAAAATCTTGTTATTTACCAGTAAAGAATGAACACAAAGCTTATTGGGCTATTAAACTTGTCAACTTTCATCTTGATCGTACTGGACATGCTAGGTTACTTCATTTGAATGCCTTGGACAAATTGTGCCTGTCTGCCTACGATAATTCTCTCATCTACAAGGAAAAGGTAAAGCGGTGGCATGACAAACATATTTCTCAATTTAGGGATTTTAAAGAAGGGGATCAAGTATTGCTATTTAACTCTCGCTTGTGCATCTTTTAGGGAAAGTTGAAATTAAGATGGTTCGGGACGTATGTGGTAACTGAGGTTTATCCTTTTGCTACACTTGAAGTCTCTCACTCGGATAATGGTACTTTCAAGGTTAATGGGAATCAGGTAAAACATTATTTTGGGGAGACATTGGACACTTTAGCTCATATAGATGTTTTTCTCTATGAATTGTGATCCTTGTTTCAGATCGCATGCATGTGTTCCTCTTTTTCATTCTTACATTCGTTTTTTTTTTTTTTTATGAACAATGTAGCTGTTTCGTTTATGTTTAGTTTCTTTTTCTAGATTTATGTTTTCTTTATTTTCTTTATTTTGTTTTAGTAGGTATTCTTGTACTAACCCTTCCTTGAGGTGGATTCAACCTGATGGCATAAGAAAGTAATGGAAATATTTTCTTCACTTTATTCTTCTTCTTTTTTTCATCTTGATCTTCTTAGCTATACTTTTATTCTTCTATCTTTGGCCATTGAGGACAATGTCTAGTTTAAGGAGGGTGGGAGGGGGGGGGAGAATAAAGGTTGAAGAAATAATTTTCCATATTATTTTGGTGAATCTATTTTGAGTTTGTGATAATTTTTTTTTTTAACTTGGACATGAGTTTTGTCATTCATTAGGTGGAGTTTGATGAAATTGAGTTATTGGAAAAGATATTTCTCATGACTTGAGAATTTTGATTAATCTTGTTTATGCATTGGTATTTAAATGTTATTTGACTTATCTAGTTGAGATATAGAAGATATGATGAATATGGGAAGAGTTTATTGGCTAACTTTTGTATTATGAATTTAAATTTTGCTAGCTTTGAGTTATGTTGAAAAAAAAAATGTGAGTTGAAAAAAAAGATCTTTGAGAGGAAAGAATGAGGAGAATGTTGAAAGTTTTGATTTAAGTTGAGATAAAAACAATGAGTGTAAACAACACTATTGTTGGTGTAAATTGAGAAAAGGCTCTTATTGATGATTTTTGAAGACCTTTAGCTGAACAGGGGGTCAATATGGGGAGAAGTAGCAATTGTATTCGATGCACTCTCTTTAGGATATCTCGAAGGCCAAAAGGCAAGTAAGAGCATAGAAAAAAGAATTGTAGAAAAAAAATGATGAGTGGTGACTGTAAAAGGGGCCAATACAATATGTGAAGAGAAATCCATGCACTTGAGGCTATCAATTCCATAGTTCATTGAAAACATTTTGAGAGAAAAAATTGGAGTGCTTCCCTCACATCATAACTTGAATGTGTAATTTTTGTATTTATAATGCTTGAGTTGGTAGATGACTTGACCTATGTGATTTATGTTACCTATATTTTTATTTGAAAAGTGAAATAATTTTCTTAGACTGAGGTATGCACTTGATTAATTTGACTTTAAGAGTTTTCGGATGTCTTGGCCAATGTTTCAAGGTTTGAATTTTTTTTCAAATGGTATGAATGATAATGGTTGTATCTAAAGTTTGAAAGGAAGACATGATCTTTGCTATGATAAAAAAAACTTTCGAATGAGGAAAAAAAAACTTTTATTATCTTGATAATTTTTGTTGGACTAAAGCGTTTTGCTTGAGGACAAGCAAATGTTCAAGTGTAGGTGAATTGATAGGGGTTAAAATCTCCATTTTTTTTCCTAGTTATTTGAGGTTGTTTTAAGATACATTTGTTGTAATAATTAGGCATATTCCTTCCAATTTGGCATTTTGCTTGTAAAAGGTATTTTTAGCAAATATGTGCAAATTTAATTTAAAATCAAGCAGAAAGTGCATAGAACGAGAATGTACCTGGTGCCTGACCCAGCCAGTGGACCAAGCGCCGGGTCCATTTTGTCCAGCAGTAGAGTTGAACGAGCTTCAGGAATTTTTTCAGAACAGACTTAGCGCCAGGTCTGGTAAGTGTACCTGGCGCTGGGTCCATTCTGCCTGCCAAGGAAAAGATGGCAAAAAAAAAAAAAAAATCGAGCAAAAATAGAGGAAGAATAGAATGCACTTAGTGCCAAGTGGGACGAAGGTACTCAGTGCTAGGTAGGCTCTAGAGGTGAAAAATTTGTACGCGGAATTATGGCTTATCCAAGGATTTTGGTATTTTCCTATTCTTACTCGGCCAGGATTTTCTTAGCCATGAAATTGACATCCAAGAGGCCTATAAAAGCGTAAGACAACACAAGGGTTTGATATACAACTAAGAGAAATGAATAAAAGAGGAAATTTTTTTATTCTCTTGTTGAAGGAGATGTTCACCCAAGGTAAGAAGGATTGTTCAAAGGGAGTCTTTAAGGAAGAAGAAGAAAGAGGCTTATCTTTGAGTATTTTCCTTTTTTTTTTGTCGTCTTTTACTTTAAAAATGATGGATTTAATATTTTCATTGTAATTCAGCAATATTTTAGGATTCATGATTTATGCATCAATTTAACTACTTGATCAATTGATTGTTGATTTTGGTATTTGATTACTTGTTTTTCTTACAAAGTTGGTTGATTGGGTTTTGTTATTAATTTTCTTGAAAAAAGGGTTGGTAATGACTTCAATTAATTAGTTTCATATTTGTTATCTCTTAACTTGCTTGGAAAAGGGGTTAATTGTTTAGAGCATTGGTAATCAAAGGTTAGTTGATGATTGCTAGAATATGGTTTCTTTGACTAATTTCCTGCCTCAGATCGCCTAGAATATAGGAGTTTATATAAGGATTTATTTTAATTCATCTTTTGGATAAGTTAGTCAAGAGAAAATATGTTCACAAATTTAACTCGAAGATAGTGATTCCATGGATTGCAAACCAAGTAGGTCTATATTAAATCCTTTATGAGACCAAGATAATAATTGGTTGTGATATTGGCTAAATGATTCATTGTCATGTTTTCTAGGATACTTGTCTAAATTGTATAAACATACATCCTTGAGTTGTATATGTTTCTTTTGTTTTTATTTTTATTATTTTCTCACTTTATTTCGGTTCATTAAACAATGAAAGAAAAGTGATTAGTGTGTACTTATTCATTTGAGGATCGATACTCGTTAATTCCCTGTACTATGCTTGCAATGAGTATACTTGCTCACATGTGTATTTTGGGATTAATGTTTTATTTAAAAATTGAGTAAGGGATGGATTTAAAATTGATGATTTGATATACCCAGAATTTACGCATCAGGTAGCCATAGGGCTAATGACGAGGATGATCATGATTGAAAAACCTTAGAGCAGTGAATAAGGTTTTTGGCAAACTAAAATTTTCAAGAAATTTGTTTTATAGAATATTAATGTTCTTCAAGTTTCTTGGACTAACTTCACGGTAATAGAGAAAGCTATCCAAAGAAACTTTGAGAAATATCCAAATTCAGACTAAGGTAATTAAGAAACACAATGTAGTTAATACTATATACAGAGAAATGAGACACAGAATGTGTAGTGGTTCGATCTACCAAGATCTACATCCACTACCTTAAGCTCATGCTTAAAGATTTTCAACCTGATTTCATTTACCCAACTTGATGGAATCAATCTGTACCAAATACAAGAGAGGATCACCACACTTGGTTCTTCAAAACCTCTCAATCAACCAACAAATCAAGGTTCACCCCAAATGGGTTTTACCCCCTAACCTTGTTATACAAAAGAGATTAAATATCAATGGAATAGTAAAAACTCACTTGTTTGAGCAAATATGCAGCAAGGAAAAAGCACAAACACTTTTACCTTTAAGACACAATTTGAATTCACTTTAAAGCACCTTGATAAATGAGATTTTTGTTTTCTATAAAGCAAGAGTGTTTCTTAGAAGGATAGAGCAAAAATCTACTGTCAAATCAAGTTTAGATGTATTATATAGAGATATAAAGTAAGGTACCAATGGCTATAATTTTACTGTCAAATTTACCCGCATTTTGGACTCATGTTTCGGACGACGAGGCATCCAAATGGTAAGTCCAAAATGACTTTTTTTTTCTGGGTAGAATAGATTTAACACTGTTTACGGGATTTTGGACGAATCTTTTAAGTGCAGAATCATCCAAACTACTCAATCCAAAATTCTGATATTTAAGAGTTTGAAATCTTTTTGTTTGTGTGCTTCAAGGTAGAAATAAATTGAATCATAAGGTTAAGAGACATAGGAATTAATACCTTAATAATAATTCCTAGTCTAAAGTTTTTCCACAAGAACGGCTTAGTATACAATCTCTTAAGCTTGGTATTCAACTTGATCACCCATTCTTGAATTCCAATACTCAAGAATTGCTTAGCAATCTTATTTGTTTGCCTTAGAAGAACCGAAGTCAGACATATCCTATCATATATAGATCACACAAGTTAGTTCATATCAATTTTTGGCATAAGTCAAAACATAGGAGAAAGCCCTTAAGGCTAACAATCTCCCCCTTTTTGAGTGATAACAAAAGTTGATGGGATTGTGATATAAAAATAATGATATGTATGGTATGAACATGTTAGACCGAGAGAAATAAGAATATTTTTCATTAAAATACAAAATCTCATTATAGAACTCAAAGAGTTCTTATGAGATTAAGATAGAAAATTAAAATATCTACTTCACAAGCATGGCTCGATGAGCCTATGGCCCAACCTACCTCCATATCATCCTTTCTTCCATCAAACGATTATTCCATAAAGAAATAACCGATACAATGATTTTTATAAAAGTGAAATATAGTAGATAAGTCATGAGATGAGATGCTCCCCCTTAATATTTGCATATATGAATAGTTATAAATGATGAGAGAAAACGGGAGTTAAATTTGTATGTCCAAAGTGTACATCCAAAACTTGGTGAAAGTGAGTATGGAACCTTTTTTGAATATGCATTTTGGACGTCCAAAAGGTGTGTCCAAAACAACATGAAGTTGTTGAAGAAAATATTTTTGGACAAGATTTTTGGATCAAAAAAATATGACTCAAAAACTCCCATTGACCTAATTCCTAGGAGATAATGGATTTTTCAGAACTTTGATTTGTCCTGCTTTTTCCCAAAGAGTTTTGATCATTAAGGAAGTAATCCATCTATTTGAAATTTTTATCAATGAATTTATCACAGAATTATGTCAATAACTTAAAAACCATCTTATTAGTAACTCTAGCCTCAAAGATACCTTTGTTCCCGAAAAGAGTACTTTTGGACAATATTCAAGATACCAAACTGGTATCCTATTTGGACATCAACAAACTGAGATCACAAATGATCAAAATTTATATCATGCAGTTCATCCAAAACTGGTTATGAATTTCATAGAAAGAATTACAAAGCCTTAGCTATATTCAGAGGCAATATGCATAATATAAATTTTAGAGCATAAAGTTTTACTACTCGAGGACTCTCAGGCAGACAGTCAATTAGTTATTCATTAATGCATTATCAACAATTAGAAATGGAGAGCATAGCATACTACCACATAGATGATTAAATAAAATAGTAGAATAATCACAGCCCAGTCAACGGAGCCAATTACAACGCTCACAAATATAAGAAGAAACTTAAGCAAAAACTTATCCCAATCATTTTCTAGTAGAAACTTATGCAGAAACTTATTCCAACATATGAATTAATCCAATCATAGTCAGTCAGTTTTCTCCCCCTTTGTCATCAATCAAAAAGAGGAAGAGCAGAAGAAAAATGATATATATAAATATGAAGCATTCATAATTTAAGCAGATAGGCTTGTTCATAAGTAAAGACAGAAAATTAAATTGTTCAACTTCAAAAAGAGAAATTTAGATTTGTTCTAGATAGCAGAGAGAATTGAGGTCAGTTTGGGTAAGAGGTCAGCCGAGTGCATTCTGCCAATCTAGTCACTCAGGAGATGTGAATTATTTCAGTTTTTTACACTACATCTTTTCGGGAGTGTTGACTAGCAATCCTATTTGATTTCCTCTTAACCACAACATGTTTTTGTCGCTTCCTAGATGAGACACAAGGTTTAAAGGAGGCAGGGCGTGCTACAGCTTTCTGAGGTGGGGACTTTTCTTTAGCTTGTGCAATAATAGTCATTTCCTCTGCAGCAGGTTGTTCTTGTCTAGTTTTTCCCTCAGTAACTGGTTCCTCTTCTGTTGCCTTTGCAAGAGCACGTGCTGTAGGAGCAAACACCAGTTCATCTATTTTTACCTTTTTCTCTACTGCAGTTAGTCTATTGCTAAGACGTTGAAGTTTTGAACTGAGGCCATCCAATTTAACAGCCAAAGAGTTGATGGCATCCAAAATGCTTTTAGATAGTCCTTTATCCTGAGCTTGTTCTTTTCCTTTTCACAGAGGATGCTTCTTGATGATATACCTTACTTTTTCTTTGGCTCCAACAGAAGGGCATTCTTTCCTCGAGCTTTTACTTTCAACAATCTTTCCTTTTTTTCACCTTCTATGTTACGGAGCAACTTCTATTCATTTCCCATCCGCACATATCCTATACGCTCAAAGGACTAAAAGCTATAAATATTCATTTTTGATGGCACGCAGGGGACTAAATTTAAATCAACATCAAAATATCTAAAGACCTTTGTTAACAGATTTCCAAATGGCAAGGCTTTGCTAGAGGTGTTTCTTGTTTGCAGCATCAATTTGGCAGCTAAGAACCCAAAACTAATTTGCCTTCCCTTAGCCAAAGCTAACATAATTACCATCTACAAAATATTAATAGAGGTTTTATGACTAAAGCTTGGCACCATCATGGTAGAGAGCATATGGTGTAAGATCCTCAAGACGACCTTTCCTCAGATTGGCATAAAATTTCCAAATGATCGAGGTAAACAATTTTTCATCAACAGATAGTAAACTACCCCAACCAATAAACTCAAACATATTCAACACATTGGAGAAATTCAAGAAAAATGATGGATTAACACAATACCCAGTAATAACAGTTCAATTTCTTGAAAACCAGTCGTTGTAATCAAAGTCACTTTTTAAATCTATAAATTGAAATACCTGAGTCTCAGAACTCTCTTGTTCGGGTGATGATTTTGAAAAATCATAATGTGAGGCCGAGAAGTCTAGTTCTGGTGAAACTTTTTTTCCTTTGTTCGTTGCTGAAGCCTTCTTCTTTGTCTTTGGAGACATTTTTTGCACCTTCTTTGGTTTTGTTGTGGCTAATTTCATTTTTGCCATTGAGAAGGCAAGGGCTTTGACAGTGGGTTATTTGAAGAGGAAGAACTCAGAGAATTTTTGGAAGATGAAGTGAGTATTTATCGGTTACAGATTTTGGAAGAGAGAAGGAATGAAGGTCCTTTGAATACCTAGAAAGTTGTGATGGAAAACACATTGAAAAGACCACTTAACTCAGAGATTTTTTTTATAAAAAAAAATTATGTTGAGAAAAGCGCATGCTTTTTGAAATTCAAATATAAAAAAAAAATTATGTTGAGAAAAGCGCATGCTTTTTGAAATTCAAATATGAAAATATGGAAGCAGTTATTTTAAAAGGGACATATGAAGCATCAAAGATAATTCCATTTTGTATTCCAACCTAATTCGAAATATACATCCAAACAGAACTTTTTCATGAATGAGTATTAGATGTGGGTTGTGGACTCAAATAATCCGTCTAAAAAATTTGTTGAATGAGTACAAACACTGTGTCCAAACACTTTTTCTTCACTAATCCTGCAAAATAAAGAAAACTTGTGCAACCAGGTTAGTTATGTGATTTTTGTAATTCCCAAATCTCTTCTCAGATTGTTGAATCTTTCTTCAGCCAGAGGTTTTGTAAGGATGCCAACAAGTTATTGATCAGTTGAAATACATTCATGATCATGGATGAAATGATGTTTAACTTCTATATGCTTGGTCCTAGAATGTTGTATAGGATTTTTAGTTAGATTGATAGCATTTGTATTGTCACATAATATAGGTATGCGATTAAAGTTAAGACTAAAATCAAGCAATGTATTTTTCATCCATAAGATTTGTGCGTAACAACTACTGACTGTAATATACTCAGCCTCGGCTGTGGATAAGGATACACATGCTTGCTTTTTGCTGTGCCATGACACTAGAAGTGTCCAAGAAATTGATAGTGGCCACTTGTGCTTTTTTTTTCCACTTTTCAGCCCACATAATCCACATCAATATATCCTATAAGATCAAATGTGTTAGTATGAGGATAGCATAAGCTATAATCATATGTGCCGATTTGATATCGAAGGATGTGTTTTACTACACAAAAGTGTGATTCCTTGGGACATGATTGAAATCGGGTACGAAGATAAATTGAAAACATAATGTCAGACTGGATAGCGGTGAGATAGAGTAAGCTTCCAATCATACCTCTATACTTATATTCATCTACTTTCTTACCATTTTCATCTTGGTCAAGTTTTATAGAAGTATTCATAGGTGTGCAGATTTTTTTGGCTTTGTTCATACCAAACCTTTTGAGCAACTCCTAGGCATTCCAAGCCTTTTTTTGAAGATCCCATCATTGGTTTTCTTAATTTGTAGTCTAAAAAAAAAGTTTAGTTCTCCTATCATGCTCATTTCAAATTCTAGCTGCATTGTCTTAGTAAATATCTTGCACAAAGAGTCATTAGTAGCACAAAAAATGATGTCATCGACATAAATTTGAGCAATAAGTAGATCACCAGATTTATCAGATTTGATGAATAAAATGGCATCGATCAAGCCTCTTGAAAAACCTTTTGAAATCAAGAATCCATTAAGCCTCTCATACCAAGCTCGTGGAGCTTGTTTTAACATATAAAGATCCTTAGAAAGTTTGAAACATGATTTGGAAAGTACTCATGAATAAAACCCGAAGGTTGTTCTACATACACTTCCTCCTCAATAAAACTATTTAGGAACGCACTATTAACATCCATTTGATAGAGCATGAAATTTTTGAAGGAAGCAAAAGCAAGAAGCATTCTTATAGATTCTAATCTAGCAACAGGAGCAAATGTCTCATCATAATCAATGCCTTCTTCTTGATTGAATCCTTGGGTGACCAGTCTAACTTTATTTCTAATGACAGCTCCATTTTCATCAAGTTTATTTCTAAACACCCACTTGGTACCAATAACCGTACGATCAAGTGGTCTAGGAACAAGTTTTCAAACTTGATTTCTTTCAAATTGGTTTAATTTTTCTTGTATAGCAATAATCCAAAATTCATCATGCAGTGCTACATCAATACAGTTAGGTTCTATACTTGAGAGAAGAGCAAAGTTATCTATGAAATACCGTCTAGTTTTAATTCCATAGCTTGGATCACCAATGATTTGTTCTTTGGGATGGCCTGTTTTGTATTTCCATTCCTTTGGTAATTATTGATCTGTGGAATCTTCAGTTTGTTCCTTTCCTTGTTCAGCTTGTTATTCTTCAATTTCTTCTTCTTTTTCATGAGTATCTAGCGGTGGAGCTTTGAGTTGGTCTTTTCTTACTTCCTTTGAACCTCCTATATCATCATCATCTTTTATTGGAGCATAAATATTAGATTCGTTAAACACATGTACGGATTTTTCCACACATAGAGTTCTTTTATTGTACACTCTATATGCCTTTTTTTTTTTTATTAAAAGAGCATCCAAGAAATATAGCATCATCGGATTTGCTGTTAAATTTTCCAAGATTGTCTCGGGTATTAAGGATAAAACATTTGCAACCAAACACTTTAAAATAGGATATTGATGAAGTTTTGTCAAACATAAGTTCCAAGGGTGTTTTTCTCAAAAATGGTCTCAACATAACTCGGTTTAGTATATAGCAAGTTGTATTAACAGCTTCAGCCCAAAAGTATTTTGGAAAGGCATTTTCACAAATCATGGATCTAGCCATTTCTTGCAAAGTTTGATTTTTCCACTCAACAACACCATTTTGTTGAGGTGTTTTAGCTGCTGAAAATTTGTGAAATACTCCATTTTCATCACAAAAGTGTGTAAATTCATTGCTACAAAATTCTTTACCATTATCACTTCTAATAGAAATCAGTTTGCATCCAATAGAATTTTGGACGCGTTTGATCAATTTCAAAAATTCAAAAAAGGCTTCATCCTTTTGTCCAAGAAATAAAGTCCAAGTAAATCCAGAGAAATCAACAACTAGCACATATGCATACTTTTTACCGCCAAGGCTAACAGTCCTCATTAGTCCAAACAAATCCATATGAATTAATTCAAGAGGTTTTGAGGTTGAAATCATTTTCTTGGGTTTAAAGGAAGTTTTGATTTATTTTCTAAATTGGCATGTATCACAAATTTTACTTTTATGAAACTTCATTTTGGGCAATCCCCTAACAAGATCTTTTGAGGATAGTTTGTTTAGCAAATCAAAAGATACATGACCTAATCTTCTATGCCAAAGGTAACTATAATTGTCATGTACGGAGAGGCATCTAATACCATGAGCTATAAGGTCATTTAGATGAATACATACATATTTCCAATAGGATTGGTAACAAAGATTGTTCCAATATTTGAGCTATCCATGATAGAACAAGAATCATTTTCAAAAATAACTTTGCAGCCGTTATCACATAGTTGGCAAATGCTAAGCAAATTATATTTCAAATCATCTATTAGTAATACTTGTTTTAAAATGGTTGAGGAACCATTACCAATGTTACCAATGCCAATAATTTTTCCTTTCTTCTTGTCTCCAAAGTAATGAATCCTTCATTTGTGGTTTGTACATCTTCTAACAAGGCTGCATCTCTAGACATGTGTCTTAAACAATCGCTGTCCAAGAACCACTTGGTGAAGCTCATTTTTTCCAAAGAATGTGCCTATACATGAGAAATAAGAATGATTTCTGGTACCCACATTTTCTTGGGTCCATGGGGATTAGTAGTGTTTCCTTTGATTTTCTAAACAGTTATTCTATCGGATTCCGCTTTCCTTTTAATAAGACATCTTGATGCTATGTGTCTAGATTTTTCACAATATATGCATGCTTTGTGTGTCGTGTAACATATGACAGCTTTAACAAATTGAGGCTTGTGAATTTTGTTCTTATTCTCATGTCTATATCCTAAGCCATTTCGATTTCCAACTTGATGTTGAGTCCCAAGTAAAATTTTCAGGTTGCTTTTCCCATTTGTGAATTTTTCAATACATGTGGTAAGGTCATTGACTCTATTTTTCATGTCATCAAAAGTGCTAACCATACTTTCAAGAGTTTGAATTCTATCATACAAACTTCTATTTTCTAGAGATACAAACTGTAAAGTAGTCATGATCATATCTTTTTCCATAATAGCATTTATGTGTGACTCAAGAGACATTTTGTTCTCACTTAGTAATTTTTCGTTCTCATTTAATAAGTAATTAATCTTCAATTTCATTTCTTTATTTTTTTTTCTGAACTATTTTTTTAGTTCATGGAATATATTAATTAACAACTCATTTGGATCATCATGCTTTTTAGTCTTAGATATAAGCGAATTAGACATGAAATTAGTGGTAGTAGAGTTTACCTCGTTTTCCATGGCCATGAAGCATATGTTTGCAGTTTCATTCTCAAAATCTTCTTCTTTAGACTCAGACCCATTTTAGTCCTAAGTCCCTATCAATCCTTTTCCTTTCTTTGGCTTCAGTTCCTTTTTCTTTTTAAGCATTCTACCTTCCTTTCCTTCTGCAATTGGATAGTCAGCAATGAAGTATTCAATGCCTTTACATTCATAACATTGAGGCTTCAACGCTGAGGATAGTCCTTTCCTTTTTGTGAACTTCTTTCCTCTTTTGAAGTTTCCTTTGTTCAACATCCTTCTAAATTTCTTTGCTATCATTGTCAGATTTTCATTGTCTACTTCAGTTTCATCACTACTGTCAGATTGACTAGTTTCTTCATCCTCTTTTTCAACTTTCAATGCTATTCCCTTTTTACCTTTATCATGATCATCGGATTCTTGAAACCTTTTGAGTTTTATTTCATGTGTTGGAAGAGAGCTGATAAGCTCTTTGGATGGTAAGGATTTTAAATTCTTAGATTCTTCCATAGCAAGAGTTTTAGGCCGCCAGCTTTTAGGTAATGCATCCAGAATTTTTTGATTTTGTTCCTTAAGGGAATAAACCTTCCAATAGGCTTTGAGGCTATTTATGATATTTGTGAATCTAACGAACATATCAACAATGCTTTCATTCAGCTTCATTGTGAATAATTCATAATCATGAATTAAAACCCCAATTTGGATTCCTTAACATAGTTTGTCCCCTCATGGGTGACCTCAAGTAATTTCCACATGTCATGAGTTAAATCACAACCACTAACTTGATTGTATTCAGTCACATCTAGTGCACAACACAAGATGTTCATAGCCTAAAAATTTAATGTCATCTTAGTATTATCTTCAAAATTAAACTGGTCATTTTTTTTAGGCATTTTTACGCCATCAACAACTTTTGACGGAATAAAAGGACCTTTTTCTATCAAATTCCACAACTCAAAGTTGATTGAGCACACATAGATTTTCATTCTATTTTTCCAGAATATGTAGTTGTTTCCAATGAACAAAGGAGGTCGATTTGTTGAAGAACCTTCAACATATGGAAGAGAGGATAAGCTTGCCATGAGGATCTTTCCTACAAGGTTGTTAGACCAATTGAAAAACCTTAGAGGGGGTGATAAGGTTTTTGGCAAACTAAAACTTTCAAGAAATTTAATTTGCAGAATATTAATGTTCTTCAAGTTTCTTAGACTAACTTCACGGCAATAGAGAAAGATATCCAAGGAACCTTTGAGAAATATCCAGATTCAGACTAAGGTAAGAAACACAATGTAGTTAATTCTATATGTAGAAAAATGAGACACAGAATATATAGTGGTTCGATCTACCAAGATCTACATCCACTACCTTTAGCTCACACTTAAGGATTTTCAACCAGATTTCATTTACTTAACTTGATGGAATCAATCTGTACCAAATACAAGAGAGGATTACCACACTTGATTTTTCAAAACCTCTCAATCAACCAATAAATCAAGGTTCACCCTAGATGGGTTTTACACCATAACCTTGTTATACAAAAGAGATTGAATATCAATGGAATAGTAAAAACTCACTTGTTTGAGTAGATGTACACCAAGGAAAAAGTGCAAACACTTTTACCTTTAAGACACAATTTGAATTCACTTTGAAGCACTTTGATAAAGGAGATTTTTGTTTTCAATAGAGTAATAGTATTTTTTTAGAAGGATAGAGCAAAAATCTACTGTTAGATCAAGTTTAAAGGCTTTATATAGAGACATAAAGTGAGGTACCAATGGCTATAATTTTACTGTCAAATTTATCCACATTTTGGACTCATGTTTCGGATGCATCTAAACAGTAAGTCCAAAATGGCACTTTTTCAGGCAGAAACGATTTGACACTATTTACGGGATTTTGAACGAATCTTTTCGATGTAGAATCATCCAAACTACTCAATCCAAAATTATGAGATTTAAGACTTTGAAATCTTTTTGTTTGTGTACTTCAAGGTAGAAATAAATTGAATCATAAGGTTAAGAGACATAGGAATTAATACTTTAATAACAATTTCTAGTCTAAAGTTTTTCCACAAGGACTTCTTAGCGTGCAATCTCTTAAACTTGATCACCCATTCTTTAATTCCATTGCTCAAGAATTGCTTAGCAATCTTATTTGTATGCCTTAGAAGAACTGAAGTTAGACATATCCTATCAGATATAGATCACACAAGTTAGTCCACATCAATGTTTGTCATAAATCAAAACATAGAAGAAAGCCCATAAAGCTAACAATGATGATGATTGAGCATTCTTCCACTTATCTGTATTTCTTTTATTTAGTTTTCTTTTATATTTATATTTTCATGATTTTTCTTAGGATTTCTTTTTAGTTGAATTTTCTTTTATGCTTATTTTTATTTTTATTTTCTTTTACATTTTTAGATTTATGTTTTCTATTTTTCTTTTTTATTTTTATTTAGGTACATTATTTCCCTAATGACTCCGTGTGATAGATTTAAATGTGTTGGGGCTACTCCGTCATGAAAATATTTTCTTTTCTCTATTCCTTCTTTTTATTTATTGTGGTCCATTGCCTTTGCTTTCACTGTTATCTTTTTGGCCATTGAGAACAATGTCTAGTTTAAAGGGGAGGGGGGGGAGGAGAATTTAGCATTGAAGATATTTTCCATATACACATTTTGGCTGAGTTTTTTTGGGTAAAATTTTCAGAATTTTTCAGAATTTTTTGTGTTTTTCATTGCTTCAGCAGGGTTTTAGTTATCATTCTTTCTTGGATATGAGTTTTTCATTCACTTTGTGGATTTTTATTGATAATGACTTGCTTTATTGGATCGGATATGTTAAGAAATGAGAATTTAGGTTATTCCTGTTCATGCATTAGTGTTTGAGTATTATTTGATTTATCTAGTTTGAATGTGGATAATGTGGGAAAAGATTTTGGATAACTCTTGTATTATGAGTTTAAACTTTGCTTGACTTTGAGTTGTTATAAGGAATATGAAAAAAAAATCTTTTAGTAAAATGATTGTGAAAAAAAAAAAAACTTATTGTGAGTTGAAAAATGAGAACAATAAATTGAAGATTTTTTTGTTTCATCTTTGAGAACGAGAAAGCACTTTTTGCTTGATTATGGGGCTAATACAGACAGTGAAGAGAAATTCACTTTCTTAAGGCTATTAATTCCTGAAAGCAAAGGAAAGAAAGAAAGATTGTTGAAAAAATAATGAGGGATGACTATAAGGGGCTAACATAGTGCATGAAGAGAAATCCAAGCACTTGAGGCTATCAATTCCCTAAGTCATTAAAAAAATTGAGAGAAAAAAAAAATTAGAGTGTTTCCCTTGAATCATGACTTGAGTTGTACAATTTTTGAATTTATAATGCTTGAGTTGGCAGATAGCTTAACTTGTATGATTTGTGTTATTCATGTTTTTGCTTGAATGATGGAATAATGTTCTTAGACTAGAGCATAAACTTGTTTAATTTGACTTCAAGGGCCTTGATATGTCTTATCTAGTACTTTACTTTGTGAATGTTTTCAAATAGTTGAAAGAATGGCAAGGTCATATCTAAAGTTTGAAAGGCAATTATAGCTTTGTTCTAAGTGAGCTTTTTGAAAAACTGTCTTGTTTTTCCTTGTTTCAAAGTGCTTTACTTGAGGACAAGCAAAGGTTCCAGTGTGGACGAATGTGATAGGGGTTAAATTCATCAATAATTTTCATGTTATTTGAGGGTGCAATAACTATTCATATTCCTTCATATTTGATATTTTATCCTTGGAAAGGTGTTTTGGCTTTTGATTGTAGAAAAAGAGAAAAATGACGAAAAAAATGAAAAATCCCATTGTCGTCTAGTGCACGGCCAACGCCGACCCTAATCTGGAAAACAAGGGAGTTACATTGAAAAAATAGAGCATGAATCAGTCCAGCCAGTGCATGGCCGTGGAGCCAACATCTGCCCTGGTCTGCCCAATGTCGGTGAATTTTTCTTTCAAGCGCAGATTTGGTAATTTCCTAAGTGTTTTGGTATTTTCCAATCTCTACTTGTCCCGGAACTCTTAGGGAACAAATTTTGGCCACTTAGGAGCCTATTTAAACAAGGAAAACACAATGAAAATGTGTGAATTCAAATATCCAAGCTAGCTACTTACTTTTCACAGATGAATTCATCTATTAAAGGAGCATTGTTCGAAGGAGTTTTCAAGAGAAAAAAGAATGGCTTGTCTATGCATTCTATCTTTTATCCTTTGTTTACCATTCTAGAGCAATGATGTGTTTAATATTTTGATTGTAATTGGATATTGTTTTGGAGATTATGATTTTGAGTCAATTGGGATTTTAATTAGTCTATTGTTATCCTTGGTATTTGATTACTTATTACCATTGATTTATTGATGCATTTTCTTTTAATTGACTTGGGAAATAATGTTAGAAGTTCATTGCATTTTTTTCATATTTGTTAGATGATAATAGACTTAGGAAATGAAGTTAAGATTAAAGAACTAATTGTTGGAAAATATGCCCTCAAAGACTATGTATTCTGTATAAACATATCGCAATGAAATATTTTTTTTATTTAATTAAGTTTGTTTATTATATTTTTGTATATTTAAAGGTCTAAGTATGACAAGTAATGATCTATGTGTCGTTCTTCACAGTAAGGTATAGATTGTGGATATTTGTTATACAAGTAAAATTGAGTTCTTAGTGGTTTGATGGAATTGGGCATTTTATCAACATAAGACTATTGTGCCTTGATTTTTAATGAGGAATGGTTTACCTTGAATCAATGAGTAGTTCACTCACATCATAGGCATAAGCGTATTTTGAATATGTAGAAATGGACCTGTAGTAGTGGTCTCTCTTAAAGTACTGTAATTATAGAGACTAGACTATTATTGCTACAGTATGGATGGATACCTTCATACTTGAGTATGAGTTGGTGGTCTGGCGAAGTTAGGGCTCTATACTTTGATGTATGTTGGGTGAGATTTCTTTTGTGAGATCAATATCTTTGTATGTTGGGTGTATTACTCTAGTTAGTTAAGATGGACTTATGTAATAGAGTTTCTATGCTTCACTTAGTGAGGTTAATTCACCCCCTTGTGATTGTCCAGGATAATATAATGACCTAATGCCCTGGGAATATGACTCTAGAATGTGTGCTTTTGGGTATCTTCCAATGATAAGCAAGTACATTCAAGTCAGTAATGGATTATTGGACTAGAGATCTAAGGATGGTAGATGTGTTTGAGATACGTGTTAGTACGTTTATCCTGTCTCATTGATGGCTATTTCTGTTGTTTCACTTGTAGGTCGGAAACATTGCTTTTGCAATATTATTCTTGGGGTCAATATTTTCATATGGTGATAAATAGAAATATTTAAAATGATAAAATGTAAATATTTAATAGCAAGGGTATTTTTGGTATTTTAGTAGCCATGAATAATATGTCTTTTGGTCCCCGGAGTAGCTCAAGTTACTTTGGTATTGTTTAGACATAATTTGAGCTTAATAGATAATTATGTGGAAGAGAAATAAATTTTTTTCTAAGAGTCCAATTAGATTTAATTAATTATTCCTAAGTTTTGATAAGGTCTAGAAAAGATAATTAATTAATTACGAGAATTGGGCTGATATGTGTTGACATATATTAAGAGTCTAATTAGAATTAATTATATAATCTTGGTTATTTAATGAAACTCAGAAAATATAATTAATTAATTAAGATGATTGGGCCAGTTTAGGATTAGTTTTGGAGTACAGCACCAAACCCATTAGGGCTTAATGTTTTTGGCCATTAAGGCTTAATGAAGCCCTAAGGCTAGCCGAAAATATAAGGGGTTTTGAGGTGGAAAAACTAAATGTGATTTTTTAGAGTTCCTGCCTCTCAAGTGTGCCATCTTTGTATCTCTTTCTCTGGCTTTCATCTTCTCCCTTCCTTCTCTCTAGAAAAGTGTCTTGAATATCCAAAAAGGAGTAGTCACCAAGCTAACCCAATAGTAAGGTAGAGTCATACTCCAAAAGACGAAGAGAATAAGCTTGGAGACGCTTGATGCATAGGAGTAGAAGACTGGCGAGAATTCCAGTTGAACAACAGGTACCTTCTTCTCCCCCTCCAACGCAAGAAGTTCCAGTGCAACCCATCCCTACGTTGGTTAATCCACAACCAATAAGGAAAAGAAAGTACTCTCACCTAGATATGGTTTGGAAAATTGAAAAAATTTTCGCTACATTTTTCTTTGATAATTTTTTGCGATTCCTTCAAGTGGTATCATAGCCAGGTTTCCATCTTAGAACATGTACTAGGGTGGTTAAAAGTGGAAAAATGTGGTTCCTTTACAATTTAAAATGAATCTTTTTGGATTTCATATGATCCCTCATACATTAGTTTCTAGAGTTCATGTACTCCTTGTGGTTAGAGGCATAGGATCATGTATTCTAATGGTTTTCTCATTGTTTTTCTAGTTTTAAGTTGATTAGATGTACACCTCGTGATTAGAGGCATAGGTACTTCTAAAGGCATATTTTTATGTCTAGTTTTGCATTTGTTTGTATTCTTTTAATCTGTAAATTTTGGAGACAGGAAGAACGTGATTGCTAGAATTGTCAAGGGGCGAAAAGTGGTTGAAAAGCTGGACTTTTTCCAGAAGTCAACGAACTCTAGAACGGACTCAGCACCAAGTGGGCTAATTGAACCAGGTGCCAGGTCCACTCTACCCAGCTAGAACTTTTGGAGAAACAGAGCGGACCCGTGCCAGGTGGACCCAATGGACTAGGCGTCAAGTTCACTCTGTCCAGAGGCAGTTGTGCACAAATTGTCTAAGAAATTGGAGAGCACTATTGAAGTTTTGTTCCTCAATTTTCCTTAATGTAATAATGTTTTCAAACCATTGTAAAAGGTTAATTTTGTAACACCCTGCTACCTAGGACCGCCAGGGTCGGGGATGTCGCCCCGTCCAAAGGACAAGGGGTCTTTATAACTAGGTCACACAAATGAAATAGCAGAATATAAATGATACTTGAACTTAAAATTTATTACATCCCAAAATAAATATCAATCCAAAAATAAATCCCAAAATACCAAAAACAAATCCGTAATAAAATTTATCCACTCTCATCTCCCCAAAACATTACACAAAAACAAATCATCAGAAAATCTTCCAAAGCAGGTACAAATCTAGCTACTCATCCCCATAGCAGGATCGACCTGAAATCATGGTAAAATGGTGGTGAGATAAAAATCTCAGTAAGTCTGTGTGTGCTTTGGATGTTCAGTGAAAACAGTTCGTGAATTCAAAGTATAAAATTCTTTATAAGAGATCACTGGCAAGCAATAAACATCAGTCAAAAACAAGAGTGGTGTTTTGGCATTTTCAGCCATACATAATTTATAAAATCAACCACACAAAAGAAAGGATTACGGGTTACCACACGTTGGGCCCCATAACCGAATGGTTAGCGTGCCACACTTTGTGCAGACTGACAAAAGTAGATGAATTGGGCAAGATACTCCTCCTTCTCTATACCCAAACAACAACCGGGTGTCCATTTCGGCAAAACACAGTCACTTGACTGAAAAAGAACACTGCTAGCTCGGACCGGCAAGACTTACTGGACTGTCGTCTTTTCCGGGAAGGACTCACTTCTCAGAGGTGACCACCTACTGAGAGACTTACCATAACCCCTCAAAGACTAGCCCAGTAGTCTACCCTTATTGAGTACCCAACGTAACATATCCTACTTGAGAAAAAAAAATTAACAAAACATAGTTCCACTTGAACATGGCAACTAAGGGTTTCCATTTGTCAAAATCAGTTTTAGAAAGAGTTTTGAGTTTGAATAAATCTGCTTATTGGTTTTCAAATAATTTGTTTCACAAAAATAATATAGGAAACAATCCTCAATTGCCTTTACAAAGATGAGTGTCCATGCACTCTACATTTGGCTTGCCATAATTAAACATTTTTCATCAATCAGGTTTTATGCAGGAGCTTACCTGATTCTTTCTCACAATAAAAGGTCTCCAACTGCTGACCTAACCCCGCAAGGGAAAATATAAACCACAATCAAACTCAAGCCAAAATTCACTTTCTCAATTTAAACAACTCAACTTTCTACTACCATGATCCTAGTGTCCCAAGCTTTAAGGCCAAACAATAAATAAATAGGTTTATCAGTTGAGCATAATTTTGATATTTAAAATAATTAATGGTTTGGGAAATAAATTCTAATAAGTTGAAAGTTTAAATCTTGCTAAGAAAAATTTAGAGTTCATTTGATCAAGAGTCCTAGGTAGTATTAAGTAAAATAATGATTTATTAATATTTTAGTTGTTAGAAAATAATTGGTAGCTAAAATTAGTTGAAAATAAATTTAATGAGTCTTGCTTGAACAATAATAAATAAATTCTTAATGGGTTTTGATTAAAAGATAATAATTAAATTTTTAGTAATAAATATTTTACTAATTATAATTATTTCCACAAAAGGCTTTAATTGATTTCAATATTTTAAATAATATCTATATATTTTATTTTTCTAACAAAAATTATTATTTACTTGACTAAAATATCCTTTATATATATGACAATCCAAATCTACCCTTCCTAGGGTTTTTTTTTTTTAAATTACTAGCAAAATTATATTAACAAATATTTTATTCATGAAATAAAAATTAGCTTAGGGACCACAAGATCATGATCAAATTTCTATGGCTAACCACAATCAAGAACATATACAATCCTTCAATTCATCAAATCATCCAAATCATGCATATAAGCATAGATCTAAATTTATCAAGATATGATCTAACCTCTACTGGCATAAATATGATCATGGCTTCAATAATCCAACATGAATATAAATCCTATTCACCAAAGGTGACATAATCTCTAGCATACTTAATCATGGAGGCATGCGTTAAACCTCAAATCATCATACAATCAACCAAGATAATCCTTCCGTGCATAAATCCCATCTCCTTCACAATCATACATATATTCATGCTTCAATCTCAACAATACATACTCAAATCCTATCACAATCCACCTACTATCAACATCATCCTAGAGACATGAATCTAGAATTTAAAAGAAAGATTGAAGGGACTTACTTGGTCGAGGAATACCTTGAAGGGGTTTATAATGGATCTCAACTCCTAGATGCCTAAATTCGTCCAAGGAAGATGGAGAAAGCATGGCCATGGGGGAAGAAGCCATCCGGCCAAGAGAAGAGAGTTTCGGCCATGAGAGAGAGAGAGAGAGAGAGAGAGAGAGAGAGAGAGAGAGAGAGAGAGAGAGAGAGAGAAAGAGACCATTAGCATGTTTATTCATATATATTCTCACTAGAGATCAAGATTGGAGAAGATGAAGTTGTTAGAACAAACCTACCTTGAAGGTGTTCTTGAGCCTTCACAGAATTTTCTGGTTTTTGATCCAAACTAGCAAGTTGGTTTGTGGAGTTTGATGTTAAGAATGGTGTTGATGGACTCATGGCAGTGAGTAGGTTAAATCTAAAATTTTTAGAGAAGGTTTGAAAGGGTTTGGAGGGGTATTAAGTGAAAGGAAGGAGTAGGTGTTCTTGGTGTGTTATATCTGTTCTTGAAGGTTGAAGGGAATTGAGAGGTTTTTGTTTTGCAGCTGCCGAAATTTTGTAAGAATTAGGGCTGGCCGAATTTTCTGTAGAGTTTAGGAAGATGATTTTCTGGTTTGGAAGGAAAAGGAAAGGCTAGTTGTAGAAATCCTTGAAGAATAATTTTAGGAAGCAAATTTGGAAACTAAATATTCAGGAATATTTTGATTATTGGAGAGCTTTGGAAGTCTGCCATGGCTGACTATTTTGAGCAGTATTTTGGTTGATTGAAAGCTGGTTTAGGGAGGCTTATGGTGGCCGAAAACAAGGAGCATATTGGTGAAGAAAAAGTCTGGTTATTTCAGGGTCACTTTATGGAAGGTTGCTAAACTATGGTGGCTGGAATTTTGGTAATCAATCAAGCATGATTGCAGGGATTTGTAGGAGAGATTTTCGGGCAGCCATGTCTGAATTTTGTGCAGAAGCTTAAGGGAGATAATGTAGCTCAGTTACTAAAGGTTTAAGGGTGGTTTATGCAGAACAAGAATGGGATTTCGGCTAGGAGAGAATTACAAAATCCTGCACAGCATTTTCGTAGGCTGGAATTTTTCCTGGGCAGTTTTCGGCTGCCATTTTCCAGCCAACTTGCAAAGAGTTTGAAGGGGAATTTTAGGAGCTTTCAAGGTTGGTTTCCAGCCTTCTTCATGGAGGAAAAACATGGCTAAGGTGCTGAACAAAATCTGAAAGAAAACAGCTTGGTTTTGGACTCCCAAAGGTGCGAATTTGCCCAGGAATTTTCCTGGTTTTGCACCATCTTTGGGCAGTCCGAAAATGGCTAGAGAAATTCAGGTTGCAAGCTGATCCAAAAGACCATTTTTTTGGCAGCATTTGGGAGGGAATATTAGCTAAGAATCTCGACACCTTGAAGGCATAAGAAGCTGGAAAATTTCAGTTCTATGCGGGAAGGGAAATGAACATAGCTAGAGTGAATTTTTAGAAAGCTCACTAAGGAATTTAATTCACTTGAAATCTTTCCCCCTCTTCCATTGTTTCTATCCATATGATGTCCTTTACTAAGACATTTTGAACCTTCAAAGCCACAACACATTGCTGGAATTTTTCTAGAATAAAATTGGCTTGAACAAAATGAACAAACTAATGAATTGAGAAATAGGAAAAATTAAGGATCAAGCAGAAATGAATTCCTCTTAGGAATTTTGTATAGAGCAAAAGAGTAGGATTGGAAGACTCCTATCATGTCTCTCTTAGGACAACATCTCTACCCTACTCCAACCACCCCTAAGGCCGGTAATGATACTTCCCATGCAAAAATAAAATTTAACCAAGCTAAAGCTCCTATGATGGAATTTGAACCCAAGACCTCAAGAATTAATTCCAAAGCTCCAACCACTAAACCACAACAACTCTTGTTCTTATTTTACTTCAAAATATATATATATATATATTTTCTTATTCAATCCTCAAGTTGTCTCCCTTTTCCACTTAAAGCAAAAATTACTATTTTGCCCTTCCCAAGTAATACTCACAACCAAGCCTTCGAGACAATAAAACTCAAATCCAAAGTATAGAAAATCATTTAAAAATATATTTGAACATGTAATAAATTATGATATGCATCCCAACCCCCTCACTCTAAGGTTGGTTTTGACTTGGGTTTCACATCCTCCCCTCCTTAGAGGAATTTCGCCCCGAAATTCAAGCATACCTCTATTGCAACTCGGGCTACTTCCATTTAACCCACTCTTTCTGACTCCCATGTGGCATCCTACATGCAATGGTGCTCCCACTGAATCTTAACCATCGATATCTGCTTGCTCCGGAGAGTCTTGACACTGCGGTCTAATATTCGCACGAGCTTCTCCACATAGCTCAGGTCTGGCTGCAACACTAATGGTTCATCATTCAACACATGGCCGGGATCCGCATTATACTTCTTCAATTGTGACACATGAAACACATCAAGAATTCCCGTCAACCCATCTGATAGGTCTAATCAGTAAGCTACTGGTCCAATCCTTTCCTTAATCGGAAACGGTCCCAAATATCTCGGATTCAACTTCCCGCCCTTCGAATGCTTCAAAATTCCTCTGTTTGGTGTCAACTTCAAAAACACCCTGTCCCCGACTTGAAATTCTAATTCCCTTCGCCGGTTGTCCGCATAGTTCTTCTGCCGACTCTGTGCCGCCTTTAACCTTTCCTTGATCAATTTCACTTTATCCAGCATTTCTTGGACGCATACTTCTCCAGTTTTGCTCACATGACCATCTTCGAACCAATTCCAATACAACGGTACCTGACATTTACGCCCATACAAAGCCTCATACGGTGCCATCCTGATCGAAGCTTGATAGCTTTTGTTATATGATAATTCTGCATATGGTACACACTCTATCCACTTATCTCTGAAGTCCAAAACACAAGCTCTCAACATATCCTCCAATATTTGTATCACCCTCTCTGACTGCCCATCGGTCTGCGAATGCGCCATCGTACTGAACTTCAGATTCGACCCCATTGCTTTTTGAAACTTTTCCCAAAATCGAGATGTAAACCTCGGGTCTCGGTCTGACACTATGCTTGAAGGCACTCCATGCAGTCGGACTATCTCTCGAACATAAGTCTGTTCCAACTTCTCCATCAAGTCCCTCACATTCACCGGTATGAAATGGGCCGACTTGGTTAGTCGATCCACCACTACCCATATAGCGTCCTTTTGAGTCCTTGACATGGGAAGCCCGGTGACAAAATCCATAGTCACCTCTTCCCACTTCCATTCCGGCACTGGCAATGGCTGCAATAGTCCCGCTGACTTCTTATGCTCCGCTTTGACTTTTTGGCAAGTGAGATAGGTCGAGATATACTTGACCACATCTCGCTTCAGCCCGGACCACCAATAGGCTCTCTTCAAGTCCTGATACATCTCGACTTCCCCGGATGAATGGCGTACTTGCTCTTGTGCGCTTCTTTCAAAATTCGGTCCTTTAATTGCTGCTCTCTGGGTATACACAATCGATCCCTGAAATGTAGAACTCCCATCTCGTCTAGCGGGAATTCACTGCCAGGCCGGTTTAGCTCCTTGTCCTTGAAAAATTGAAACTCGACGTTGCCTTGCTGAGCTTCCATGATTTCCCTTCTCAAATTCGGCACCAACTTCAAATTGCTTATGATAATCCCTTTGTCTTGCACTTCCACCCTTCTGTCCAACACATCCTGCACCGCTTGCATTTCCTGCACCCTTAACCTGGCCATCCCAACTTTTCTGCTTAGGGCGTCTGCCACCACGTTGGCCTTCCCGGGATGGTAGTTGATCGGGCAACGGTATTCTTCTAAGAATTCCATCCACATTCGCTGCCTCAAGTTCATATTCTTTTGGGTGAAGATATACTTCAGACTCTTATGGTGAGTGAATACCTTGTATTCGGCTCCATACAAGTAGTGTCGCCATTTCTTTAGGGCGAATACTATATCTGCCAGCTCCGAATCATGAGTGGGATAGTTGACTTCATGAGATCTCAGCTTCCGAGAAGCGTAAGCAATCACCTTCCGATCTTGCATCAACACTGCTCCCAGTCCTTCTTTCGAAGCGTTAGTATATAGCGCGTAAGGTTTCCCTTCCTCCAGTTGACTCAATACTGGTGCTGACATCAGTCTGCGCTTCAGTTCTTGAGAACTTTTCTCGCATTTCTCGTTCCACACAAATGCAACATCCTTTCACAATAATCGAGTCATTGGCGATGCAAGTGTCTAAAATCCCTTGATAAATCTTCGGTAGTAACCAACCAGTCCCAAGAAACTCCGGATCTCAGTGATAGTCTCCGGCTGCTTCCAGTCCGATACCGCTTCAACCTTTATCGAGTTCACCTTGATTCCCTCCTTGGTCACCACATAGCCAAGGAATGCCACACTGTCCATCCAGAATTCGCACTTGCTGAACTTGGCGTACAGCTTGTGCTCCCGAAGCTTCTCCAATATGAGCTTCAGATGCTCTGCATGCTCCTCCGGACTCTTGGAGTAGATCAAGATATCATCGATGAAGACCACTACAAACTTGTCCAGATAGGGTCGGAATACTTGGTGCATCAGGTCCATGAATACTACTGGAGCGTTAGTCACCCCGAACGGCATCACCACGAACTCGTAGTGTCCATATCTGGTGTTGAAGGCTATCTTGGGAATATCATCCTCTCTTATCTTCACCTGGTAGTACCCTTGCCTCAAATCTAACTTAGAGTAGCAACTGAATCCTTGCAACTGGTCGAATAGTTCGTCAATCAACGGTAGGGGATATTTGTTCTTGATCGTCAAGTTGTTCAACCCTTGGTAGTCGATGCATAGCCTCAGAGTTCCGTCCTTCTTCCTTACAAATAGCACAGGCGCTCCCTAAGGCGACGTGTAACACCCCGCTACCTAGGCCCGCCAGGGCCAGGGATGTCGCCTCGTCCAAAGGACAAGGGGTCTTTATAACTAGGACACACAACTATAATAGCGGAAATAAAATGATACTTCAACTTGAAATTTATTACAACCCAAAAGAAATAATAATAAATCCAAGAATACTCAAAATAAATCCATAATAAAAATTCATCCGCTCTCAGCTCTCCCAACATTACACAAAATAAATCCTCAGAAAATTCTTCCAAAGAAGACAATATATAGCTACTCATGCCCACAGTAGGATGGACCTGAAATCATGATAAAATGGTGGTGAGGCAGAAATCTCAGTAAGTCCGTGTGTGCTTTGGTGTTTAATGAAAACAATTAGTGGATGCAAAGTGTGAAACCTATATAAGAGAAATACTGGCAAGAAATAACATTAGTCAAAAGCAAGAGTGGCGTTTTGGCTTTTCCAGCCATACATAAGTAATAAAATCAACCACTCGAAAGAAAGGGATATGGGTTACCACACGTTAGGCCCCATAACCGGTCAGAATGCCGACACTTTGTGCAGACTGACAAAAGTAGGTGATTGGCCTACTGGGCAAGATACTCCTCCTTCTCTATACCCAAACAACAACCGGGTGTCCATTCCGGTAAACCACAGTCACTTGACTGAAAACAAACTGCTAGCTCGGACCGGCATGACTCACTGGACTGACATCTTATCCGGGAAGGATTCACCCCTCAGAGGTGGCCACCTACTGAGAGACTTATCCTAACCCTTCAAAGACTAGTCCTAGTAGTCCATCCTTATTGAGTACTCAACGACGTTTCCCACTTGGGATAAAATGAACAAAATACTGTTCCACATGAAAATGGCAATTTATGGGTTTTCCAAAGTCTTTAACAAAATTAGTTTTAGAAAGAGTTTGAGTTTGAGTAAATCTGCTCATTGGCTTTTAAATAATTCAAATGTTTGAAATAAGAAAGGATTTAACCCTCAATTGCCTTTACATAAATGAGTGTCCATGCACTCTACACTTGGCTTACCATAATAAACATTTTGCATCAGAAAGGTTTTATGCAGGAGCTTACCTGATTCTTGCTCACAATAACAAGGTCTCCAATGGCAGACCTAACCCCACATGGGCCAATACAAATCACAATCAATTTCAA